>CAOKZL010000213.1:710000-869466 GCA_948472985.1 Iguana delicatissima | reverse complement strand
TGCTGCTCAGGTTCAGAAGCTCCAGGCTTTTAGCCTGTTGGCTAGGATGAAATTAAAAGGATTTGTTGCTCTTTCCGCTTATTGCTTGAGACTGAATTTTGATCATTTTTTTTTTAAAGAAAAGATTTTTGTATGCTCGTTTGGGAAAAAAATCATACATTTATTTTTGAAAGTCCACTGAGAAATCCCTGCAGCAGAACCAGTGGCCCTCTGGGGGGATGATGGCCTGCAAGATAGTATAAAACAACATAAAGTAAAATAAATAAAATAAAATAAAAAGATCTCCCAAGAAAACTCAGATGTGTCTGGAAAATTATTTCTGGTTTTCAAAACAGATTTTTAAAAAAATATTAAGCACTTCAGGGCTGCAGCCTATTTAAAGAGCGAATTGCTACCCTTGAAGGATTTCAGGAGCAAAAATTGACCCCTTTCGAGGACAAAACAAAAAATACAATCTAGGGGATTTGTGGTGTCACAAGGACAGCCTAAGGGTATGTATATGGTCAAAAAATATGGGTTGGCATTCTGCTTGGGATCTACATCCCCGTCAATGGCCTTGTTCTTCTGGTCTTCAACTTGTTTCTGATTGATGGTGACCCTAAGATGAACCTATCATAGGGTTTTCTTGGCAAGAATTTTTCAAAGGGGTGTTTGCCTTTGCCTTCCTCTGAGGCTGTGAGAGTCCAGTCACCCAGTGGGTTTTCATGTCTGAGTGGGGATTCAAACCCTGTTCTCATGGGGTCATAGACCAAAACTCAAGCAGCTGCATCACGCTGGCTCATAAATGGCTTTGTGAATGCATGTGTCCTCCACTCACCTGTCCATTTATGGTGACCCCATGAATTTCATAGGGGTTTCTTCGGCAAAGAATACTCAGAGGTGGTTTTGCCCATTCCTTCTGCTACCTAATTTCACAGGATAGACCAACAGCCAGGTGTACCACTTGCAAATTTTGCAGATTTGAGTGGTGGGGAAAGAGCAGTAGCTCTGTGACAAAACCATACATATCAAATGTCTCAGGATCATTCCCTATTTATGCATATATCTGCCTTCAGGCTGCCTGTTGACTTATACTGATCCCATGGATTTCATAGGGTTTTCTTAGGCAAGAAAATATCTAGAGGTGGTTTTGCCTGTCCCTTCCCCTGAAACATAGCCTACAGCACCTGGTATTCCTTGGCATTCTCCCATCCAAGTACTAACCAGGGCTTAGCTTCTAAGGTCAGGTAGGATCTCGTGCCTTTAGGCCCATATATGACTTGACATGTACATAGTACTTTTGCAATATCCATATTCACCTAGGGGCTGCTGTGATATTGCAACATATGGGTATCCATTATGCAGTGGTAGCTGATGGAGTGACTGATGTACCGTGGCCTGATGGGCACCAATGGGCATTGGAGTGGTCCCCAATGCACCTCTGTACACTGGCTAGGCAATGCCAGACTACAATAGGATCTGATGTGCCCAAGGCACATCAGAGTACTCTTGGTGGTACCCAGATGTGCATCCTTGCAATTCACTGAAAGGGCTTTGTTGTGCTTCTGCAATGGAGCTACAGTTTCATAAAATTAAGAAAGGTAGAGCAAGATGTAGGTTCTTGGCCACTAAGTTTAAATCTTAGCTAGCTTATGCATATAGTTCGCTTTATTTCCTTCTTTCCTTCTTTCTCTCCCTCTTTCAGTTTGCCGCTAAGGTTTTGGGTGAACATGATCAAAAACCCACAGTTTGTCTTCGACATTCACAAGAACAGCATCACGGACGCTTGCCTGTCAGTGGTAGCGCAAACCTTCATGGACTCCTGTTCGACCTCAGAGCATCGTTTGGGCAAAGATTCGCCATCGAATAAGCTCCTTTATGCCAAGGATATCCCCAGCTACAAGAACTGGGTGGAAAGGTATGTCTCACCTTCTCTTGGATATACAAAAGGGTTGGTTGGGTGGGGGAATCACTTAATGTCATTTTTTCTTCATCATAGGTTCCAGCCAAACAAAATCAAGGACTTCTTTGCATAAATTTAGTATTTGAATTCAAAATGTGGCAGTGACACTGTTAGTATTGTAGTACAATTCAGACTTAAAGGTTTGCCAAACATAGGGGGTTAGGATCATGAACAAGCCCACTGAAACCCCTTTCTGCTGACAAATTCCAGAGATCTTTCAACAGAGTGCTCTGGTAGCAGAGCTGCTCTGCTGGCTAAGATCTTCTGGCAGAAGAGCCACTAAAACCAGAAAAGGAATGCAGAGGAAAAACTATGTTGCTCCACTTGTAAACCTCACAGGCCAACACAAATGTGCAACACAGATGATGGTTCTAAATAGTTCTAAATGATTTCCATAATTTCCCTTAGGCTGGGAAGGGTTTGGATTCAAGAAATAATGTGTCCAGAGGAAATCAACCAAGATGGTAAAAGATCTGCAGATGAAATCCTATGTGGAACAGTTGAGGTAACTGGGTCCACTTAGCCTGGAGAAGAGAAGACTGAGAGGTGATATGACAGCTGTCTTTAAATATCTGAAAGGTTGTCATGTAGATGATGGATTGGGCTTATTTTCTGCTACTCTAGAGAGCAGGATCTGAGCAAATTACAAGATTCAAAAGGGATTCAAATTAGAAGATTGGAAATGCCAACCAACCATGAGGAACAACTTCTAAATGGTAAGAGCTGTTCAACAGGGAAGTAGTCTGCCTCCAAAGAGGGTAGACTCATCTTCATTTGAAGTTTTATATGGCTACCTTTCAGATGTGCCTTATGAGTGGACTCCTGCATGGCAGAGAATAGGACGAGATGTTACTTGAGGTCCCTTCCCACTTTATCGTTCTATGATGGAGCTCCAGATGATCTAATGTCAGCTCATCTGGCTCTTAATCATCTTGTCCGGTCAGCATTGTGTGCGCTAGGACACATTAATGAAGGAAAGCCGACATTAGAGTCTTGAGTCCCTTGTGTGAGCTTTTGCATATGGATTGGTAACCCACTATGGCATTAACATGAGATAATCTCTTCCATGGTTATTAGAAACAATATAATACAGGGGTGGGGAACTGTGGAACTCAAGTTGTTCCTGGGTTATATTTTGCCAACCTCAAGCAAACATGGCTCTTGGTCAAAGACAATGGGAGAAAGGGTCTCACAACATGTGGAGGGTCATATGTTCCCAACCCTGGACATAATGGAACCATCAAATGAGAAGAAAAGAGATACCACCTAAACATTGGGAAGAATACCTTGGCAGTAAGAGTTGTTTAGCAGTGGAACAGACTGCCTCAGAGAGTGGGGTGGAGACTTCTCCTTTGGAGGTCTTTAAACAGAGCCTGGATAGGAATCTTTCAGGAGTCCATTAGTTGTGTATTCCTTCATATCAGGGGTTTAGACTGGATGTCCTTTGTGGTACCTTTGAGCTTGATGATTCTGTGGTTCTGTGATTGCAAATTTGGGAGTGGTGTGCATCCTTAAATGCTAGAAGGCGGTTTTGTGCGATGAAATTGAGATGGCCATTGCCTTCATGCACCACTTGTTATGAGCTTCCTGACAGTGTCTAGCTGATCGCTGCTGAAAACATCTAGCAGGGCTCTCTCCGTCTCCTCCCCCTCCCCGTGGTTTTGTTTTTCACGTATGACTGAGAGAAAACACTCTCCATTGGCATTTAGCTCAGCTTTGTTTTCACACCGCAAGGCTCTTTAATTAGAAGGGTGTGCTGAGATTGTTTTCAGGACTAGTTTCTCTTGTGCTGAAGGGGCTGCTTAAAGAATGAGAGAGGTGGGAGAGAGCATGATAGCAAGGCAGGCTATCATGAAAAATAGAGGACCCCTCTCCAAGCCATGGGTTCACATTCTAGCCACAGTTACCCATATTGTGGAAGAAAAATGTTACGGTAACATCCACTGCAGGTAACAAATTATGTTGTGTGGACAACAAGGGAAGCACCACTGGTTTTTGCAGAAACACACACACAGTCTGGCATCTTGTTCAGCATTTCCAAGATCATAAGCTGGACTTACAATCTCAAAATTGCTGGGATTTCATGTTTAAAGTCATGAATGACTGGACATGACCCCTGAAAAGCTACCTTTGCTGCCGGCAGCGACCTGACTAAAATGTTTCCTTGTTGGTGCAGATCAGCTCTCCCAGATATGGGGTATAATTGAAACAAGCAGTTGTAGTAGAACTCTGAGGGGTCTTTCCAGCTGCCTATTCTTGATGTGCCCCATGACAAGCAAACCACTGCAAATGTCATTCACCAGCAACCCAATGTGTACACTTCTGCTGGCTGCTGCCAGTGTGCCCGTGCTATTGGCAGGCAAGGGAATGCAGGGAACAGGCGATCGCCCTCCCTGAACACTCCTGCCCGCTGTCTCCAATGTGTCTGCGTGGGCAGTGGGTGAGGGAATGCAAGGAACAGGTGATCGCCCTTTCTACAGGCTCTTGCCCTCCACTGCTGAGGCCAGGGAAAGGAAGGGGGAGAATGGAGGGCAAGCAGGCACCTCGCAAATAATCGAATTTGCAAAAGTGAAACCTGCAAATGTGGGGGGAGGACTGTATTGGCTTGTGCTACACTACAATACACATTATTTAAATAGCATTTGTCATTTCTTTCTTGTCCTCCAACAATAAGTAACTATCAAAGTCACAACTAGGGGGTGAATGAACCAAGTCAGTTTCCACTCCATGGCTGGAATGCTGTTGATTAGAGGCAAAACTGGAGAGCATCCAATGGAATCTGAGGGAAAATGTGTTGTCCTTTTGATTTTTAATTTGATATTTCTATTTGTATCTGTTTTTATGGAGCCGCTGAAGAAGACAGTTGGAATATATACATATGCCAAAATGTGTTGGACTTGTTCTGAAATTAAATAAACACCATCCACTGATGGTTGGAGGTGGTTGGAGGTACTTGGAGATACTTGGATACGTACTTGGAGATATATTGCCCCATTTTTCCTGGAATTCTGTTAGGGGCATGCACACTGTGAGAATCCCTTAGGCAGTGGCGTAGCTTGGCACAAGCAGGGTAGGGGCAGAGGCGGGCAGGGGGTGGAGGCAAGGGGGCGGGGCAGAGGTGTGGGGGGCAGGTCGATGGCGCTCGGGGGCGAGGTGACGCCATGCAGGCCAGGGGCAACAGTGTGCACAGGCGGGGTGACAGCATGGGAGGCAGGGTGACAACTCGTGGGAGGCAGGCAAGGAGTGGTAGCACCCCAAAAAGAGTGCCGCTGAGGACACACCGCTGCTTCTCACCCCTGCTTCCCTATGCCACTTCCCTTAAACAGGCACATCTCCTTTCTTGCATGCTGCAGGGAATGGATTTCTTTTCTTCCTTCCACAGTGCCCAACCCCCCGCCCCCGGCTTACTGTAAAGCCCCAAAGCCAAGTTTCATGGCTGTGCTTTGTGGCCAGCAAGCAGGATTGGAGAAGTTCCTGGCTATGTCCCTGTAGCCAGACACACAATGATGACATCAGCACCGAGATCTGCCAGAGTTCTCCAGGGGTCTCAGTACTGCTGTAATTATTGTGTCTCTAACTATGGGGAGGTAGCCAAGAACTTTTCTGATCCTGCCTGCTTGCCCTGAAACTCTTAATGGCCATGCAAGTCAGCTTTGGGGCTTAACAGTAAATCGGTGGGGTACACGGATCAGCATAGCATGGGTCTGCATGAGGATATTTACACTACCTGAAGGACTGTTGGAGGGGGCCCGTATGTTCATTTATAGATCTCTTCCATCTTTTTTCCACACCGGTCCTTCGTTTTAAAGAAATATATGGAAATGCATGTCATTTTCAGAAAATGCACATCATTAAACAGTTATGCATCCATTTTATCCTAAAATATGCTGTTTACTCTGCTTTTCTGTATATGTAGTTCTCTTTGCAGGTAAGCACTATACTGGAAAATTCAGAGAAGTGCAAAAACTGGAGCATGACAGTGCTCTGCTTTATGCATTTCTTGGGGAATGTATGAATCAGATTGGTTTGCTTTTTAAAAATGTCAAGTGAAAATACTCCAAATGTGCAAAATGCTGCATGAATCCCTTGTTATAATCCATTGAATTACACTCACAGCTGACTTTATCATTCATCCTTGAGTCATACAAAGCCAGTTAGGAGATTTATTATATTAACCAGACACACTGTGGCCCAAGTTAGAAACAAGGCTTAGAAACACTCGGTATGTTTTGGGGGGTTGAGGAATAACAATCCCGAGTATCCTCACCTCTCTGTCCACTGACCGTGCTAACTAGGGCCATTTCCACACTACATGTTATAGTGCTATTATTCCACTTTCAACATCCTGTGAAATCCTGGCGTTTGCAGTTTAGGTAGGGCTTTAGAATTGTCAGCCAGAGAGCTCTTTGGCCTCAGTGAACTACAAACCCCAGATTTCTCGCAGGATGTTGAAAGTGGAATAATAGCATTCTAGCAGTGAGGTGTGGAAATGGCCTAGGAGATTGTGAGATGTATAGCTTAAACATTGTTTACCCCCAGTTCTTTCTAGAAAATACCCCAAGTGTGGTTGCTTCATTGTCCTATTTGGGTATGAAGAAAAATATGTTGTATAGAATAAATTGAAAGGCAGATTAAGGATAGCTTTCTCCATTCTGATACCATTTCCACATGATGGAGCTCTGCGAAGTCCTTCCATTGCAGGCCTGGCAAGGAGGAGAGTGTGCTAGGAATGCTGCCTTCTGCTCCTCGCTGGGTCGCTGCAGAGGGGAGAGTGCACTGGTCCTGCCTTTTCCTTCCACAGCGCAGATGAGCACTTGCCATTGCTGCACTGGGGAGGGTGATGTCGCCAGTATGCTTCTGCCCTTCTGCACGGCAGGGGAGGGTGGCAGTGCCGCACAATGGTAGATGTGAAACGGAGATTTTTTCCATTTTGCAAATACCGTGCAAATATAACGCCCGCCACTTGAGGACAAGATGGTGGTGGCCCAGTGACGACGTTGTGCAGAAACAAGACCAGCTAGCCACTGCCACCCTGGCCCCACAAGTGGTGCAGCCTCCTTGTGTGGAAAAGCTCTTCAATTACTAATATAATCCTTCTGGAAAGGGATCCGATTCCTTAAACGTCCAGCAGAAGCAACAAATATGGTTTGCTTTGGTGCATGGGAACAGAGCGTGAGTTGGAAAACTATGGGGCAAAAACTCTTCTCTCCATTTCCCGGCCCTTGAAAGCAGCTAGTGTCCCTCGATTTCTTAAGAAAAACTTAAGTGTAGTATGGAAACTAGGACATAATTAAGCAAGGTAGCTCCACAGAGGCCCATGGTTGCTAAGAAACTGTGCTCACAGAAATGGAGTCCCAGGCCAATAATTAAAAAAAAAAATATCCAGTCAAATTGGAACCCAGCGGTGGTCAGGCTGAGAGGAATTGCCTTTAATATTGACCACAATACAGAGGTCTTTAGCCAATTCTAGCGTCCTCCCACTGACAAATGAGTTTTCCAGAGGCCAGAGGAGGGACCACGCCGGGCTATCTATGAGCAAGAAAGAAATCAAGAGCTTGTATTATAACAACACGCCAAGTGTGCCGACTTGCAATTTAACTCGTGTAAGGCTGCCCCTGGGGCAGGACCTATGGCTGTGATCCTGACAATCAATGAGAAAAAGGAGCCAGTTGGGCCTGATAAAAATGTTATTAAATGCACACCAAGATGTGAGAGGGGTTGATTTGTTAAGTACAAAGAGCATCCCACTGAGAAAGCAATATTGAACTACAGTGTGTCTAAGAGTAATGTTGTTGTGTGCCTTCAAGTTGTTTCATACTTACAGCAACCCTGTCAGAAGGTTTGTCTTGGCAAGGTTTCTACAGGGGTGGGCATTGCTTTTGCCTTCCTCTGAGGCTGAGAGAGTGTGACTTGCCCAGATCACCCAATGGATTTCTGTGGCTGAGTGGGATTCAGACTCTGGCCTCCAGATTCGTAGTCCAATGCTCAAATCTCAGCCATTTCCGCACTAGCCTGTTACAGTGCTATTATTCCACTTTCAACATCCTATGGAAATTTGCAGTTTAGGGAATGTCGAGAAGTCCACTTCTGGTTTTGAAAAAAAGGGCATTCTGGATGTTTGGGGGGGGGGTTGCAACCCAAAGAAAAAGTAATTGTGTTTGTTTATTATTTATTTATTATATGTACTGCCTTTCTTCCAACAAGGGATTCAAAGCAGCTTACAGCAAAGTTAAAACAAGGTGCAGCAGCGACTGCAAGTAACAAGGGTGTGTTCTCCTGTCAGTCAGGACACAGCAGACTGACATTGCCACCCTCCTCCTATCAGCAATCCTGAGTGCAAGAAGGAATTACAACAGGGATCCTGCTTCTGATTGTTATACTGGATGGAGATCATTGGCAGGAGGGGTGTGGAAATGTTAGTCTGCTGCACCTGATCAACAGGAGAATTGATCCTCATTGCTTGCAGTGACTGCTTTCCAGTAAGTCAGGATTTGCTGACTTTTACTACCACTGTATATTCCCTACACTATTGAATATGTAGGGATCATGAATAAGAATCAGTTGCCAATAATCCAGCATTGGGAAGGAGGTTGGGCCAGAAGATGATACTTAGTTAAATATACTTAAATTAAGTGTACCTAACTTAGTAGCTGATCTATTCTCTTGGCCAGGGTTCTTCCCATCATGGCCAGTTCTAATTCCCAAGGTAACAACAGCTAAGGTCTGTGTACAATTGGAGTACATGGGATTTAAGTGGTTCAATAATGCTCAGCAGACACCCAACAGAAATGTCATGCTGTTTTCCAGAAATATGAATTTTATTTGTACAAAACTGGTGTTTAGTATGTAAATCCCCCTGCCTCATTTTGCAGAAAACACCCATATGTGTTTCTGGAAGCAAGCTTTTGTGTATGTGAAAAATACACAATGCAGTGTTGTAAGATTTATGCTATCCCAACTCACTTTTTTAGTCAGTGTGGTGGTCAGAATTCTGTTCTGTTGATGTGGAAACCCAAATCCTCCCCAACTCAACTTGTTAGTAATTCATGGCCATTTCTGTGTTGTCAGGGAGTAAGGGGATCAGCAAGGACAACCCCAGCTGTTTTGTTGCATCTCGACACATTAGGACGTCCTCTGCAGGGACCTCCAGAGATCTCTGCCAATGCTTGTAGCGATGTGTCTGGTTACAGGAAAATAGCTGGATTCATCCCTGCTGATTGCCCCCCCACTCTCCACCAGCATGGAAATGGTCTTGTGGTGGGGAGGGCAGCACCACTGCTTACAGAGTGGATTGAGGGTTGCGTTTGGAGAAGTAGCCGTGGAGATGTCGCTATGTGATATACATTGTCTCTCAATGCAGGACCTTGGCCAGAAAGAAAGAAATGTGGTGTTTTGTGCAAAATGTGTGAGGTTTGCACAAACCCATCATTTTTTGGGGGGGAAATACAGTAGTTTCCTTATGCATGCCAGGATGTGTGAACTTCGGGCAAAAACTGCACAGAAATATTCATTTCCTCCCGAAGTGGGGAGAAAACTTTGGAAATGTTTCACCCTCCCACATATGAGAATGAAATAGTCAGATATTTACATCCTTAGTGTGCAGCCAGCATTTACCATTGTGTGACATCACAACAACAACTTGGTAACTCAGGTCATTCGAGGGAGGTCACGTATGTCTTCAGCCATGTTTTATTCATGGGCCTGTTGTCATTGGAGGTCCCCTCCTCTGTCTCTGAAGCTAGATCAAAGAAACCGAGACCCAAAGCTGACCTCAGCCCTTTGGTCTCGGTGAAGGACCTCTGTATCTCCACCCCTCTGAAGGATAGCACAAATGAGCCCTAGAGTCATTGAATCGGTCCCTTTTCTTCTTCCTCGACTTTTGAAGTCCACTTCAGTGTGTTGAAGCCTCTTTGAGGTTGAAAACCCTATGGTTATGGCAGCATTTGATGAAATCCGGAGGCCCTGGAGAGGAGCAGATGTACCGAGAGGGACCAACTCGTTAACATGCAGCAGCATGGTAGAGCGATGCGAGAGGGCAGTGGTTGACCTTTGGTTCCTCACCATGCTGCCAAATCTGTAACACTCCTTAGAACTTCATCACAGCAGCTTAATTGTATTTGTCACAAGCAATAAAACATTTCCACAAAATGCAAATGGCACAAAAGGAAGGCATGCAAAGAGTCAAAAGGGGCAGGCAGAATGGAAAAGCAAAAACTGCCATTCATCTGTAGATGATGTAGTCAGTAGCCAGATGGAAAAAGGCCAGCACGATGAAGTGGGGGTCTTTCCTGGTGGCCCTAGATGAGGAGTGGGAAAAATGTGGCCCTGGACTCCATTTTTGTGGCCCTTGAAGCTCCCTGGCAATCCTTCCAAGCCTCTCTCTCTCATCACCCTCTTCTTTTTTTAAAAAAAAAAATCTTTGGGTAATTTTCTTCTGCAGGTTGCACAGAAAGCCCCCCAAAGCATGCAAAAACAGCCCCCTAGACCCAGCCAGAGCAACCACCACCTCCAACAGTGTTTGTGTGCAGTCCTTCTCAAAATGGTGACAGGAAGGAGCGTGATGTCACTTCCAGCTACCATTTTGAGTTAAATAAAAATGGAGGTATATTGCCATATGGGAGAGTGCACACTGCAGCAGGTCGGGGGGAGAAATTGGCCCCAGCCCCTATGCAGTTGCCATCCCTTATCCTAGGCCCTTTCCGCGCCTTACCTTTTCGTGGCACTAGGGCACAGGAATCGCATGAGCAGCCTCTTGCGAGAGGCTCTCACGTCCCGCTGCTTCGCCTCCACAGCCGCTGCCTGCTGGCAAGCAGGCAGAGTGAGGGCTCCTCCTCTTCCTTCTGCAGTGCAGCCTGGGATTTTCCCAGGCTGCGCTGGGGCAGGAAACGCGAGCGCTGCAGCTCGGGAGGCTCCGCACGCACGATAAGTGCGCGCAGGTCCCCGGAGCGATGAGCGATTGTGCACCATTTTCGGCTACAAGCCAAAAATGAAATAACGCACAATTGGCGCCTGCCAGCCCTGGCAGCATCGCACAGTTGCGAGGACGTCATGTGGACTGCTCCTCGCAATTGTGCGACACTCCAGAGGCCCTTTCGCATGGCAAATGCCATGCCAAAAGGGCCCTAGTCTATGACAGCTGCAGACCTCCATGTCATTGGCATGGTTAATCTGCTCTGGATTTTGGCCCAAACTTTATAGAAACTGTCCAAGGTGTCCCTATTCCAATAAGAGGTTCATCACTTTGGACAGTTTTTTTAAAGTCTGAAGTAAAATTTAGAGTGCGTTCAGCAACCTACTGCTTTAGCAAGTCATCAGCCATTGTGGTCACCTAAACATACAAAGTATTTAAGAAATCAGAAAAATCAATCTGTAAAATAAATAAAATAAAAATAAAAATAAATAAATAAATAAAATGCAAGCAATAGTGAGTGGTGGATTTCATTTTAACATTTGAGAGTCTCTTGACCCGGCTACTTCTCAGAGATCAGAACCAAAAACCAAGAAAAAATCTCTTCCAGAAAGGAGTGCTAAAGGACTTTGGCCTCTGGCATGAAGGGACAGTGGAGGATTAGTTTGATTTTGATTTTTATATGAATATAAATGGCATTTCCTGAAGCAACAAAATGGGCCAATAGTGCAGTTGTATTGCAGCACTCCCACTTCTCCCAGTTATGCAAGGGATTTCATCGGGGGGGGGGTTGTTTTGTTTTGTATTGTTTTTTTCATATATCAGGGAAAAGTGCATGCAAAAATGCAAAAAAATCTAAATGAAAACAGCATATAAAAACCCACAATAGTAAGGGAAGCTGCTTGTAAAAATGCACATATTGATGAAAGAATGAGTAAAGGTTTTCCTGGGGATTTTTTTTCAATGGAATGAAATGGAATGAAAAGAACCTCAGATTGGGGTTCAAAATGAGAGTGAAGTGAATGAAGCAAAAGTTGACAGAAACAGCTGTCCTATCTGGCCCTGCTTTTTGAGTTACAGGAGGAATTTACCATACTTAGCAGGTAAATCAGGTTTCAACATAGGATAAATTCCCATTTCTGTCTTGCAAAGAAGATACACCTACTTCAAAATTCCTTAATGACATTTTCCACCAAGAAACATTTTTTCCCTTCAGCCTGGATGTGAACCTCATTTTCCCAAAACTGGATTTTGTATACTATATAGATCTTTGTATTTCTATACAGTTTCTCTTGGCATTCGTGTATATTTGGGGGGGGGAAGCATCAAAAACACAAGTACAAATAACTTAAAATAGGCAACATGTTTAAAACTTGTGTTTGTATTTTGCAACAAAAAAGCAGGAAGTTACTTGTAAGAAATAAGAATATATGGAATGGGAGAAGTGTGCTTAATAGAGCATGGCGCACTATAGAAGATGGGGCAAAGATTGCTCTGGCAAAGGATGGAGAATAAAAGAGCAGATGGTTGCAGAGAAAAGGAAAATCAACTATTAGAGCATAAAGCTTTATTTGAGAATAGGAGACACTTCCACTTGCTTGAGACAAGGAGAAGGGAAAAAGATTTAAGAGTTCAGACACTCCACACTTGACAAGGCAAACATATATGTTTTTATAACATATCTTAATGATAATTTTAAAATATTCCTTTTGTACCCACATCTAGTGACAAAGAAGGCATGATGAACCTTTCTGGTTGAGTGCAAAGGGAAGGTTGTTGTAAGCCTCTAATATGAGTTCTTGTGATCTGGGGAACTGAAATGTCTCTCATTTTGTCCTCAGCTGGGGCCATCTGCCTGGGAATATTTAATTATTCCAATTAGCTGTTTCTTTTCTTTTGCCTTGAACCTAAGATTCTTCTCTCTGAAGCCACGCCAGCCTGGTTTCATAGAAACATTGGTTGTGCTGGGGATACCCAATTGGGAGAGCTAATAACCTAAGCAGCAAGAGACTCCACCACGTTCTCTTGTATCATGCAAATGCCAATTGATGGGTAATCCCAATATCCTATTGGGACTTCCAGGTATGCGCTGCCATATAACGACGAAAGGGGGAGCCCTCGCCTCTCTGATCTGGTATTCCTTATGAGTCTCTGATGGCCAACAGAGTTTGGAGCCCCTCCTCACCTGAGTGGAGCATAATTATTTCATTCCTGTAATTGTATCTTCTGTCAGCAGCACATGGACTCATTACGGGCTTTTCATATGCTAAATGATTATTAATGAGCAAGCTTCCCAGCCACCACCAGCAGCAACAACAAAAGTCCTCCACCAGACAATTAGCTCCATGCCATAGCTGAAACCTGGACCACCCTGGATGATTTCAGGACTGAAATAAGACAATCGTTAATGAAGTTGCTCTTTTCTGTTTTGATGAGCTGCTAAGGGACTGTGATGAGGAAATAACATCAAGGCAGGACCTCCTCCCTACTGCTGGTCAACAGCTTTGCTGGAAGTTTTCAGTCAAGACCAGTTTTCAGAAGATATTGGGGCTTGATGACATCAAAAGGCATTTATACTTTCCTTAATGTGCGTGGGATTTCTGCTTCCTCTGAGTGTAACAATAATGATGTTGCTGGCCAAACGCTACTAGAAAGGCTAAACAGGCAAGTCAAGGTCTTGAAAAAGTTGTTACCCCAAAAAGTGGGTGACTCAGGAGTCCACCCACAGTGTCAGTGCCTCCTTGGAAGTATGGGGAATTTTAGCTCAAAAGAGAGGCCTGCGAGAGAGGAGTAACTTCCAGGATTTGTTCACCTATGTATACTGGTACTAATAAGGGACACCATTTGGAAGTTAAAATAACGTTTTATTGGGGGGGGGGGATCACAAGCACATGCAAGATTGAAGCATTCTTACAACCATACAAGGCTAATGTGAGGAAAGGATGGAAAACTGGGATATGAGGAGTAGGAAGAAATAGGCAATATTTACCTATCCCGAAGACAAGAAACAAAGCAATGTGGTTCAGACTAGGAGTCCAAGGGTAGCACAAGATGGGAATCTGAGGAGCAGAGTGACAGCCTACATCCAGTGTACTACAGACTGTCTGGGTTAGAGCCAGGGTTTAAATATCCTTTTTCTGCCCTGAAGATGAAGGTGTTAAAGGCTCTCTGTCAGACCACAAACAAGGAGGTGGCTAATGGTCTTAGCATTAGGTGACAAAGCACTGAGGGGAATCGTGATAGCTTCTTAATGTCTGGGCAGGTGAAGGAACAAAAGGCTGAAGTTCAGCAGGAAGGAGGTTATGGGGCGCCGGCCATGGTTGCTTTCTCTGGGAGTTTTGGTGGATATTGTCTTCTAGGTTTGGGCCATTGAGAGCATTATCTTAAACCAGCTAATCCTCAATAAACTTATGACCTGGCCATTCCTTAAGGTCCCTTCTGACCTGCTTTTGCATGCATTTAGTCAAACCTCTTTGCCAACTTGACTTTTTAGCTATACATGTATGATTTATACTTTGTGCCAATTATATAACGTTCATTGCCAATCATATAATGGAGTGGGGGGTGTACAGCATGATAATAAAGTTACTTTTTTACATGTCTCAGAATCTACCAATAATTACTTAAGTTATATTCATACCTACTTCAGTAAAAATCTAGAGGCTGATGAAAAGCTTTGACAAAATGAAATGGGAGAGGAACGCTCCTCATTTGTCCTATGCTTAGAAATATTTCTTTTAAGAGACTGCATCTGCCAGCATAGGCACTGGATGGGATCAATAGTCCAAAAAAAGGAACTTTTCCCAAGTTCTGGTTTCTAGCATGACTTACACCTGATTTAAAAGGAATACTGTGTAAAAATTACCAGTTTGAGTATTTCATGTATCTGATGTTTCGTTTAAACTGGGTTCTTTTGCTTCAGTGGGAAGGACTCAGGCCATTTCCACACTACAGTGTTATAGTGCTACTATTCCACTGTTTGCATCCTATGAAATTTTGGGGTTTGCAGTTTCCTAAGGCCAAAGAGCTCTCTGGCTGAGAATTTTAAATGCTCCTCACTAAAGTGCAAACACCAGGATTCCATAGGATGTTGAAAGTGGAATAATAGCACTATAACAGTGTAGTATAGAAATGGCTTCAGTCTCAGTGGCAGAGCATATGATCCTCATGCAAAAGATATTGTCTGGCTTTCTATTTTGCAGTTATGGATTTGCAACCTAGAACTACAGACCTGTAACTGTTCTGCATTCAGTAACACTGTGTGGATGTGAATTGTAGCCTGATTGCCAAAATCATAAATGTCCCCCTCAGTCCACCTTAACAGCCAGCAGTTGCATCAAGCAAAGGGAGTCTGTTCAATCACCAATCAGGGCACAAGAAGGAGGATGTTTCCTCCCTTTCCTCCCAGCAAGTGAGGCTGTGACAATCAGAAGCAGGACCTCTGTTATACTTCCTTGTCACTGTCTCACTCACTGGCAGGAGGAGGCTGGAAAAATCATCCTCCTTGGGAGCCAAACAGGCCTCCTTTGCTCAGTGGTGCTGCTGACTGTTAAAGTGGGCTTGTGGGGTTGAGACAAGTGATGTTACTGAGTTACGCATTCATAACTAAGGCCATTTCCACACAACACTGTTATAATGTAATTATTCCGCTTTCAACATCCTGTGGAATTCCAGGGTTTGTGGTTTACTGAAGCCAAAGAGCTTTCTGGCTGAGAGTTCTAAAGACCCCTCCCTAAGATGCAAACCCCAGAATTCCATAGGATGTTGGAAGTGGAATAATAGCACTATAACAGTGTAGTGCAGAAATGACCTGAGTAACCAATGTAGGATATTGGCAACAAGTATTAAATTCCCAGCAACTCCAGAGGGGGCTTGGAAAGTCTTCTGTCTGAAACCCTGGTGAGCTACTACCAGTCCAAGAAGATGCTAAACAAGATAGTACAGTGGTGTGACGTAGAAGAAAAGAGCTTTCTACGTTCCTATGAGTGTGAGTTACTTCCACATAAAAGCTCAATGTCCTAAGCAGGCACTGCAAGGACATGCAAATGTTTCATGAATGGCAGCTGTTGACCTTGTTCATGGTGAAGCCAAGCAACATGTTCTGGTCATGTTCAAATTGGGCCCTATACTTAAGTTGCAATAGCATGTGTAGCAATAGCAATGCACCATTGATAATATAATGTTACTGTTTGCTATCAGTGCTCTCTCTCATAGGATTACCATGTATCAAAGCCAACTTGACAACAACAACAATCAGCCATCTGCAGTAGATTGGTAATACTATTTTAAAATTTTAAAAGCCGGCAATGACTCGTGTGAGGTCACCCAATGGTTCAACAAGCTGAATGAGATTTGAATCCAGATCTCTCACATGTTGGAGAACTCAGGGCAGCTGGAAGATGAGTGGAAAGGGCTTTGAGAGAAAGAATGCAGACATGTGCTATTTGGCCTTAGAAAACAGAATTCTATAGGATTATTTCTTATCTCCTGGAGAATGCTGAAGTACTGCCTGCACATAAAGGAGAAAGGCATCTACACTGGCATTATTGGCTGCAGGGATCTGACTGTCGCTTTCCTAGACCATCAAGAGTCATTGTGAAGCCAAGAGAAATAGGAAGAGTCAATTAGGCAAAAGCAAATGCTGGATCTGTCAGATCCACCTATTGTCCCCAGTCCATCCTTTCAACAGAGGGATGACAGGTCTGGAGTAATAGAGGTATCTTCGAGCTTCCAAAATGAATGGGCACTACGAGGCAGTTTTTCTGCAAATTAAACTGTCATTCCACACCGGATGGCATTCTGGCTTGATATCTGGAGTGCTTCACAAGTGCCGCTTCTGTCTGGCTGTCACCCCGCCACACAAAGAGCACCTGGGGTGTGACAGGAGAGAGGTGATGGAGAGAGAAGAGAAGCTGAAGGAGGAGTGGTAGTGAATGAAACCTGCATGCAGTATGTCCCAGTGACTCTCCACGTCTCCATTGCTCCGAATGGGCCTCTGAGACTGCACATTGGATTGGGAAGTTTTTGCACCTTAAGGCTTGACAGAGTAGCTGATCCTGTGCTAGACAGTAGCAGGTATATCCCACTAGCTTCCAGAGGTTCTGACTGGACTTAAAACCACCATACCACCTTGAACACATCTGATCTCATCTGACTTCAGACACTGTAAAGCTCTGTTTACTAACTGAATTGCCAGCCATCGTAGAAAACGAGGGTTCTCTAGGTAGATTTGGGGACGAATCCTGCCTTAAACCATAGAGAGCTTCTACCAGTCAGAGCAGACAGTACTGGGTTAGATGAACCAATGATCTGTAATTGGAGATGCAGTAGTATAAAATGATGTCTGATGTAGATAAAGTAGGTAAGGCAAAGCTTTTCTTCCTCAATCAGAACATTAGAACACCAGATCACCCACTGAAGCTGAATAAGCGGATATTCAGGTCAGGTAAAAGAAAGTATTTCTTCACAGTACAGCACGTAGTTCATTTGCTGCTGGAAGAAGAGGAGGACGAGGAGGATTTAATTCAGTTACATCCCCCCTTTGTTCCAATAATGGGACTCAAGGCTACTTATGATTTGTTTTAAAACAATACAGATTTTTAAAAGGCTATACACAAATTTCAATATAAATATAAAAGCTATTTAAAATGCAATTAAAAAACTTAGGAAGTTAAAAACATTACAATTCATTAAAAGACTATACAAACCCTAAAAATGCACAACACAACATTAAAGGCCCATCCCATGCTATTTCTTGAAGCCCGATGGCACAGGAATACTTTTTGACTTGCTGACAGAAGGAGAGCAAGGATGGAGCCTAGGGAGGGAGTTCCTTAGACTGGGAGCAGCCCCAAGAAGGTCCTCTCGCTTGTTCCCACCAAATGAGTTCAAGAAGGTGTTGGGACAGAGAGAAGGGCTTCTCTGGAAGATGTCAGGGCTCTAAGGGGCTCATAAAGAGAGATACAATGCTTCCACTAGCCTGGACCCAACCCATATAGGACTTTAGAAGTCATCACCAGCATGTTGAATCATGCCCAGAAACAGACTGGCAGCAACTGGAGCTGTTGCAAGATATCCTTATGGCTGCCAACTTGGAGGCTTTATTAAAGGATGGGACAATTCATGGAGGCTAGGACCATCAATGGTTCCAAGACAGGATGGCTATATGTCACATCTAGTATCACAGGCAATGTGCCTCTGTATGTCACTAGCGAGGGGACACAAGATGGAGGATACAGTTGCACTCAGGTCCTACTGGCTCTGCTCTAGTAAACATCTTTGTCATTTCAGAAATGAATTTTGTTTAGATCAGGGTTTGGTAAGAACTTACCTAGTTCTCAGTTCCCAAATCAATATACGAACGGCAACACAATTTCCCTACTTCAGCCCCATTTTCTAAAATTTTGCAATGCAGGCTTCTAAACCCATTCCAAAAATGCTTATATTAAGACAAAGTACATGCAAAAACATCCATATTAGGAGATGAAAAATAAATATATTAGTGGAAGCAAATGGAAAACGAGACTTACATCGAGGGAAACTGCTTGCAAAAATGCAAATGCTGAGCTAACAATGTGGGCATTAGGAACAATGCATACCCATTTTTGTGCTGACTTGTGAAAGGTCACAAAATCATTCTGAAGAGGTGGAACAAATTTAGCATGTGGAAAATGAGAAACTGAGAGAAAAATTGAACATGGCAGATGTGCCCATTCATAGATGTGACTGGAATCTATCCGGAAGGGACAGGACATCCCAGTTACTGCGGGAAGTCTCACAAACCAACCTTACAGATTTGTTGGGAGGATAAATGGGGTAGAAGAGAACCTTATGATTTGTTAGCCACACTGAGAGGTTGTCTACTGAAAGTCAGGACTAATAGTAAAATACGTAAGAAGAGAGACATGGAAGTATTAATGAGTGAAACATCCAGTGTGATGAGCTGTTAATTGAGCAATGTATGTATAATGCACAATAAAATTGCCCTAAACCAGGGATACGGACTCTGTGGCCATCCAGGCGATTGATTCCAGTTCCCATCAGCCCCAGGCAGTGAAACCAATAACAATATCTAGACGGCATGAGGCTGCCCATCCTCTGTTACTGCTGCTGTGTCCAAACTGGTGTGCCTGCTTCAGAACGGACAGTTGCAGCTCTAGTAAAAGGATGGCCATCAGAATGGAACTTAAATTTAGCAACTGTTTTTCAGGGATGATGAGAGCTGGGCAAGTCTGGTACAGGATGAATATCTCTTTTCTGAAATGCTTGGGACAAGAGGTGTTCCAGATTTCTTTAGATTTTGGAGTGTTTGCCTATATGCCATGAGATTATATGCCGTTCTTTTGATCTGGTATAGGATCTCTCCATCAGTTCTTCTCTTCTTTCGTCAGTTCTTCTCCTCTTGCTTTCATTCTATCAGAAACATGAGGTGATTATGGAGGTCCTCTTGGGTTCCAAGCAAGCCTCCTTAATTCCTTCATGTTTCCTACAGGAAGAAGCCCGAGTTCCACTTTTCAAAAGTTTCAGATTTTGGAGCATTTCAGAGTTTGGATTTTCAGATGAGGAATACTCGACCCATAAAAATTACTAGGGCCCAGTGATCCAGAAGGAGGTCTGGGACCCAACTACATTGCATATGTGTTTGTCTTTCCCTCTTGTCTCATTATTCGCTGATTGCTTTTGATATCCACTTTTGACATCAGTGAATTAAAAAATAAATAAATCATGATATACAAAATTCAGTCTAACAAAAAGATTTTTAGCCCTTGCTTACAGAGAACATGGGTCTGAGGCCCAAGTGAGGGAAAGAAATCAAATGGATGGTGTAGCACCAACAAGTGGGAAGACGGGAACAAGAGGGTTGCATCAAAAGAAGCCACTGGCGTTTGTTTATTTGTTTGTTTATTTATTTGATATCCTTCTTTTCTCCTATATGGGACTCAAAGTGGCTTACGAATTATGTTAAAACAATATGTTAAAAATATTGCTAAAAATATAGCTGTAATATAACAATGAAAAGAGCATTAAACATCAAGCCACTCATGTGGGATTTTTTTTAAAAAAAAAATCATTGTCCTGGTGTTTATTCCACTTTTTATGGAAGCCATTTTGGGTCCCACTCTGAGAGCAAGGTGGCATACAGATGAAACAAACAAACAAACCAAACAGATAAATAATACAGAACTGTTGGCAATGCATTAAGCCTTCTTACGCATTAAAAACCAGCATACCCATTGTACTGTCTCAGTTAAAAGGTGAAGGCCTGTTTAATGTTTGCCTACCAGTAAAAAGAGGACAGAGAGTGACCAACCAAGCCCCTCTTGGAAGAGAATACCATAGCTTGGGAGCAGATACTGAGAAAGCTTCCTCTTGAGTTCTCACCAAATGTATCTGGGATGATGGTGGAACCAAGAAAAAGCATGCCTCCAAAGATCTTAAAACTTGGGTAGGCTCATATAGGGAGATCTGGTCTTTCAGGTAGCCTGGACCTAAGCTGTAAAATACAAGACCTCAGGTGATGGTGGTGGCTAGAAAAAGAGACTCAGAGATGATCAGCTCACTGGGGCCTCAGTTGTCCAGAGGAGGAAGAAGAGGAGCATCTCTACCTCTACCTCCAGGGTCTAAATGAACAGCTTTCTCCATTCTTCATCAATTTTTCTGCCTTTGGGAGCAGCTCTATACATCTCCTGGCTGGCACAGCTTGGCCACCTAGGGTCGTGTGATGTGGGAGATGGGAAGTCTCTGGGAGTGGGCCAAAGAGTGAAATCAGGGAGGAGATGGGTGCTGGTTGTGGGTTTCAGTGGCTCTGCATTGCCTTCTGCCCACAAAGACTTGAGGGATGCTGAGGGAACAAGGGGACGTTCATCCATTGCACGGAACAAAAAGGTCCCAGGGCCCAATTCTGCCCTCAGTGGCCCTGGCTGTTTAACCAACCTCACAGTGAGATCTGTGAAAAATCCAACAAGGAAACTATATTCTGATGGCTGTCAGTCTTCTGCACCCCTCCCATGAAAGAACTGTAGTGAAAAATGACCACATGGCCTAGACTCTGGTTAACCAGAGGACCTCATGGGGTCACAACAATTCAGCGCTGAGCCCTAGAAATCCAGACTAAGGTATGGCAATGCACATTACTTTTCTTCCCTTGTTCATTTTTAATTGGGTGTAATGCCAGCATTCACTCTCCTATCCAGCTCAGCAGGATGGCAAGCATGGAATATTTATAGAGAGCAACAAATGTCTTTCCACCGGCTCCTTTAGGGAGCCACAAATCAATCTCTTCACCAACTGGAATACCACACCAGCTGCTCTTGGGCTAAGTTCTTCGGATGCAGTAAATTTTCCCTCACCCATTTATCAGAAGGATAAGCAGACTGGTTGAAAAACTTTAGCAAACTAAGAGGAAACTTGGAGCAATCTCCAGTGTTGCATGGATTAGGTAACCATTATCCCAGCTGCATGCTCCTTACCTTTTGTCACTGTGAGATGCCGTTGCACTTCTTTTCCCCACAGAGCTAAATCCTGATGAGGCCTTTTGATTCTCTACTGGACCCAAAATGTCTATTTTAGAATTCATGGGCATCAACAGTAGTGCTTGCCTATATAAGAGAGTCAGGAGAATTTCTGGACTGATTCTACAATTCATGGTACTATTCATTAGCGTGGGAAAGGCAAAGATAGGAGAACTTTGCTTTTAATTGGGACATGGTCCCATTTAGTTATTCACCCACAATCCTACCAATGAGAAGTTGATGCTTTGAAGTAAGGATGGAAAGAATGTTTGAAAATATTCAGAATGTTCAATCTTTGAAAGTATTCCCAAAAATGTCAAAAATTTGTATCTTGAGTGTCAGGCACTTCGACAAGAAGAACCAGGGACTGATGAGTATCTTTACATTCTGGACAAAAGTCAACCTTTTTCCCCCAGAAAACATCATTTTCTGTGTCGAAAAATATTTCTTCACAGAAATATTATTTTCCGCAAAATAAATGCTGCTGTGCAAAAATATGCAAATTTTTCACAGAATAAGTCCCCAGCATTGTCTGCATAGAAATACTATTTTGTGGTGGAAGGGGGAGAACCGTTTTCTTTGCAGTAAATGTTTTTACACAAAAATATCACATGCAGATTTTGTACAGAATAAGTCCTAACTTTGCATAGTCTCCCAAAATTGTGCAGGTTTTTTATTTGTTTGTTTTTTGAAGACTTTCTCACAGCAGGAACACAACTGCTTAAAGTATTCTTGGCTTCATTCGAAAACAACAATAGTGAAGAATTAGATTTCTAAAGAGAATCAGGTTTGACCTCCCTTGCTCTTCCATTCGTTCTTTCATGGCAGGATGTCTGCTGGAGCTTGCCTCCACCCCACGTCTGTACAACTGGCCATACTTCCTTAAAGTATAGTCCAAAATTACAGTTATTCTTATTCAGTAATGGATCATAGTGACTTAACAAGGGTTTGTACTCCTTTTTTTTTTCTAAGCATGCAAGACAACCCCTAGAGATGTGCTTTCTAGAGATGTGCTAGATATCAGCTGGCATCTGACATTGCATAGGTGGAGCATAAAGTTGTGCAGTGCAAATCCATCTCTCTCCTGCCTTCAGTGGAAGGGGAAGGAAAGTGGAAAACAAAGGGAGGGAAGGTGGGATGTACCTGGGCAGCACCTAGGTACAATTCTGCAGCTAAGAAAACAGAAATGACATCACCCTTCCACATCTACCTGAAGTCACTGGAAATGCAAGAAGGCAATATCAGCCATCTTCTCTTAGCTGCAGAACTTTATTTGGATGCTGGCAGGGTGCTATCCAGCTGCCATCCAGTATGCATCCATTGCAACACACTTGGGGTGTTTGGAACCAACTGGGCAGGGTGGGTGTTGCACAAGGCGGTACTGCGTATTCCCTTCTTCCATGTTTGAAAAAAGGAACACAGGTGCATGTAATTCATGTACATGTTTATCTCCAGCAGATTCTGGTCATTGTCTTCTAGCGTAGGAACAGCCAAACTGCAGTCCCAGGGCCAAATTGCATGAGACGCTGAACTATAATTAGAAACTAAAATTAACACATTTTCCGTCCACTACTGTGATTCCTTCAAAGCTTCATATCTGAGCAAACACTCTTGCAAATGAAACCCTTGTTCACCCTCCTGATAACAAATCACCAAAGAAGGCAAGCCGGTTTATAAAATGCAGACGTGAGAAAAGCTCATGGTGAGACAATCAGATGTCTTTTATCAGTTTAGGGAGGATCATGTAGGCCCTTTTCATGCCCTACCTTTTTGCGGTGGTGTTTGGTGGGGATCTCGGCATCGGTGCTGCCAGGAGGGGAGTGCAACAGGGGCACTCCCCTCCTCACCAGCTGGCTCCACAATGAAGGAGGTGCAGTGGCCCTGCTTTGTTCCACAGTGCCGCCAGGTACTTTCCCAAGCTATGCTGAGTCAGGAAGCACAGCCATTGCACTTTTGGGCCTTCTGCAGACCAGGTAAATCTGGGATGGCAGCATGATCACAGGTCATTGACGGGGAAAACCCATCAATGATTTAATTTGTGACTGTGCTGCCTGGGGATGGGAGAAGGACAGGATGGCGATGACATCATAATGCAGAACCATAATTGTGGTCCTGTCCTGCTCCCATCCCCATGGTGGGTTCAGGAGGCGGTGAGGAAAGGGCCATAGTTTGACAGCTGTCTTGGGCTAGATGAAATAGCAGGATGGAAAAAAAAAATTGGGAAATGTTACTTTTTGCTGTACAGTTTCCAGAATCCTGAAGCCATCATGGCCAGTGGATTTCTGGGCACTGCACTACAAAGTAGTTAATTTTTTTGCCTCTGGGCCTGACATAGGCCATTTCCGCACTAGACTGTTATAGTGACATTATTCCACTTTCAACATCCTATGGAATCCTGGGGTTTGCAGTTTAGGGAGGGACCTCAAGGCCCCTCCTTAAACTGCAAACCCCAGGATGTTGAAAGTGGAATAATGGCACTATAACAGTCTAGTGTGGAAATGGCCGTAGTAAAAGACAACTTGATATTTTAAATGAGTGGAAGAGGGCACCCCATAGAGCGTCTGCCTCCCGCCCCTTTTCAGTGGCAGCCAGGATTAAAGAGCCAGTTCTTAACTTGGCTGCATCTTCACTCTGTGTGATGCCACCAGCAACCCGCTTTTTATTTTGCCCCAGGAGATTTGGTTGCTGAACTCAGCAGGTGGCTGCAGCAACGTCAACAGGGCACCTGTCAGCTCTTTTGGCTGCCTTTTCCTTTCTGTCTTCCTAATTATAAAATCGCGGATGGCACGGGCGATAGCATGGGGGGTGCGTGTGTGTGCGTGCACACAAAATGTCAAATTGAAGAAATTAAAAATGTAAATGATGGTGCCTAATTAACCAGTTGACAGCAGAGCACAGCTGCCGGTGACAGTGACTGATTGCCTTCCGCAAATCTTGTCCTCTAAGGCCTGCCATATTTGGAGGGGGGGAGTGGGAAGGAGGAAGGGAAAGAGGGCGGCCAAAATAGAGATTTTCTTAAAGATACAGTGCCTTGTGCAGGCAAAACTTTGCACTAGGCAGGGATGTAGGAATTTCCCTTCTACTGGGTCAGACCAGTGGTCCATGTAGTTTGGTGTACTACATAATGCTATAATATACTCTGTAACATGGATGGAAAACACATGGCCCACGGGTCCACCTGTGGCCACCACCCATTTATATGGTCCCCAGAACCCTGCCAAGCCCCCCCACAAAATTTTTGGAGGATGAAAAAATAATAGCACTTCCCTTGGAAGCCTTCCTAAGCAATTTCCTTGCATTTTGCTTTGGCCTGCCAGATACCAAAAAAAAGGAGGATTTGACAAAACTGGATGTTGGCTTCCATTTGGGGTCAGCAAATGGAAAATTGGAGATGTCTCCAGTACCTTTAACAGCTGTGGGGAAAAAAGGGAATTTCAAGAGGTGTTACTTGTCATATAACCATTCCCACTTCTGTATATTAAAGGTATAGGAGTTGTCCAGTTTACACTCTGGCAACCCTAGTTCCATCCACAGCAGGGTTGTTTTTGGTTTGTTTTTTGGTGGAGGGGTATGGGGAATGCAGTCTGTATCTGTTCCCAGAAGTGGAAAGTTGCCCCTGGGACTCTTGGGCCATTTCCGCACGACACTGTTATAAGGCTATTATTCCACTTTCAACATCCTAGGGAATCTTGGGGCTTGTAGTTAGGGAGGTGCATTTAGAATTCTCAGCCAGAGAGTTCTCGGGTCTCAGTAAAATACGAATCCCAGAATTCCACAGGAGGTTGAAAATGGAATAATAGCACTATAACAGTGTAGGGCAGAAATCGCTTGGAAATTGCTCACCCCTGCTCTGTAATGACTAACAGTGGCTGTTCAGGATATCAGGCAGATGTCTGTCCATCCCGATCCAGAGATGATAGAAATTGAACCAGGCACTTTTGTGAATAAAGCAGATGCTCTACCTCTGAGCTGAGGCCCTTCTATATCAAGGCTCTGCTGGAGCCCCACGAGGGTGTGATAACTAAAGCCCCTGTCAGAGCTGCTGATGACGAGCAGCAGCTGTTGGTCCTTGTGGCTCTGTCTGGAGATGAGTCTTGCAGCTCAAGAGCAACCCCTGCTGCCCTAGACCAAGCAGGCACGGACGTCCCTCTGCCTGCTCCTTTGGAGCAACAGCAATCCGATTCTGAAGAGGAGGCTCTGGAGCCTGGTTCAATAAACCCCCAATCAAGGCAGAGACTCAAGAGAGCTGTGCAAAGAGAGGCTTCCTTGGCTAAGTTTAAGAAGCGGTGACCGGACACACCTGTGCCTGGGGCTATATAACTGCCTGCCTGGAAGTTTCCCTTTGCTTGTGGCAAACTTCTTACAAGCCCTCCTCTTGCCTGTACCTTGCTCCCAGCACCTGGTTCCTGATACCTTGAATTGATCTCCGGACTCTTGACCCTTGGCTTTGGAACTCTGACTACGGCTTTGCTTGGCACTCTGGTAAATGAACTTCCTTGAGTAAGTGCTGGCTTGTCTCTTCCCAGCTGGACTTTGCTGGATCTCCCACTCTCTTCTCCGGGCTGGCTCACCGCCCAGGTCTCTGCCCTTGACAGAGGGCCCTAACAGCTCTCTCTGGCTCTCAATAAAGTCTCAGAAAAACAGAGGTAATTTCTGGAGCTTGAAGTACTGTTACAGAGCAGGGACTGATTATTGATCAAACCAGGCAAGAAGGAATGCAAGGGGGAGTTGGCTGGTTATTTGCAGTTTTTCCACTTTTACGAAGGTTCTGTGCTCTGAACTCTCATGAAAGTGGAGGGTACATTGTAATTTGTTCACCTAGGGCAAGGTAAGAAGTGGAAGGCACAGGATCAGGAAGTTCTGAACACTGATGGAGCCATTCCCCCATTGCAACATGAGCCTACCCCAGAAGTCCATACCCTGGCCCAGCCCTTCTTGTGCTGAGTATCTCTACTGGACAAAGGAAGAGGGAGCTGAAGGAGGGTGAATGAGACCAGGAGACAAGGTGGGAGAGGCAGAAGGAAGGGAGAGGTCTGCATGCTGTGTGGAGGAAAGAGTATCAAGCAAGGTTCGTCAAGAACAGAGATGGAAAGAATCTTCAGAAACATTCAGGAAGACAAATGGTCCAAAAATGTGTTTCTCAGTTTGTAATTACTTAGAAAGCAATGCTGTAATCACTAAAAGCCAGCATGGATTTCTCAGAAATAAGTCATGCCAGACGAATCTTATCTCTTTTTATGATAGGGTTACAAGCTTGATAGATGAAGGGAATGCTGTAGATGTAGCATATCTTGACTTCAGTAAGGCCTTTGACAAAGTTCCCCATGACATTCTTGCAAAGAAACTAGTAAAATGCGGGCTGGACAGGGCTACTGTTAGGTGGAGTTGTAATTGGTTGACTGACCACACCCAAAGGGTGATCACCAATGGCTGCTTTTCATCCTGGTGAGAAGTGACTAGTGGGGTCCCACAGGGGTCTGTCCTGGGCCCAGTGCTATTCAACATCTTCATCAATGATTTGGATGAAGGAGTGGAGGGCATGCTGATCAAATTTGCAGATGACACCAAATTGGGAGGGGTTGCTAATACACCAGAGGACAGGATCAAAATTCAAAATGACCTTCACAGGTTGGAGCACCGGGCCAAAACTAACAAAATGAATTTCAACAGAGAGAAATGCAAAGTCCTACACTTAGGCAGAAAAAAATGGAATGCAGAAACACAGGATGGAGGACGCGTGGCTGGATAGCAGGAAACAACATGTTCTATTTAGGAAACTGTATCTGCACAATAATATCATTTTCTTCGCAGACAATGCAGTTTCCTGTGCATGAAATGCTGTTTTTGGTGAGAAAAAAGATAATGTGCAAATTTTTCAATGAATAAGTCCCAAACTGCGAATGGCCTTTGCAAACTGTCTTGCGGCCAGAAGAGAACTGCTAAAATTACTCATTCCTGCTTCTGAGAACAAATTTGGCGAAGAACTACTTCCCTGGTCAATAGATGGAGTTATGTAGTGCTGGCAAACAGAGTGCTAAAGGATGATGCATCCAGCCCCCTCCTGCCAGCGGGTGGTGGCACGTCAAGGAGTTGTGACAGAACCCTGCAGGGGTCTTTGCCTCTTGTAGTCACTTCTAGTCATTTCTTCTGGCTTGAAACAACAGAAAAAGAGATCCCATCTTAACATTAGGAAGAACTTCCTGACAGTGAGAGCAGTTTGACAGTGGAATACACTGCTGCCTGGGAGTGTGATGGAGTCTCCTTCTTTGGAGGTTTTTAAACAGAAGCTGCATGGCCATGTGTCAGGAGTGCTTTGATTGTTTATTTCTGAATGGAAGAGTAGGGTTGGATTCGATGGCCCTGGTGGTCTTTTCCAGCTTTATAAGTCTGTAACTCTGTGATTCTGTTCACACCACTGCTTGCTGGTGGAGCAGGATGGAATGCAGCATTCTTCATTGCCCCGTTCACCAGCACTGCAGAACTGTGTCTCTTGATAGAGCCACTGGATTTATGGGTGGGTTCGAGGGGTCAGATGGAACACAGCCACAATGTGATGACTATGTGTCTTATGCAGGACCTTGACCACTGTGGTTTCAGCATTGTCTCCTGGCAACTCTAGTCAACAGTGAAGGCCAAGTGGTTCATAGATGGGGTGGGTCTTAATTTCATATGCTGAGTTGCACCAGCCCACCAGCTTGCTGGACGTGTTTTGCATCGTTCTTCTAACAACCATCCTGCAGCTGAATGTTATCCCCTGAAAGATAGAATGGGAAGGTTATTAGAAGGGAAGAGATTCAGGCAGTCCATGGTTTTCTGCCTGGAAAGCTGTAAAACTTTGGAACATCTCCAAGAGTCCTCCTCAGTTGGACAGGACATTTTATTCTTGTTTGACCATTTCTCAGAAGATGAGAACAACTGTATGTTTCAACCTCTCTGTGCTTTGCGTTTGGTGCCAAGTCACAATATTTCTTTAAATTGCCCAGGCTTTTGCATTTTCTGTCTCTCTTTATTTTTCTTTTGTTCTTCATCTTCCTTCTCTTCCTGTCCTTCTGGAGGTGAGACATTTTAAAAGTGGTTTTGTTTCATTTGTTTTTGGTTGGTTCAATAGTTTTTTAACTCTTATCCTAAAATAATACAGTATTTTATTTGTATTTTTATGTTCTTATCGACTCCATCTTGAGATAACCTGTGAATGCAGAGACAAGGTTCCATTTTAAACAAACAAACAAACATTTGCTATGGCAAATACCATAATATAAATGCTAGTCTTTTAAAATAAGGGGCTAATTAATGGTGTCTGGTGGTTTCTATGTCAATGGGGCAGTGAATTTGTTCTTGGTCTGAATTTTACAGAACCTATCAAAGGACTTTCTGGATCCTTTCTGCATGTTCGTAGGGTGCATTTTGACATAATACTCAGCAGCCTCTTTCATCCCCAACAGGTACTACTCAGACATTGGGAAGATGCCTGCTATCAGCGACCAGGACATGAACGCTTATTTGGCAGAGCAGTCCCGTATGCACATGAATGAATTCAACACAATGAGTGCGCTCTCTGAGATCTACTCCTATGTGGGCAAGTACAGCGAGGAGGTGAGCATGGATGGGTTGGGTGGGTGAAAGAGAACAGATCTTGCAAAGAGCTGAGGTTGGAAAAGTTACCTTTGGGGCTACAGCTCCTAGAAGTGTAATCTGGCAGATTTGAGTAACTGTAGTGTGATGGGTCCTTATTTCTTTCTCTCTCAGAATGGGATGGCAGTTCCCCAATCTGATAAGGCACCCTGTCTTTTCCACACAGCTCTGCCCGCCCCCTTATAACACCACCTTTGTGTAAAAGGGTGAGGCCTTTCAATGGTTATTTAGAATCCCTTAATAGTTCTATGGTGGCGTGTTTTCTGTGTTACTTTAAATGCTGTACACAACTCAACCAAGTGAGTATTTAAAAAAATTGTAACATTTATTAAGATAGCATACAGAATAAAGTATTGGGGTTCATATGCTGGTCAAAATTAGTACCATTCTTCAGAGTATGTTAGAAGGGAACTGTCTATCATTAAATCCTCCTATAAGCACAAGTATTGTAAAAAGCCCTTTGGCTACCCTTTCACCAAAGACTGAAACCCCAATCTCAGTCACATTTTCTGACCAGATTCTATAATGGTTTAATTACTCTTCTGCCTCTCTCAAGGCTTCCACTGAGAATTAAACCCATCCCACACAGTCACCCTCCCTGGCTGACTGAGGAACTTTACTCCACAGCTCTTTCTGGCAAGAACTCTCATTTAAGGACCCTCTTTTTACCAACTGGTATTTGGCTTTATATAACTTTTCCTCTCAGCCACCAACCCCTCCCACACACTACTGGGCTGGGTTTCTCTCCAGAGGAGCTATCCTGGCTGCCCGTCAAGGTCAGAGACCTGGGCAGTGAGCCAGCCCGGAGAAGAGAGTGGGAGAGCCAGCAAAGTCCAGCCAGGTGGAGACAAGCAAGCACTACTGAAGGAAATTCATTTACCAGAGCGCCAAGCAAAGCCATAGTCAGAGTTCCAAAGCCAAGAGTCAAGAGTCCAGAGATCAATTCAAAGTATTAGAAACCAGGTGCTGGGAGCAAGGTACAGGCAAGAGGAGGACTTATAAGAAGTTTGCCACAAGCAAAGGGAAGCTTCCAGGCAGACAGTTATATAGCCCCAGGCACAGGTGTGTCTGGTCACCGCCTCTTAAACTTAGCCAAGGAAGCCTTCCTTTGCATAGCCCTCTTGAGTCTCCGCCTTGATTGGGGGCTTATTGAACCAGGCTCCAGAGCCTCTTCAGAATCAGATCCCTGTTGCTCCAAAGGAGCAGGCGCAGAATCGGATCCCTGTTGCTCTAAAGGAGCAGGCAGAGGGACGTCCGAGCCTGCTTGGTCCATGGTAGCAGGGGGAACTCCTGAGCTGCAGGACTCGCCTCCAGCCAGAGCCACTGGGACCAGCAGCTGCTGCTCTCCATCAGCAGCTCTGATAGGGGCTTCAGTTATCACACTGCCTGGCAACCTGCTTCCAAGCTGCTCTGGCACTCCAGATAGCCACACCCCCAGAACTCCATCACATTTCCCAAATTTCTGCTTTCCCAAATATTGCCACTTTCCCAAACTCTGGAGATGAGCAGGATTGTAGTCACCGTACCTCCAGCTTCAACAGCTATGACGGAAAGAAAAAGGAACACACTGAGGGCAACACATTGGTCTGTATCAGATAGTACCAAGCAGAGTAGACTCGTTAGTCAGTGGTAGAATGGTCAATCAACATGTAGATCTATCTCATTGATTCAATGCATTTTCTGTAGCTGGAAACTAACAACAGGATTCAGGCCATTCTGTTAGCTTCTAATGTTAAGGCAGCTTTCTAGTGGCCTTTTTTGGTCATGTAAGCACCTGTATGCTACTGTTATGTCCAAGATTCTAATGTCTAAGAGTGGATCTTCAGTTATCAGAAGGATTGAACCTGCCAGAACAATAAGATCCACAAGGGAAGGCTTTCGCTTGATACCACCCTGGGCTCGCTGGTGAGGACACAGGAGAGAGCCCTCTCAGTGGCTGCTCCCACCCTGTGGAACTCTCTTCCTCAGGAAGCTAGGCTGGCCCCCTTCTTGCTCTCCTTTCACCAGCAGGCAAAAACATTCTTATTTAAGCAGGCTTTAATATGTAAGCAGCTGGGCTTTTAATTTATCAAGTTGTTTTTAATTTTTTGTTGGTTTTTTTTATAATTGTATGTTTTTATGGTTCTAATTATTTTAAATGTTTTATTCATATTTTTAACTTTAACTTTAACTTTTTGGAAACCACCTCAGGGCCCAGCATATAAATATAAGTCTTCTCATGCTTTCTATAGTTCTGCACACAAAAGGGGCACAGAATGAGGTACCAACCGCAGAGTGCCTCTCCTCAAGATGTTTTTGGAGACATGTGGAAAACATGTGCCTAGTGCTTGGTTCCACAGTTATGCTTGAAAGATTATGCAAGAGATGTTTCTTGAAATATCAGAAGTATACACAATAATTAAACAACATTTCCAGTAAAGTAGTTGGGTGCTTGGTTGGACAGGGGTTAGGAAGACACCAGAGCTCTGGCTGTTTTCTTGAATAGAAACAGTAGGACTACTTTGCAAAATATTAAAAATTGCCAGACAGGATAATGGAAACTACACACATTTGTTTGATTTTCAACATGCATGCAGGTCACAGATTTCTAGATTTTTCTAGATGCAGAATTGAGATTTTCTTTCTTTTTTTCTTTTCTTCTAACACACTATGCCGAATCCTAATTGTAAACCTTATTGGAGAGTACCACTATCAGCACTCTTTTTCTGGACAGGAAAGCCAACCCGTCAACTAGAGATGTGCATGTTTTACCAAATCCACATTCATAGATGTTGTCCGTTTCTCACTCCATGCTCAATCCATGCCCAATTCCCTTCGCTTGTTTGTTTGTTTGCTTGCTTGCTTGCTTGCTTATGAGATGAAAGCTGTCACTTCCTCAGCATATTTTTTTTTCAGCTGTTAACATGCGTTAAATTGTACACATTCCTTGAATTCCTTCCCACACACATTAGCAATGTTTTGAATGCATTATGCACAATGAGCATGTTTCTGTGTGTACTTTTGCCAGTGTGGACAATTTGGGGAGGAGGATGTGTCCACAGCTGTCTATTAGCGTAAGGATCCTGATGTGCAAATTGCACCTACTTTGCCAAATTGCACCTACTTTGCCAGCTCTCTGGCACATTTACATTGGAACAATCCTGTCAAATATCAGACTCAAAGCAGATTCTTCACACATCCCTGTTCTCCATTCATTACCTTAACTAAGGAGTGGGAAATTCCCATAGAGGGAAACCATTGGCTACCTGTAGGAACTCAGAGGATTTCCCCCTCCCCATGCCACCAAACTTCAGAATTCTTATTATTTCAAGTTTTTTTTTAATTAAAACAACTAGTTGCATTCTAAGGGTTGTGATTGTTGTTTGTTGTTGTGTATCGTCAAGTCGTTCCAACTTACGGTGACCTGTCATGGGGTTTTCTGGGATGAGGGTGTGTGACCAACTGAGGTCACCTAGGGGGTTTTCATGGCTGACTGAGGAATCGAACACTGGTCTCCAGGGTTGTAATCCAACACTTCAAACCACTACAGCACACTGGCTGTGATAGGAGTCTCTGTTTTGGCATGTTTTGAGCCTGGTGCGCAGTTTCAGGCCTAAGAGAGGCTTTTAGGAAGTAAACACAGGGGTTTCCCGGGGTCTCAGAACAATCCTGGAGGGTCTCATGCATCCATGGGATGCACTTTTCTCACTCACCCTTAGCTGGACAGGGAAATAGGGGCTACGCATTCTGCCAGTATCTAAGAATGTGTATGTCTTTGCACATCAGTTGTATAGGAGAGAGAGTGCGTGTTTGTGGTGGGAAGAGGTGCCTCTAGACTCCCCCCCCATTCTTATCCTATATCAAACAGGTGATGGGCAGGATTTCCCCTTTCGAAAAGGGCTGTATCTCCAAAGCCCCAGCTGTTCCATGCACGCCCAATGGAACCCTGTGGTATTAAACACCTGTGATAGTAATACAGGGCCAGCCACATGTCAAGGATCGAAGGGCTACGTTGGCCCTCAGGGGACCAAGGAGGGCCACCCACATCAGTTTCAGCCCCACAAAAAATTAAAGAAATCCTGATCCCATGTGCCTTCCAGTATCCCTTAAGGCAATAGTTCTCAAACTGCGGTCCTCTGAATGTTTTAGACTTCAGCTCTGGGCTATTGGCCATAGTGGCTAGGATATCTGGGAACTGAAGTCCAAAACATCTGGAGGACCAACAAAGAACTGTTGCCGCCGCCTCCGCCGCCTCCTCCTCCTCCTCCTCCTTTTTATTCTGATTCTGCTTTCTCCACCTCCTCCATCTCCTCCTCTTTTTCCCTCATACCTCCTCCTTCTCATCATCATCTTCTTCCAGTTCTGTTTTCTCCTCTTCTACCATCTCCTCCTCTTTCTTCTTCCCTCATTCCTCCTCTTCCTTCATCTTCATGTTCTTCTTCTGCTGAGGAGGGAGTGGGCTTGTTTTCTGCTGCTCCAGAGACTAGGACAAGGAGCAATGGATTCAAGCTGCAGGAAAGGAGATTCCACTTGAACCTCAAGAAGAACTTCCTGATGGTCAGAGCTGTCCAGCAGTAGAATATGCTGCCTCAGTGGAGTGTGGTGGAGTCTCCTTCTTTGGAGGTTTTTAAGCAGAAGCTAGATGGACATCTCTTGGGAGGGCTTGATGTTGGTTCCTGCATAACAGGGAGTTGGACTGGATGGCCCTCGGGGTCTCTTCCAACTCTATGATTCTATGATTCTTCTTCTTCCTCCATCTCCACTTCCTCCTCCTCCTCCTCCTCCTCTTGTTTATTTGTATCCCATTTTTCACCCAGCTTTGGGCCTCAAAGCAGCTTACACTTGAAAACAATACAATTTACAAAGATATAAATAATGCATATTAAAATAGAATTAATCTGTTAAAGAATTAAAACAGCTCAAAAGAGATAAAAAGGAGATAAAAAGATAATAGAATTAAAACAGTACAGCATCCACTAGTCCATTCCTTAAAATCTTTCTGTATGGATGCCCTAGGAGACAGGAGGGAGGCAATTTTGCCACAGCATATTCCAGTTCTTTAAAAAGTTCCAGTTTTTAAAAAAGGTTTCCCCTGGATCTAGTTTATCCAAAGGAGACTTGAAAAATTGTGGCCCTACACCTCCTACAGTGGCAACTGTGGATGGCTAAAGGCCCTTAAGGAGACCATGAGGGCTACAATACCCACAGTCCCCCCCAAAAAAAATCAGAGTTTTTTTGTCCCCAAACACCATCTAGGGGCTTTAGGGGAGCACTTTCGTCATGATTTTAACAGCAGGAATTGATTGGAAGTACTTTCTGTTCCACTTCCTGTTTCAAAAAAGGCCTCTTCTGGCCTTGAATTGGCAATAGGGGCAAAAAAGTGACAAAAATACCCCAACACTGTTGGAAGCAAAGAGGCATCAAGATAAGTGACTAGCATATATACCCGGCATCGCCTGGGATTTTATTTTCTTATAGGTAATCCTTGTTAGAAAGGTTTGAGATCCTGTGTCTCTAATTCCCCGAACTGTCTTGTCCAGTACCTATAACTTGTCCCCATATTCCCCAATCCAATCTCTGTTCAGAGTTACTAACATACAGAGGTTAGGTTCCTGGGGAATACATTCCCCTCCTCCTTGCTACTAGGCCTCATCTCCAGAAGCAACCGGCCAGGCCCAACAACTCTCTGGCTGAGAATTCTAACGGCCCCTCCCTAAACAGCAAACCTCAGGATTCCATAGAATCTTCTTGGGCAGCCAATCATATGAGGTCAGGTCTTTGCCTGACACAGACAAACTCACAAACTTTAACTTTTACATATTAGACTAGTGTATATACCCGACATTGTCCGGGGTTTTTATTTTCTCATAGGTAATACTTGTTAGAAATACCTTGGGAATTACCTTATCTTACCTTAAGAATTAGATGTGATTGAAATACACAGATTTGAGATCCTATGTGTCCAGTATGTGTAACTTTTTCTCCCCCTGTTCCCCAATCCAATCTGTATTCAGAGTTGTTAACATACAGAGGTTGGGTTTCTGAGGGAATGCACTGCCCTCCTCCTTGGTGCTAGACCTCATCTCCATTAGCAACCGGCGAGGGCTAAGAGCTCTCCGGCTGAGAATTCTAAAGGTGCCTCCCCGACCTGCTAACCTCAGGATGCCATAGAATCTTCACAGCCAGCCAATCATATGAGATCTTTGCCTGTCTGACACAGGCAAACTCACAAACGCTGACTTTTATATATTAGATTACTGAGAGGGAGTTCTAGAGACTGCGCCTGCCCTTTTGTTTCACTTCTCTGTTTCTTCCTCTGATCTATGCACTCAAGCCTTTTTGCTTTCTGCCTGTCTGCAAGGGACACTTCCCCTTCTCCCAAACAAGAGTTAAGCCATTTCCGCACTAGACTGTTATAGCGCTATGATTCCACTTGCAATATCCTATGGAATCCTGGAGTTTGCAGTTTTGGGAGGGGCCAGTCGAAACTGCAAACCCCAGGATTCCATAGGATGTTGAAAGAGGAATCATAGCGCTATAACAGTCTAGTGCGGAAATGGCCTAATCTTTTGTCTCCCTTTCGTTTGGGAAGGGAGCGCCCATGAGATTCATCCCTCCGAATGGCTTACAACCGCACTGAGAGCCAGCCTTTGGGGGCTCTTCTACTGAAATTTTAGGACTCCTCTTTTGTCTATCTCCTTTCCTCTTCCAAGATGGGTTTCCTGAAACAATAAATGTAAGTTCCTTTTTTTTAACCTTACAAAAGCATCTTGAGTATTTACTCCTGATTCCCACCACATGCTCATACTGCACTGGCTATGCTGCAGTCTTCCTGCAGACACCCCTTGTAGGGTATTTGAAGACATTTGGGGGCAAAAAAAGTATATTTTTTTAAAAAAAACTAAAACTTAAAATTTTAAGATTTTTTAAGAATTTTAATGATTTTTAAGAACTTTTTAGATTTAAACATTAAAATTTTCATAAGAAATACATTTAAACTAAAAAAAATGATTTTTTTTAACCCCCAGAGCCACTAAAATTATGGTAGGAGGGAGATGCATGTGTCCCACAGGCTTCATTTTGCCCACTCTTGTCCTGGGGGTAAAATCAGAAAGGAAAAATGGATACTGTCGAAGCCTGCAGGCCTCACAGATGGCTCATGGGGCTCATGGCTCACACTTTCACCACCTCTTTAGAAGCATCTGTCCTAAGTCAGTCTTCGATGATCTGCTCCTTCCGACGTGAGTGGTCACCTGCTTTTTGTTTGACGTGACTGACCTGTGCCATGCTGTTTTCTCTCTCCCGCCCCGCTGTCCTCTTCTTCTGCAGATCCTTGGAGCCCTCGATCAAGACGACCAGGCTGGCAAGCAGAAACTGGCCTACAAACTTGAACAAGTTATTACCCTCATGAGCATAGACAGCTGAGAACTGCCCTACCAGGGGACTCCCTGGGAGGGATTTGAAAAAACAAAACAAAACAAAACAAAAAAACAAAACCAAGCCGTGCCTCAGTCAAGAACATCCTCTTTACCAAGTGCAAGTTTCTGATTGGCTGTCGAGCAGGGTCACCCGAACGGCTCGCGACTCCCTCCACGGCTCACCCGCCGAACCTATGGACACCACGCAACCTGAGGGACGTCTCCGTGGAGGAGTCCCAAAACGTGGGGACCGTTCAGGTGGAGCTCCCTCATCCACGAGGTTCCCCCTTCTGCCTTTGCCCCGAGCATCCCGTCATACCATCCGTTAACCGACGGAGGGGGCCGTTTTGGTTTGCCTCCGTCATGCTGCTTTAATAGCGCTCCTTGGGCCCAGAGACCCGGAGCGCAAACAAACTCAGTGTTATTTGGAAGCCGCACCAAGGCAGAACTTGCTCTCTTGCCTCCAAGAATCCCGACAGAGTGGGAATGAACTCGGGCGCTTATTTTTTTTCCCACCCAAGAGTGCTGCTTCTTCCCCTGTCCTTGTCCTGAGGTGGTAGAAGGACCCAGTGGGACGTCAGGGCAGCGGAACCCCTTTACCCTGTGAACTAACAGTGCTGTCCGCCGCTCTTCTGGCACTATGTGGAGAATGAAGAAAGCCTCCCCTTTCTCCCATCCTCAGTCTTCATGTACCTAATTTTGTTGTTTTTTCTTTTTTAAATGTTCAGTTCCATCTTCAGTCTCTGTGCCTATCAAATGCATAAACAGTCACACCTTTCTTCACATACAGCAGGTGTGTGGGCAACTGTGAGCGGTTGGGGGGCTCAGGTGGTCTTGGAGGGCTGTACCCCCACCACCAAATCTCCCTGAAAAAAAGCATGGAGGAGCGTTTCACCATGTTTATAAGGGCACATCAGGCATTTTAGTCCCAGGAGAGGGCCTTTTAGGCCCCTCCAGGCCCTAAAATGGAACAGAGGGGGCAAAAACATGGCAAAAATGCCCCCATGCCCACTGTGGGCAGTTGAAGGCTTCTGAGGCAAAAACAATTTGGGAGGGAGGAAATTTGCAATTTTAAAAAAATCATGGGGCACATTTGAGGAGCTGCAAACAGCCTGTGGGTCACAGTTAGCCCATGCCTGACCTACAGACATTCTGATTTCCACTTCTATTCACTTTAGATTCTTTCAGAACAGACAAGGGCATTTATTCCTTCTTAAGAGAGCAGTCTAGCTGTATTTTAAGAGGCGAAGCAATCTCTAACTAAATTGCAATGCTGGCTCTTCTGTTTTCTGTTTTCATTTGTAAAATCCCAAATTGCCACTTCCACCATCTCCTACGGAGGTTTGATGTACATCAGAGACAGGCAATGTCCCAAGGTTGGAGCCTGACTGGCAGATAAGTTCGCCCTACCTAAACAATATTTTGGGGACCTCGTTGATTCTCCACTGCTTCCCCCACTGAAATTCAGTGGTCTATGTGGAGGTTCTGTGGTGTAGGATGATGCCAGAATGTCCTTCTGCTCCATAGAGTTGAAGCACATGGCAAAAGCCTAGAAGAACATCTCATAGGGTTTAACTGCAGGAAGGAAGGAAGAACGAAACGAGGGGAGACGTGGCAGTTGTGGTGGCTATTGTTAGTGGTGTGGCTTGCAGTGGCAGCTGTACTGATAGTGGCTTTAGGGACACAGAAACACCAAAAGGGCTTCAAGGGCTGACAAGCCATGTTATAGACTTCTCTTGATTTAAACAGAGCATGGAATCAACCTATGAGGACCAGCATTATAGAGAAGATGGATGGTGCCTAACTGGGAAGTGTGTGGGAAATGAAGCAAAAAAGGGACCCCCTTCTCTAACCTTCATTTCACTTTCTCAACAACAACAGCAGAGCTTAAAAAAAAAAATCAAAAGAGGAGTGTACTGCTTGAAATGATTGGCAGATGAAGTAGCCTATGGTGTGCATCCTTCCCATAAAATGGCAGTTGCAACTGGAATAATTCAGTGTGCTCATTTTTTTACTGAGTGAATTCACCTGAACTAGGCAGAATCCAACTAGAGTAAAACACACCGCTTTTATTTTAATGGAGAATTAATTGTGCTCTCCCACTGAAGTCAAAGGAACTTCAGGGCACTTAATGTCTTAGCTGGGTCACATCCGAAATTTGTGAAAGAAAATTGGACTCCAAGCCATGCCATTCTATGCTCCTCACAAGCTTCAAGACAAATCACAATCCAAGTGCATGTTCTAAAAGGCAACATAAGCCAAAGCTCCAAGGACGCAATTCCCAAGCTAAAGTTACAGAAGTACATTGAGATAAACAGGTTGGCTTAAATCTATGCTTGGCTGAAATTTTATTTTTTTATTTTTTTGGATTAATATAAGATCTTTTCACAGGGCTTCTGGGATAAAAACCACAAAATTCAGCTTTCTTGTTGAAATTTGCATTCTGTCCAAAGTGAGACTATCACACTGAATTCCAGTTTCAAATGTATGCAACTTCATTTTGATAGTAGGCATATTTTTATTCCTTGACCTCATTAAGAGGTGGTCAGTATAACCAGCACCCTGTGTCACAGAAGCATAAGACCCTGTCTTAAGCCAGGTCACAAGCTGAACCTGGAAAAATGACTTTTGCAAACTATGACCAGAACCATGAGTATATTTCCAAACCAGGGGAAATAAAAGTGAAAATCCCTTTTGAGATGTTGCATAAGGAAGTATCTAGGTATCTAGTACCAGCAGAAGCTGATCATCACCACAAACCCACAGCAACTACAACAGCATGGCTTCATGCTTTACCAAAGAATGATAAGAGTTCAAGCATCCCCTATCTTCCTAGAATCCCCTGTTCACCACATTTTGTGCCATATTGACTGTTAGATTCTGTGTGTCGTAGACCCCAAAAGTTAATTTTTAAACATCTAAATCATCTAAGTTGCTCCTCTAGACAGATGTTGTCTACTCTAGTATAACAACCTTTCAGAATCTTGGACAGAGAAGGATCTTCTGTTTCATCCATGATTCTTTTAAGGAGAGATGCCAAGGATTGAACCCAGGTTCTTCTGCATCCTAAGCGTGTGCTTTGCCCTTAAACTGATCCATCCCGAATGCCTAGGTTCCACCAGCTGTGAGTTATGAGCAGCCCTACTGACAGTAACAACCATTGGTGGTAGGTGCTTTCTTGAGGTCCATCTTTTCCCAGGTAGGTAGTCTCTTTTCAAGAGCCAGTTGTACAGTGGTTTGAGCAATGGACTACCACTCTGTAGAACCAGGGTTCAAATCCCTGATCAACCGTGGAAGCCAGCTGGGTAACGAGCAAGTCACGCTCAGTCTCAGAGGAAGAAAATGGCAACCACCCTGTGAACAAATCTTGCCAAGAAAACTCCATGATAGGTTTCCTTAGGGTCACCATAACTCAGAAATGACTTGAAGGCACACAACAACAAAGTCTCCTTTCAGGTTCTATAGGCACCAAGTACTAGTAGGAGTCAGTCTCATCGGTAGACTTCCCATTGGAAAGCTCTAACCTTCCCCAGCAAGCTGTAATTCCAATAGTACTATGCCAAAATATGGTTTCTGAATTACCTTGCAAATAAAAGAGGCTTTCAGTTTTCTTCCTCATTTTCACACTGTATTTAGAATTTCCTCTATGTGATAGAACTTACAGTCTTGTTGCTAGATGGTAGAAAAGAGTATATGCAAACACACTATTATTCAAGAAGCTCTCTGGGTGCTCTGCTTCCCAATCTCAGAAAACCACATAGGGCCTTGATGGACATGTAGGTTGCTGGAGAAACTGCAGTCCGTTGTTGCATGCCTTCAAGTTGTTTCTGACTTACGGTGATCCTAGGCAAATCTTTCACATGGTTTTCTAGGGGCTGAGAGTGTGTGATACACGCAAAGTTACCCATTGGGTTTCTATAGATAATTTTACAATAAGAGATATACCGCAGCCACCTCCCAATTGCTGTAAGTGTGGGAACCCCTCGCCTTGCTCATGAGAATTTCACTGAAATTTCTTCTCCATTGCACTGAGACCTGTGTAAATGTGTGGAAGACTTTAAAAAAAAAATCACTGAATTCAAATTCAAATTCTTGCAAGCCTCCCTTAAGACTCCTTGGTCTGGTTCTGCCCTGTCCAAATTCACTGTGATGTCAGAGCATGTCAACCAATGGCCTCAAAGAAGGTGAGACAAGCAGGAAAGGTCAGGATGGAAGCTTAAGGAGAGGGGCTCTTGAATCAGAACACCCTGCTAGACAAATCAGGGAAGTTGCTTCTGTTCATAGACACTGTCAAATAAATGTTCGTGGTGGTCATTTGATCTTACGGCACAGAGTCCACCTGTTGTACTGTCGGTGTTTTTTGGACAGTTAAAAGGAAGCTAAACCTCTCCCTCTCTTAAAACTGGACAGCGTGGGAGTTTTTATCTTCATTCATTAATCATTTCTTTTGCATGCATGCATCTATTACTGCCATTTCCTTTCCCATGGCATGTGGTCTGAGTCCACTCCCATTGACATTCAGTAGAGGATTAACCAGTAGCTGAAGTAGGCTAAGCTGGTGGTCCCCAGTAAATGGTGAGGCCCTTCTCCTCCCTTCATATCTGAGGATGTCCCTCCATGGTGAGTGACTCCATCCTACTTCATCTTCTGGGCTCTATCAAATTCTGATACTTTCTTGCTTTTCCCTTATCCCTGGGAGGTGCACAGTGGTGGTGGTTGTACTATTAGTGGAGCAATGAAGCTACTGGGTGAAATTGGAATGAGGAGGAAATGACTGCACCTGGTGCATTGCGGTGTGGGATTAGTGGAACCAGAATAAGGTGCCTTCAATAGGGATGGAAATGATATCCATAATTATTCTTTCCCAGATTGAAAAATAAGGTTTGCTACCAATTGGGAAACCTTGTCAGAAAGAATAATAGACCAGCAACAGTTTTGTGCAATTTTCTCCCCATGTTGCACAGGAATAGTTCTGCAGAGAAAAACACATTGGCTTGCATCTGTTAGTTGTGATGAAATCAGACTTAATGGCTGTGTTAACTGTTTCCTATTCACATTTTACAATTTTGGTACCACTGCCACAATAAGAAAAGCCCACCAAATCTACCTTAAAAGCCAGCCAGCTGCACCAAATGATAGAATTCTGTGACACAGGGAAGCAGGGTGCTGCAGGGTTACATGATAGGTTTAAGGTTAAGAGACGACATGATTAAACATTTGAAGGAGTGTCATATGGAGGATGGAGCAAGCCTGTTTTCTGTTGCTCCAGAGACTAGGATATGGAGCAATGGCTTTTCCTAAACATTAGGAAGAACTTCCTGATGGTAAGAGTGGGTCAACAGTGCAATACACTGCTGCCTGGGAATGTGGTAGAGTCTCCTTCTTTGGAAGATTTTAAACGTAGGCTGGATGGCCATCTGTTCGGAATGCTTTGCTGGTGTGTTCCTGTACGGCAGGGGCTTGGACTTGCTGGCCTTTGTGGTCTCTTCTAAGTCTATCATTCTCTGATCTATGATCTCTGATCTATGATTCCCATCAGCAAGCAACAGTGTGAAGAGCAGATGTAAGGTCCCCTTAGTGGTCTTGTTGCTACTGTCCATTATAGCTTCACTCACTGGCAGAGGAGAACTAGTCATGTCTTGCAGAGCTCTGCTCACCAGCTGGTCAGAATTCCATCAGGCAAGCAGTTGCCTGGCCTTTAAGATGAATTTCAGGGGCTGGATCAGGAGGTGGTGTGTAGCTAGAATACCATAGCTATACCTCTGATGCAAGATCTTGGCTGCCTCTTTGCCTCGGTAGAAAACATGAAGTTTTTTTGCATGAAAAAGGAATGATTTTTCTCTCCAGAATAATTCATATGCAACATTACAGGATAGCTCAATATAGAGAGAATACTGGGGAGGAATAGCCATTTTTTCCTGCAATGGGAAGACAGCTATTGATCCTTATATGCAAGGATGAAATAGTGGAGAATTTACATCCCTAGTCTTCACTGATATTTCTGTTTGGCTCTGTGAATGTGTGTATGAGAGAGAAGAGATAAGGATCGAGGCCTTTGGGTCCAGAATTTGTTCAGGCTCCCTTTCACCCATTTATGCTTTCTAGAGAATGCAGTATTGTGGATTCAAATAACTGATGTCAACATTTTGTGCTGCTTCTGCTGCGTTGCTTACAGTTTTGGAAGTGGTGTAAGGACAGGAAGAGCGACGCAAACCAACACACCACACACGTGCACACCAAACACAGATGCCCACACAGGAGAGTAAGACTTTGACTTGGATACATTTTTTTTAAACACAGAAGAAACCAAAGGTTTTTAATAAATGAAGTGCCACAGGTAACTGAGATAGTGTCATGACTTTAAAGGACACATCTGCACGGATGGAAAAGTCCCAGATTCTGCTCCTGTTCTTTCCAATTTTGTACTGGGTTAAATTAAGTCACCCTGGGAAGCTGGTATGAAAGTCTCTGATCATACTGGGAGCTGGCAGAAAATATTTTAGGATAAACAGAATGTGTATGAATCACCAAAATAAAATCAGAACAGGAACAACATCTGGGGCCATTTCCACCCTACACTGTTATAGTGTTATTATTCCCCTTTCAACCTCCTATGGAATCCTGGGGTTTGCAGTTTAGGGAGGAACCTTTAGAATTCCCAGCCAGAAAGCTCTTTGGCTTCAGTAAACTACAAATCCCAGAATTCCACAGGACTTTGAAAGTGGAATAATACCACTATAACAGTATAGGGCAGAAATGGCCTAGGACTTTCTGGTCTTTCTAATCAATCTTGGATGCACCTTGCTCACATCTGGAGGAGCAACATGAAAGCGAAGCTGGGGGGGGGGCTCTGTGATGAAGGTTTGTTTGCACATGTTGGGGAGGAGGAAGAGGGCTTGAGTGGGTGGGAACAGCAGTGTCAGAAAGAAAAAAAAACATGATTTTTTTGCACAACTATTGGGGGGAGGTACAGGAGGAAATGGAGACTCAGCATGCTTCTGGTAAAAGAGGTTTTAAACACTTTGATGGTTTGGGCTCCCCCCCTTTTTTTTTTTTTGCTGGTACAGACTTGATCAACTGTTGGCTGTGATCCTGTTGGCTTATGTAATTACAATGGAGGAGATGGCAGTGGAACGCCAGAGGTGGAAGAACCCCTGGCGCTGTGCTGATGGGAGGGATGGCAGTCAATGCCAGGAAAAGAAACTGCCCTGCCAGTTCCTGGACTGCCAGCAGACCAGTCTCTTCTGGCAATGGAGAAAACTTTTCTCTGCAGTCTCCCTTGCTGTTGCTCCGCAAAGCTCCAAACAAAGTGCCTTATGCCGGCATAGCGGACTGTTACGCTGGCGTAATGCACCCAAAGGATTCCAGCTTTAATTTCAAACTTGAAAACCTCAAAAGAGTGAATGAAACATATCGAAAACATATCAACACTGGAAATGGGAGGCAGTGGGAAAGCCCAGCATACCCCTTTCTCAACCACATCTAGTTCTTCTTTCTCTTCTCAGGCTGGGAGTTTTAAAGGAAATCTCTATTTGCTTCATGTTTACTTTTGTATCCTTTTTTTTTTCTGATCTGATTTCTTTAACTTTGGAATTGGGTCAGAATTGTGTTGTGAAAGTATGGGCTCTTATCTCCAACCCCATCCAGGTCCTCAGTCCTCAGTCAAAGACCATTTCCACACTAGACTGTTATAGTGTTACTATTCTACTTTTAACATCCTATGCAATCCTGGGGTTTGCAGTTGTGGTGGGGCTGAGAACTCTAAATGCCCCTCCCTATACTACAAACCCCAGGATTCCATAGAATGTTTAAAGTGGAATAATAACACTACAAAAGACTAGTGTGGAAGTGGCCTAGGCTTCTAATTCCTGTCTTCTTTTCTTTCTGCGCGTGAAACATTGGATGGAAAAAATATGGAAGAAACCAGAGAAGATGTCTTTCTCCGATTACAGGGATGAGTGTATATTATCAATACTAGAGAGTAATGCTTTAGAACTTGTAGATGAGCAAATATTCCATGTGCAACAATCAGGTTTTGGCTACAAGCTTTTCCAATTTTCAGCCTAAGTCCTGTTCAGTTTTCCTTGTTTCAAATAATGCAGGGTCCTGTGACACCCTGAAGACAAATAATGGCATTTTGGCATGGGTTTTCAGGGGCTGAAGAGTGCTTTGTCAGATGCAATTCACATAAAAAAAGGGAGAACAGTAAGAGAATTTGAGAGGTGTTAGCTGTGCTCTGTGTTTGGTGTTAGGAAAGTCTCGTAGTGAAAAGGCCCTTTTATCTGGGACACTGCTGTTTTGTTTTAAGGCTGGCCAAAGATCTTTTACTGCACTGGGCGGTTGGAGAGATAGATGCCCTCTGAGATTTGTGCCCCATCAGCTTTTGCAAAGTTACAAAGATACTGGGCTGCAGCTGGGGCCTCCAAATTCCACCTTATTTGTGCCCCTGGAGATAATACCACCCAAGAGAAACCCACATCGTTTCTGGAGCTGTGGTCATCCTGCGTTGTGCACACAAGTTGTGATGTCTGCAACTGATACTCCAACTGCATTGGCTTAAAAGCGTATGAATCTGATCTTTCCAGTTGCATACAATGTCAATTCTGTTACACATGTGCTGAGAGAAGAAAAGACTCCAATGTTTTTCAATAGGGACTCCAGCCATTGTTATTGAATGGTAAGGAAGAGAGAAGGAAGGAAGGCATAAGGTGTTCCATATCCACACACCCTTTATGTCCTCATCTATGGCATCTTCACGCCCTAGAGAGCAGCAATGAGGCACAGATCTTACTGTCTCCACATACCGTAAAAATATACCTCACCCAGTAGAACAAATGCTGGTGAAATTTGCATTTCCTTTGAGGGGTAATTCTTGGAAGAGTGTCATAGAGGCTTCCTTTCAGGCTAGGAAAACCAAACGTCAGCCCATGTTTACTGCCTGGCTTGAGGAGAGTTCTTTTTTGAGATGTTCCTTTTTGCTCCCAGAATCCCTGATAACAAGGCTTTTGTTCATGTGGGACGGGTGGTTCCGGGTATTGTGTTCTGGGGGGAAAGAAAACTTTTCCAAGCAGTGGCCCGAAGATATCAGTTGATCTCAAATATTGCATTGCCGCATTGATCAGAAGGCCTTGGAACAAATTAAATATTTAACACACAACTGGATTCCTCAGCTAGTTAACCATACCTTCTCCCAGACACATCACCAACTCCCCTCTGGATCGCTTTGAACAGATAAGGCCAGGTATATCTTTAAAGGACAGTATTTCAATCAGCTACAAAATAAAAAATAACAGATCCTAGATTGCAAAAATAAGAAAAATAAAAAAAAATCAGCCATTGCTTTGTTGATGTCTGTTGCTTCTTCTTTTCTTTCTCTCTTTGTTTTCATTTTCCTTTCCAGCGACCCTAGTTTCAAAAGCAGAAAGGGATCACGGTACTGATTAACTGCTTAAAATGGAACCCTGTTGTTACTTGGTAAAGCTTCTGTACCTTTGTTATACTTAATTGTATACCTGTGTATGTAAATATAAGGCATTCCTATTTTGCAGTCCAGAACAAAAAAAAAATTAAAACTATTTGTAATATAGAATAAAGTTTATTAAAAAAGAAAAAGAAACCCAGTCATTTTTTTGGTGGTCTGATTCATGGCCTGGGAATCATGCCTTCTGAGGAACACTTGGGGAGCCGGGTATGTTTAGCCTGGAGAACGGAAGGTTATGGGGTTACACGACAGCCATGCTTAAATATTTGAAAGGATGTCATATGGGAGATGGAGCAAGCTTGTTTGCTGCTGCTCTAGCATCTCCTTAGAATTTGGGGGAATTATAGCTCAAAGGAAGCCTGCAAGAGGAGGGTAACGGCAGGATCTTTTCACCTGAGTATGCCAGTACTAACCGTGGAGAGAGTTCCAGTTAAAAATTAAGGTATTTTATTTGGATAAACAAGCATACAGGAAGTCAGACACTCTTAAGAACCACACAAGGCTGTCAGAAAGTGAGGCATGAAAGGTTGGATAGAGAGATTGGCGTGAAAAGGGTGATAGTTACCATTCCTGAAGAAGAAGATTGAAGCGGAGGGGCTCAGACAATGAGGGTAGCACAGACCAGCAGCCTGGGCACTACTATGTCCAATGCACTACAATTCGCTGGGGCCAAAGCTAGAGTTTTTATTCCCTATTTCACACCCTGAAGGGATGTTCTGGCAAAGATGTAATGGCTGTCCCATGGGACTGACAAAGGGGTCCAGAATGGGCTGATTGCCTTAACTCTAGGTGACAGAACATTGATGAGAGTCATGACAATCTCCTAACTTCTTTGCAGTGCACCCTCCCTCAGCACAGCCACTTCTGTGTTGTTGGAAAGCAAAGGAATCAGCAGGGCTGTAGCTAGCTATTTTTTTGTAGCAGGATATGCTGCAAGGATGTTATCTGCAGGAAACTGTTAAGGACCACAGGCAGTCCCTGTAGGTGACTGTCATAGCACATCCAGCTACAGGAAAATCATTGGAAGCATCCCCACTGATTCCTCTACTGTACAACAGTATGGAAATGGCCATGTTGTGTGGGCTGTGTTGTCTACAAGGTGGGCTTTCAGGTGCGGGGGGATGTAGCTGTAGAGATCTAGCTACACAATATGCACACAACTCCCAATACCAGATATCAACCCTACAGTGTCACCTTGCCAAAAGCAAAACTAAAAATCAGCAAGTGAAATCTTGCATCAGATATAGCCAGGAAGTTGTCTTCATCTAACCCCTGAAACCCACCTTAAAGCCAGTCAGCCACCTGGAGCAATGAAAGTTTGCTCTGCTAGCAAACAGGGCACTGCAGAACGACATAGCCTACCTTCTCCTGCCAGTGAGTAACATTGCAATGAAAAGTTGTGACAGATCCCTGCAGGGATCCCTGATTGTACTCCACTCAGCATTATCTGCTGGAAGGAGGAGATTGGTCATGTTACCCCAAAACGTGGGTGACTCAGGGGTCCACTCGTGGTGCCAGTGCCTCCATGAAACAGTGGGGAATATTAGCTCAAAAGGAGGCTTGGGTCAGCTGGGGGAGAACCTTACAAGATCTTCTGTTTACTGGTACTAGTGCAGGGAAAAACCAGCCAGAGAGTCAAAAGTAAGCTTATTTGTTTTATTGGGGGAATTAACAATTGCACACACATGAGATCCAAGCAGTCCTACAATTACACAAAGCAAAGCAGTCCTACAAGTACACAAGGAAAAATTGGATAATCAAAATGGGTGATATTTAGGTCAAAATGGGTGATATTTACCATTCTGGAGAAAAGCAAAGAAGCACTTGTGACTTAGACTAAAAGTCCAAGGACAGTACACAAATGGGACTTGGAGCAACAGAGTGACAACCAGTAACTGGTTTACTGTGAGTTGACTAGCCTAGAGTTATGGTTTAAATACTCTATTTCTGCCTAGAAGGTGAAGGTGTTAATGGCTCTCTGGCAGAGTAAACAATGAAGTCCAGAGAGTGGACAATAGGATCTGGAATGAGCTAATCATCTGAGCATTAGGTGATGAAGGACTGATGGGAATCATGATAGCTCCTTGATTGCTGGGCAGGAAAGGAAGTAAAGGAAGACTTCGTTGAGAGTGGGAAAAGTGTTGAAGATAATTAGTTTTGGGTTCCCTTCTCTCTGAAGGTTGAGTTGTTGATGGACACTTGCAAGTCCATTGTCGCTGGAGTTCCCTGAAGATTTCCCAAGTATGACCTGCCCATGCCTTGAGGTCCTGCCTGATGTTTGCCCAGTTCTTCCTCTTAGCCAGCATGGCCATGCAGTCATAGTAGTGTATAATTTATATTTATACCAATTAATATTTGCCAGTTGAACCATATCAAAGCATGGGGGTGTAAGACCTGAGAGCAGTTACATCATCCTGTAGTGCCTGCCCTGCTCACAAAGACAACAGACCTCTATTGCTCTGGATGACTGATCAGCTTTTAAAGTGGGTTGAAGGGTCATTTGTGGTCATGGCAAATGTGAATGTGAAACAGTTATGATGTCTTAAGTCTAACTTACATCACCATAACTAACAGGAAGCTAGTCCAAGCTTTCCGGGTTGCTGCCACCAATCTATTTCAGTCGCTTCTCCAAGCCATACTTATGTCTCTACTGTCTCCTGGGAGCATCCTGGTGTTAACTAAAATACATGACAAGGAAAGAACACAGAAAGGAAATATTTCCAAATGGAAAAGTGTGAGATAGGTTGAAACAGCTGCAAAGTTAGGCTCACCTTTGGGAAGAGCAACGTTCACCTACGAAGCATCTTCCTTTGGCTCCTTTTTCTCCAAAGCGGTTTTAAGTCTGGCAGCCCTCTTGAAAGTTTCATAAAGTGTTTGCTCAGTAATTAAAGGATTTTGCATCTCCAAAAGGCCATGAAGCTGAATGCAAGAAACAATATTATCTCGCCTGTCTCTTCTTCTCTTTTGTTATGTCTCCCCCTACCCGTTTTGCCTTTTTTCTTCTTCTTTTCCCTATTCAGCTGGGTCTTTCTTTAAAAAACAAATATGGGGGAAAAATCCAAGGGCCTTTAATCTCATTTTTCCAGATGTTGTGCCTCGTCGAGTTTAATTTACTGTGCCATCATTTTGTCAGGCCGTGCAATTTTATTCCTTTTTTTCTGCCTGTCCCAGAGATTTTTAATGGGAGATTTGTAAGGTGAGGACTGATCCCACAGCCTACCACACTGATTATTGTTAAGTCATTTTCCAGAGAAGGCAAGAGGAGTTGGGAAGGGGGAGGCAGACATTTTGGAAAAGGAGAGAGAGAGGAAAAAGCAGATAAAATAAGGCCATATTCAGAGCCAGACTGCTTTAATTTAGAATATGGGCTGTCATACTCCTAGAATGAGAGCCAGGACAGTGTAATGGTTTGAGTATGGGCTACAACTTTGTGAAACCAGGGTTCAAATCTCTGTTGAATCATGGAAAGTCTCTGGGTGACTATGGGCAAGTCACACTCTCTCAGCGTTAGACGAAGGCAATGGCACACCCCCCTCTGAATAAATCTTGTGAAGAAAGCCCCATGATAGGGTTGCCTCATGGTCATTGTGAGTAGGAAATGATTTGAAGGAACACAGCAACCACTCCTGGAGACCTTCCTCACTACACTGTTGTAGTGCTATTATTCCACTTTCAACATTCTGTGGAATCCTGGGATTTGCAGTTTATGTGAATCATGCCTCATACACTGTCAAAAACAAGATATGCATGTGCCTAATGTCAAGTTATGTCAGCAATAGGGTTCTGGCCATGGTCTATGACATCTGCAAAATCCAATAATCAGCTGGAGTGGATGGGCTCGGGCTAAGAAAGGAGACTACCTAGCAGTCTGGGTTGATGCTGCAGCCCGCAGTTCACTGACTCACCACATGGGGCAGCGTCACACAGTTCAAAGGCACACAGTTCAAGTCCTGCCAGCTATGCACAATGCTATGAAGGTTGAAGCACTGAAATGCACACTCATCACAAATACCATAAGAACAGGCCCCATGCAATTGTTTCAAGATTCAGGAGAAGATCCTGTTAAGAACCATAGTGATGTAAGATTATACACTGGCAGAACTCCACAGGATTGGGAGGGAATGGAGGCATCAAGAATGGGAGAGAGAGAGAGAGTGGAGCAGCGCAACTGTTACACAACCCAGTGGAACACTTGCAGAAGGAGATCTCCAAGCACTCCTTTGCACAAGGAGGTCAAAAGTCCAACAACTTATGCAACTGGGTTCAAGCCCTAGCAGAATTCCAGGATTCTGCAGGAAGAACTCTACTACAACTCCCTACTCACCATTTCCATGATTTTGCTGTAATAAACCTACTCCATGGCCATTCCATTGCTGGTCAAGAGTGAGGAGGAATCCAAAAATTGTCTGGCTATCCCCCCTAACAAGATGCAGACCAATGACTACGTCCACCAAGATCCACTGGTGTCCTCCAGACCTCTTGCTGGATGATGTAATCATTTTGCGTCTGGTAACAGTAACACAGCCATATGCTTATCTGATTCTCCATGCCTTCACCAACCATGGAATGATCATTTGAGGGTGGGAGATCACAGCAAAACCATGAGTCCTGAAGGGATGTTTAGTCATTGTAGAAGATGGAAGAGAATACCAACTTCCACAGCAACCAAGAAAAGACATACACAAGCATTAGGTGGATCTTCATATGCCACTAATTGGATGCTGGTCTTCTTTGTTGCACATGAAACACTTTAGAACAAAGTTAGGTGACCTTTTTCTGTTGAGAGATGCATTCCTTTGAGTATGTTAAGCATGAACATCATCATTTGGTTTGCTTTGACAATGAATGGTACAATGAAAAAGAAATTTTGACATGAAGGATGTGTGTATGTATCTCTGGGAGGTTTGGTTCATTTTCAGGACTGGCCAAGATGGCTGGGGAATCCTGGGAGTTGCAGTCTAAAACACTTTTCCAAACCCTGGAAATTGATAGCATTTATCTGAGGAAGACTTCTGTGTTGTTTAGAATCTTGCACTGTTTTTTACGCTTGTGGTACCACCACACTAGAAAAAATGGGGATGTTGGGGCAGGCTTTCATTTGTCACTTGTTTGCCAAAAGCGGGTTTGGTGTTATGAAAGCTCTTTTCTCTCCATGGAACAGGTTAGCAGCTGCTTTCAGTCCTAACTCTTCACACCAACACCACTGGACACCTTGCAATTAAACTCTGGAGCTGCTGCAGAGCAGAGAACAGATTGCATTAAAGATAAACAGATGTGAGCCGATAAAAGGGCCAAAGGAATTCAAGCACTGCCTTGCCTTATCTCCGGGAGTAGTCGATAGATGGGTTGAAAACCCAGAGTTCAAACAGCAGTCACAGGCCTGCAGTATCTCAAGCTGTGATGTTTATAAGTCTGTTCTTTGGGAGGTCTTGAGCCCATTAAAGCTGCAAAATGAATAAGAGGGACAGCTCTTTGAAGGTAATGGCAGAGATGTGTTCCTGTTTGCTGCTTCTGATCACGGGAGCATCCGATTCCATTTATCACACAGCAGCTGACATCATATGGCTGGCTGCAGGATCCGTCTCAAGCAGCCATTTTGATACACTGACGGCATTCAGTCCAGCATCTTTGTAGAGAGGAGACAACTGCCTTGAATCAGGTTGGGGGTCTCACCCATGCATATGTTCCCCTAAAGAACCAACTGGACATTCTCGTCCAACGCACAATGTTCATATTCATTTCAATTTTCCAGAAGCAGGGTTAGACATGATGTTGTGTATGAAGATTCTTGTCTGTTGTACATCCATCTGTCTCTGTAGATTTGGCAGCAGTATTCCATGCACTCCCGTTCTGTTGTGCATTCCATGGCACATTCCATGCTGCATGATCCACCATGCATCCCACTGCATTTTCCATTGGACATTTCATTTCACATTCTGTTGTGCTTTCCATTGCAGTCTGTTGAACAATGTCCCTATTCAATCCAAGAGTTGATTGGGTTCTCCTTTCAATGGAGGGGGACTAGGTCAAACAACACTCTCTCTCAATTAATTTGCTTATTTTTCATTTATTTATTCACTTCATGGATTAATTAGAACATCCCCACTCTCCTTTATTCTGCATTGGTTAGGCGTCATTTGGAATACTATGTCCAGTACCGGGCACCTCAATTCAAGAAGGATATCAACAAGCTGGAGCGTGTCCAGAGGAGGACAACCAAAATGGTGAAGGGTCTGGAAGCCATGCCCTGTGAGGAGCCTCTTACGGACCAGGGGATATTTAGTCTGCAGAAGAGATGGTTAAGAGAAGACATGATAGCCATGTTTAAATATTTGAAGGGATGTCATGTCGAGGAGGGAGCAGGCTTGTTTTCTGCTGCTCCAGAGACTAGGACAAGGAGCAATGGATTCAAGCTGCAGGAAGGAAATTCAACCTGAACCTCAGGAAGAACTTCCTGACAGTCAGGGCTGTCCAGCAGTGGCATATGTTACCTGGGAGTGTGGTGGAGTCTCCTCCTTCTTTGGAGGTTTTTAAGCAGAGGCTGGATGGCCATCTGCCAGGAGTGCTTTGATGTGTGTTCCTGCATAGCATAGTCTCTTCCAACTCTATGATTCTATGATTCTATGATCCTTTTCAGTTCAAACAATTCCAGCATGGTTCATAACACACAAGGAAGCAGCAGTAACAATGGCAGCTCAAAGCTCCAACGTCAAGGAGGTGGCAAATCCACTTTGGGTTTTGGTCTGAACTTTAACGAGGCTATCCTCCAACATAGGCTTAGTGCCTTGAGAAGTGCAAATGAAAACCTGGAGTGGATTGACCCTTCTACTGACCTCGGAGCCACTGTCAGCTGCAGAGTACAAAAGTATTATAGAACCATTTGTACGGAGGCCCAATGTTGAGAAAAAAATAGAACACAATTAAAGATGGTGACAATGACGATGAGGATGATTAGTAGTGGTAGTAAAAGGCAAGAGTTTGCAACAATAACATTAAAAACACACTACATAGATATATCAGAATGGATTTTTTTTTTAAAAAAGGTCATCCCGGACTAAGAAGACAAAAGGGTCTTTGTTCAGACACCTAAAACATAGGTGCCCGGGTGAGTCTTCTGGTGAGTTCACAAAGCGAGGTGTTACAGACCGATCTGTTTTACAAGGGATCACAAAGGGGAATGTCCATGTGGACTGTGACCATTGTCCACCCAAGGTGCAAAGGCTAGGAAGGAATCCGTAAGGGGAGATTTGTGTTTGGTTCATGAAGGTTGCAATCAGTTAAGAGAGGAGGGAAAAGAAGGTCTCCCCTCCTCCTTGTCTTCCTCCACTTGAATGAGAAAGCACCGTTGTACAAGAGGCACATTAAGATCAAAGCTGATCTAACAAGAACAAGATGAGAAAAAGAAAAGGATTACAGGCAGAGGATACTGTGGCAATGAAAGATGAGAGGCCAGGTTTATGTGTGTATTCATGGCATTTATTTATTGACTCCTGACCCACCAGGGCCCCTGAGATGATGCACAATCCATAAAATCACTTTAAAAACATCCAATGCATAAATCAAAACCCAAGCTAAAAACAGTCCAAATTTAAAAAGAATTCTGAAATCTAGCAAAAGGAGCAGGTTCTCCTCATTTTAAGAGTGAAAGGCCACAGAAATTAGCACAGTCGTTGCTGTCCACCAGGAATTCAGAAGGGATGGTACCAGCTTGGCCTTCCTTGCAAAGGAGATCCGCAGTCAGGGGGCTACTACAGAGAAATCCCCATATGTTCCAGCCTAGACTCACAGGACAGTAGGATCAGGAACAAGGCCTCTGTTGATGATCTTTGATTTGGGGCAGGGTCATGGGGGACAATGTCATCTTTCAGATATCCTGAGCCCAAGCTGTTTAGTTTACATACTGACTCAGGCCACTTCCACACTAGACTGTTATAGTACTATGATTCCACTTCAACATCTTATGGAATCCTGGGGCTTGCAGTTTTGGGAGGGGCCAGCTAGCCCTTCTCTAAATTGCAAACCCCAGGATTCCACAGAATGTTGAAAGTGGAATCATAGTGCTATAACAAGCTAATGCGGGATCGGCCTCAGTTTAAACACGTGATGTCATCCCCCACCATCTCCCACAAAAGCAATCCTATCACTTCTGATTGCATACAAAGTGCCACAATGGAGATAGAATCATAGAATCATAGAATCATAGGATCATAGAAACGTAGAGTTGGAAGAGACCCCACGAGGCCATCCAGTCCAACCCCCTGCCTTGCAGGAACACCCTCAAAGCACTCCCGACAGATGGCCATCGAGCCTCTGCTTAAAAACGTCCAAGGAAGGAGACTCCACTACACTCCGAGGCAGCATATTCCACTGCCGGACAGCCCTGACCATCAGAAAGTTCTTCCTGAGGTTCAGATGGAATCTCCTTTCCTGTAGCTTGAATCCATTGCTCCTTGTCCTAGTCTCTGGAGCAGGAGAAAACAAGCCCTCTTTTCCTCCACATGGCATCCCTTCAAATATTTAAACATGGCTATCATGTCCCCTCTTAACCTTCTCTTCTGCAGACTAAACATCCCCAGCAATCTGAGTCTATCCTCATAGGGCATGGCTTCCATGCCCCTCACCATTTTGGTCACCCTCCTCTGGACTTGCTCCAGCTTGACCAGGTCCTTCTTGAATTGGGGTGCCCAGAATTGGACACAGTATTCAAAATGAGGTCTAACCAAAGCAGAGTAGAATGGTACCAGTACCTCCCTCGATCTAGACACCAGACTCCTGTTGATGCAGCCAAGAATTGCGTTGGCTTTCTTGGCTGCCGCATCACACTGCTGACTCATGTTCAGCTTGTGGTCTATGAAGACTCCTAGATCCCTTTCACATGTACTGCTATCCAGCCACGTGTCCCCCATCCTATATTTCTGTATTCCATTTTTACTACCTAAGTGTAGGACCCTACACTTTTCTCTGTTGAATTTCATTTTGTTAACCTTGGCCTAGCTCTCCAATCTATCCAGGTCATTTTGAATTTTGATCCTGTCCTCTGGCGTATTAGCAACCCCTCCCAATTTGGTGTCATCTGCAAATTTGATGAGCATGCCCTCTATTCCTTCATCCAAATCATTGATGAAGATATTGAACAGCACTGGACCCAGGACAGAACTCTGTGGCACCCTGCTAGTCACTTCTCTCCAGGATGAAAAGCAGCCACAGACGGGTGAGAATTCTCTTTGATTCATTCATGACTGATGTATAAAAGGAATTTTTCTCCCAACAAATTGTAAATTTCCTGATAAACTGGAAAGAAGGATCTTGATATCTTTTTTCTAAAAGTCCCAGAGGTTTTACAGAAAACCTACACACATTGACAGATATCTACACAAAAACTCCAACCATCACCCAGGACAAAAAAGGAACATAATAAAATCTCTGGTAGACCATGCAAAAAGAATCTGTGAACCCCACCTCCTGAAAACGAACTGAATCATCTAAACTGGGCTCTGCAGGCCAATGGTTATTCCAGTTCAGACATCAAAAGTGCCTCAAGACCCAGAAAAAACCACAGCAGTGAAGATAAGCAGCCAACCAAAGGGAATGTGTTTTACCATGCATTAGAGAGGTCACTGACCACATAAAGAAATTGATGAAGAAACATAACCTCCAAACAAATCTACAGACCGACCAAGAAAATTCAACAAATGGTACGTCCAGCAAAGGAGAAGAGGGATCCTCTAACTTCTGCTGGAGTTTACTGCATACCTTGCAGCTGTGGGCAGGTCTACAGAGGGACTACAAAACGCAGCGTCCAAACACGAATCAAAGAACACGAAAGACACTGCAGACTGAGCCAGCCAGAAAAATCAGCAGTAGCAGAACATGTTATAAACCAACCTGGACACAGAATGCTTTTTGAAAGCACAGAAATTCTGGACCATTCTGGCAACTACTATGTCGGACTACACAGAGAGGCCACTGAAATCCATAAACACATGGACAGTTTCAACAGGAAAGAAGAAACTCGGAAAGTAAACAAGATTTGGCTACCGGTACTGAAGAACACTAAAATCAAGACTCAAAAATATGCCAATGAACACCACCCAGACTCTGGAATTCCCTCTACAGGGAACAATACAATGGGTTGCCCATGTGCTTAATGCACTGTTATGCATATCCCCTGATTAGCAATACACCCTGGGAAATATCTCATTTAACAATAGGCCATCACACAGGCCGACTTAACATATGCAAATTGCTTCCTCCCATCTGGGGGGCTACATAAGTATATATACTCTGTCTCACTTCCATGCCACCAGATCCTCTGAAGATGCCAGCCACAGATGCAGGCAAAACGTCAGAAGAAAATACTAATAGAACACGGCCTCAAAGCCCGGAAAACTCACAACAATCTATGGATTTCAGCCATGAGGGCCTTCGACTTCACAGTCCCAGAGAAATTGAAATGGATTGATTTGTTCATCCAGATTAACAATGTAACTGTTCGATGTCTGGGTGTCAATCCCTTCATATTAAGAATGCCTGATTTCTTGTGTATTTGTTAATTCCAAATAAAATACTCAGTTCAACCTTTAACTGGAGTCATTTCCCCAGTTAGCATTGTATACACAGGTGAAAAGCAGTCGCGTAGGGACAGGAGGGCAGAGACGGGGTTCGACCTGGGCGGCAATGTTTTTGGGATGTCCCGGCCTGTAGCAAAACCCCCCATGCGTCCTGGCCATGCCCCTGTGCATTCTGACCATGCCCCCACACACTGCAGCCATGCCCCCACGCACAGTGGCCACACCCCTCACACTGTGCCCCCCTTCCTCCCTCTCCACACACTCCAAGCTCCACCACTGGTGAAAAGATCCTGCTGTTACTCTCTTCTCACAAGCCTCCTTTGAGCATAATTCCCCCAAATTCCAAGGAGGAGCGGGCATTGTGCATGAACCCCAATGTCCCCCATCTCTCAGAGTAACAAAGCCCTCTCTCATGTTGTCCCAAAGTGCATTGACCTCACTGGTGGGCTCCTAGAAGATGCACAGTTGTTGGATAGGTATATATAGGGAAAGGCACTGAAGTTCCAAGCCCATTCACTAGCAGTTTGAATTCATACTGGAAACAAGTCACCAGCCAGTACAATGCTTTTAAGGTTGATAATGTACAGTCAGCCCTCTGTTACTGCAGCCTAGGCTTACCCGGAGATAGCACCTGATATCATTTTTATATCAAACAATTCGGCTGGTAAGCGCCGCGCATTTGCATACTGGCTATACTATTGTTAATTCTGCTTTGACTCAATCATGCAAAGTTGTGACCTTTCTGAGACATTGTTTCGCACCCAAAACACATTGCTGTCCCTGAGTAAGGCATGGCCTGCAGTCCCAATTCACCCTATAAAAGCCCCTGATTCCGAGACCTTCCTTGGATCGCTCGGCCCGCTCCAGGGTTCTACCCTGCCTTGCTGTCGCATCATTTGGCGAGCTCCCCTCAGCTAATTGAGCTGAGCTTCTTCTCTGCACCCCCGGATTCTCCGCAAGGTCCAGGACGACGAGACAGGTGTCGTATCACCCATTTCCCCTGAAAATCCCTAACCTTAACTCAAGCTCTATCTTCTTAGCTAGCTGTGTGATTGTGTTGTCTTTAATATTTGTCTGTCTGCAATAAAGCGTCATTTTTATTACTGTACATCTGTGTGGCTGCTTGGCTGACCTGACCCCGTAGATATTGGGTTGCAAGATCCTGCTAAGTTACCCTGCCTCTCGCTAGCTTATGGGAGTGCTCCAACTAATTTCTCCAAATATTGTGTGTTGTTGTTTGGTTATTTAGGTGTCCCTCCTGGGACCCCCAGAGAACAGGGTAACACCTCCACATCTGCAAGTTTCACTTTTGCGGATTTGATTATTCACGGATTCTTTGCTGTCACCTCTGCTGCCTCCCTGTGCCATTTTTAATAGGGACTGCAAGCCTCATGAGACTGACAAACTGCGAAGGAGGCTTGTAAGTCCCTCTTAAAAATGGTATGGGGCAGCAGAGGAGGTGGCAGTAAGCCCCCCAGCCCCCCACTTCTGCCTTGTGAAGTAACCCTAATATCTCAGAGGAATCCACAGCGGGTCGAATATGATCATAGAATCATAGAATCATAGAAATGTAGAGTTGGAAGAGACCACAAGGGCCATCCAGTCCAACCCTCTGCCATGCAGGAAAACCCTCAAAGCACTCCCGACAAGTGGCCATCCAGCCTCCACTTAAAAACCTCCAAAGAAGGAGACTCCACCACGCTCCGTGGCAGCACATTCCACTGCCGGACAGCCCTGACCATCAGGAAATTCTTCCTGAGGTTCAGCGGAATCTCCCCTCCTGCAGCTTGTATCCATTGCTCCTTGTCCTGGTCTCAAGAGCAGGAGAAAACGAGCCCACTCCCTCCCCGATGATCATAATTTTTTTGTGCGTTATATATGGTTTGGGAGGGCCTAGAATGATTCACAGGTTTTTTTCACTTTCACAGAGGTCCTGTGCCCCTAACCCTAGTGAATGTGGAGGAATGGCTGTATTTATATCCCTCTTCACCTGACAGTCTAGAGCAGGCTGATATGCTAGGCTTTCCAGTACAACCTGGAGACCTGGCAATGCAGCTGTAAGAAGTAAGCAGCTGTGACACCCAGAAATGTTTTTCTGTTTGCATCTTTGTTTTGTGTTTTTTCGTGCTCTTGGTTTGACGGGATGAAAAGGAGTTGATGTTCCAATTTTCCATAATAGAATTAATGGGTATGGAAACAGATCTGGGATTTAGTTAGATCAAGTTGGAAGGTTCATGAATAAAAAGGACCCCTCAAACTCGTGTTGCAAATAGCAAAAGACCTGTTCATTTTCTCTTGGACTTCATTAGCATCTCTTGTTTCCTAGCAACCACCTGCAGCTCCTCGGCAGTCGGAGAAAGATTCGCAAGATAGATGTGGAAGGAAACGTGCTCTCTTGGGAGAAACAGCGGATTTCTCGTCATAAAAGGTGAGTCCGCGTATGCCTTTTCACCACTTGTTTGCTGTTCATAATGTCTGCAGTATAAACATACGAGCGGGAACCTATGGCTGGAATTCGGTTGGTACCTTATATGAGCAGCTGCAATTTTTGCAGGGTCGTGTAGACATTATGAGAGAAAGGAGATCATAGCTTAGATCATGTCCGAGGCTGGCAAAGACTAAAGTTCCAGCAGTCTGTTTAGGTGGAGGTCTGGATGTTGGACAGTCATAAAATCATGGATCACAGAGCTGGAAGAAACCATAAGGGCCATCTAATCCTACCCCCTGCCATGCAGTAAGAGACAATCAAAGCACTCCTGGCCCTCCTGTTATCACCATGAACTGGCCTGGCCTTTGATAACCTTTAGATATCATTTTGATATCATAATTTGGCCCTACTCTGCCACCAGCCAAGTGTCTGTGAGGCCACCGAACAAGCGCGAAGCTAGGCATGGCTATATTTGCTACACCAAGGCAAGCCAGAAACTGCCAGATCTGCTTTAGGGGACCTCCCGAAACAAACACCTTCATTACAGATGCGTACCAAAACAAAGAGACCTCTGCCTGGAGAGGGCATCTTGGCGAGCTAAGTGCTTAACTGCCAAACTAGCTGCATCTACATACCGGCCATACTATTGTCAATTCGGTCTATAACTCAATCATGTAAATTCTGACCTTTTGGAGGCATTGTCTCCAGCCCAAACTCCATTGTTTTTGTCCAAGACCTGACTAGCCCACGGTCATTCCTCCTCCAATAAAAATCCCCCGCTCCGAGAGCTCTTTGGATTGCTCGGAACGCTCGGACCCCCTGCTGGACTTCTATCCCGCCTTGCTCCTGCTGCGAGCTCCCCTCAGCCACCACGCCGGGTTTCCTTCTCTCTTCATTTGGTTTCTCTTCAGGACTGCGAGACAGGTGACGTATCACCCAGTCCCCTAAAGCTCTATTTCCTATTTCTAGTTAGCAGCGTGTTTGTGTTTCTCTTAATAATTGCTTAATAAATCTTATTGCTATTTTGAAGTGTTTGCCTACTCACTGACCTGAACCTGTGTACATAGGGTAAAAGATTCCCGCTAAGTTACCCTGCCTCTCGTTAGCCAAGAGAGTACTTCTGCTAATTTCCCCATCTTGCTTGTTGTTGTTTGGTTATTTGGGTGCCCCTCCCGGGACCCTCAAGTCACAGGGTAATACTCCAGCCTCTGCTTAAAAAGCTTCAAAAAAGGAGACTCCACTACACCATCAGGCAGTGTATTCCATAGTTGCTCTTACTACCAGAAAGTTCTTCCTGATGTTTAGGTGGAATCTCTTCTCTTGAAGTTTGAAGCCATTGCTCCATGTACTTGTCTCTGGAGCAACAGAAAACAAGCTTGCTCCATCCTCCATATGACATCTTTTCATATCTATCATGTCACTTCTCAATCCTTTGTCCTCGGTGCTGAATACACGAGCTCCCTAAGCGGCTTCTCATAGGACGTAGTTTCAGGCCTTTTACCATTATGGTCACCCTCCTCTGGACATGTTCCACCTTGTCCAATATCCTTCTTTTTTTAAAAAAAAAATATATTAGACAAAAGAAAAAGAAAAGATGTAGCATACAAAAAATGCACAAGATTTCCACATGATATCTGACACAGATCCACTTAGTATACATAAAACTTACAATAACAGTAACCTTACACTAACAATACATTAACGTAACAATAATACTACCAAAAGAGTAGCACCAACATAACAATACATTTGTCTGAATAGGTAGGTCCAATATCCTTCTTGAATTGTGGTGCCTAGAACTGGGCATATTCTCCCAGGTGAGGTCTGATCAAAGCAGAGGAGAGTGGTACTACTGCTTCTCTCAATCTTGACATTATGTTCCTATTGACACAGCCTAGAATTGCATTTGCCTTTTTAGCTGCTGCATCACACTGATGACTTGTGTTCAGCTTGTGATCTACTAAGACTCCCCAATCTCTTTCACATGTACTGTTGTTAAACCACATGTCACCAATCCTATGTCTGTGCATTTTGCTGTGTAAAAGATGACAGAGGAAAAATGACAGTGGCTTGCTGGGACATGCTATGAAACTTTTCCATAACCAATCATTGGCTATTAGGAACAGCGTCATAGCTCCTAGATAAATCTATTCCATAGGAAGCTACTCCCTCATTTGGCAGTATTGCTGTCAGCATTCCAGATCTCCAGATTTTTCATGAGGGAATGGTTTTATGAGGAGAACAATGTGTACATATTTCCACGTAATTTCTTTCAAAGTGAACTAATGTGGAAGCAGACAGAACAACTTCTTTTTCAAAATATTGGAGGGGGGGGATAAAAAGTGATTTTTTAAAAAACTATGTTGGATCAGAGCAAAGGCCTATCCCTCAGATCTGGGGTGATGAGATATTTATGTTATTCGACTTTCTACATCCATTTGTGAGTCCCAGCTAGAGGAGACCCATTCAATCAGCTGGATTTATTTAAGTGTCAACATACCCTTCAACAACTCATTCAATGGGTCTGAGACTAGGGCCATTTCCGCACTACACTCTTATAGCGTGATTATTCCACTTTTAGCATCCTATGGAATCCTGGGGTTTGCAGTTTCGGGAGGGGCCACTTGGCCCCTCCCGAAACTGCAAACCCCAGGATTCCATAGGATGTTGAAAGTGGAATAATCATGCTATAAGACTATGGGCTAGCAATTGAATCAAAATATTGGCTGGTATTGAGCATTGTAGATATGGATTCCTAACCTAGAGTAACATATCTGTAACCTCTCTGTAATCACTAAAATGACATAGTCTCACTGTAGAATTACTGTCAGCCCTTCACATTCATGATGGTTAGGGGCACAGGACCCCCACAAAAGTGGAAAAATCACAATGATCAAAATGTGTGTGTGTGTGTGTGTGTGTGTGTGTGTCTGTGAGAAGGGGGTGAGGCATGATAGGGAGAATGGACGCCCAGAGTCCAAACCAATCAGGGAAAGCAGTGGGTTGGCAGGGTGATCCTATACATCCTCTCTTCTGCCCATCCCCTTCCTTGGGGGTGTGGGAGGCATCAGGAGAGGGTTTGTGGTGCTGAGAAATCGGACTATGAGCCATCCTTACCTGGCCAAGTAGCTTCTGGTAGTGGTGGTGGTGGAGGAGGAGGAGGACCAGAGGCAGGTTTTGGAAAAGAAGCACCTGAGGTGGGGTACAGGGATTGGAGAAACTTGCAAATAATTTGCAGAAGTCAAATGTGGAGGGAAGATTGTTCATCAATGCCAGGCTAGACCACCTTAAGAGCCAGCACCCAAATCAGCTGAAAGAGGTCTGTTCAGCTACCAGATGAGGAGAAAGGAGAATGTTTCCTTCTGTTTAAACCCACCAATGGGCAAGGTTGCAACAATCAGAATCATAGAATCATAGAGGTGGAAGAGACCCCAGGGGCCACCCAGTCTAACCGCCTTCTGCCATGCAGGAACACCCATCAAAGCATTCCCAACAGATGGCCATCCAGCCTCTGCTTAAAAACCTCCAAAGAAGGAGACTCCACCACACTTTGAGACAGCAGATTCCACTGCTGGATAGCTCTGACTGCCAGGAAGTTCTTCCTGAGGTTCAGGTGGAATCTCTTTTCCCGCAGTTTGAATCCATTGCTCCTTGTCCTAGACTCTGGAGCAAGCAGGACCCCTGTCACAAGCCCTTATCACAGCCTTACTTGCTGGTGGGAGGAGGGTTGTAATGTCATCCTCCTGGCACCCTGATCACAAACAGTAGGTGCCTCCTTTGTCCAAGCCAGCTGCTGGCTCTTAAGGTGGGCTTGAGAGAGTCAAGGTAGGAAAGTATACTTAGTTTTGCAGACATAAATAAGCAGCCAACATACAGCATCAGCAAGTCTCTTTTTCTACCCATCCATGGATTTAACAGGAAACCAAAATACTAAAAACATAACACAATGGATTTTACAAATAATTTTGAGCTACCTTCGTCTACAAAGGAACAAAACACAGACTGAGACCAAGGTAGGCCATTCATGGCAACTGAAGGAAGGGAAAGAAATAGAACACTAAGGAGTGGAACGTAATCAAAAAACAGACGAAGAGTGCAGAAGAAATTGGCTTGCATGCGTGATCATTTTTTTTCCGGGACATCTGAAAATCTGGTTGACATTTGTTATTTGAATGGCTGAGTGTAAATCAGGGAACTCCATACCTCATTAACACCATCATTATCACTATCTGATGAGCTCTTTCCACTCATCAGATGTCCTTTCCTTGAGTAACATTTCCAGGACAGATTGCACTGACAAGCACACAGGAAATTAAATTTCCAAGCAGCGCCATTCTATTTGTTTTCTGCATTATCAGTAATGGGTGTACTAGTAGAGTAGTAAATGTATTCCTCTTAGCATGGTACACATTCCTATTTTTATTGTTGGGTTGGAGCAGGGACAGGGATCCCAATTTAAGGACATCCAGGAATCCACCCCTTTCCCCAATGCTTTTATAGTGTCAACATTCCCTTGATAGGCTCGTTTGTTGCACTGAAACCTTTTCATGAAAATAAAGAGACCCTATATCATGCTTGCGTAGTGTAAATCTACATTCATGTAGTTGCACAGTGATTTTGCTACTCCTCCTTGCTGCTGGGTACCAACGTTCTGCAACTTATTGTGCTATCTGCCCAACTGTCTGCTTAATGTCCCCTTGTGCAAAGCAGAGGGGCTGTTTCTGATGTCTCAGCAAAGGAAGTGAAACAGGGAAGGCACTGACAAATAGTTACACCCCGTTCAAGAATACTAATTGCACGTGAAATGGCGACACTTCTGGAACTATTGTTACCAGGTTGTACATCTCCACTCTATGATATTGTTTAATTGGTAAATATTTAATTGGCATAAAATATAAATTATATCCTGCTATGGCTGGGAAGTCTGCTGGCAAAGATGAACTGGCTGCACGCATGCATTGCAAAACAAGATCAGATTGGGAACTCAAGGCATGACTAGGTCATAGGTCTTTTCTGCACTACAGTGTTATAGTGCTATTATTCCACTTTCAACATCCTGTGGAATTCTAGGGTTTGTAGTTTCCTGAAGCTGAAGAGCTGTCTGGCTGAGAATTCTAAAGGCCCCTCCCTAAACTGCAAACCCCAGGATTCCATAGGAGGTTGAAAGTGAAATAATAGCACTATAACAGTGCAGTGCAGAAATGGCCACAGCCAGGAAAGCTCCAGTGATAATGGACTTGCAATTGTCTTTAAATGACTCAGCCTTTTGAAACAATAGCACCCAAAACTGCCTCCATGGAATGGCTGGTTGTCTTTGTGCCGTCTCCATCAGCCGAAACTCCTTTTGTCCCCTCTCCTGTCCCTCCATCATGGAGCTATCACAATTCCCACCAGTCCTCTGTCACTTAATGCTAAGGCCATTAGCTCATTTTGGGCCCCATTGTCTACCCTGCCAGAGAGCCATTAACACCTTCCCCTTCAGAGTATTTAAATTAGTACAATACTCTGGACGTAGTCTGCCACTCTGCTGCTCTGATTCCCATTCTCGTACTGCCCTTGGATTCATCTCTCCTCTCTGGACTGGTAAATATCACCCACTTCATCATAACTTCCGGCTGTCCAATTTTTTCCCCCCTTTCCTTCAGCTAGACTTGTGTGATTGCAAAACTGCTTGGATCTTCTGTCAATGTGATTGTTAATTCCCCCAATAAAACAAATATTCTTTGAATCTAGCCCACAGGCCAGTTTCTATTCCAGCCACTGAACAAACTTCGCATGCTGAAACTGGTAAGCTCAAAATTCTATTGCGCTTGGTATGAATCCAGCTAGAACTAACCTGAACTGTTGTGTTGTCTTTTGTGTTGACATTTCCATTTTCAAAAGGTGAGTCATTTCTTCACTGAACAGGTACACAGACTGTGACAAAAGTATTCAGCTTGTTTTCATGCAACTTAAGCAAACAAGCCAACAATCTAACCTTCTGTTCTTCTTGCAAGAGCAATTGCATAGCTTGCTGTGAGCAGGATGTGAACAAAGAGGAGTCAATTGTTTTCAGGGGTGCTGTTGAAATGTACAGTGAAAAACTGAGGTGTTTTTGAAGACACTAAAAACATAGGCTGACATTCTGTATTACAGTCACAGATTCTTAACTCAGAGTTACTGACCTGTGGCTGCTTCATATTCAGTAACACTATTCCCCTTTCCACACTCTACCCAATCGCAGCAGCAGCCTGTCGGGATCCTGGTATAGCGTCTCCTGGGAAAGGAATGTGACAGCAGCACTCCCCTCTGCACTGGTTGCTTGTGGGAATGCAGAAGGCACCGTGGCCACACCTCTTCCTTCTGCGGTGCAGCACAGCCAAGCACTGCCCCAGGCTGCGCTGCAGTGTGAAGCATGCCCACTGCACTTCCTGGCCCTCCACAGCTCAGGTAAGTGTGGGAGGAGGATGGAAGGGCTGCACAATCACTGGTCATTGACAGGTAGAAACCTGCCAATGATTTGTGGTGCAGTTATGTCACCTGGGGATGGGAGAACGAAGGGACATGGACAGCCTCATGCATAAGCGTCGTCCGGGTCTTGTCTTTCTCCCGTCCCCAATGTGGGATGACAATGTTCTGAGGAAAGGGCCATGTGGCCATAATCATGGCATTATTGTCACAATCTTAAATGCCCCCCACACGTCCACCTTAAGAGCCAGCAGTCAGATCAAACAAAGGAGGCCTGTTCAGCTGCCAGGCAGGGTGCAATGAAGATGATGTTTCCAGCCCCTTCCTGTCAGCCAGAGAAGTTGTGATAATCATAAAATGCAACCCAGTCACAATATCTCAACAGCCTTTCTCACTGGTGTGAGGGGAGCTGGAAACATCCTCCTCCTTGCATCCCAATTGGCAGCTGAATAGGCATCCTTCATGTGATGTGGCTGCTGGCTCTCAAGGTGGGCTTGAGGGCTCAAACCAGGAGACATTACTTAGCTATACTACATTCATTGCTAAGCAGCTGGTATAGGATGTTGGCAATAGTTATGGCATCTCCCTCTTGCTGATAAACTCAGGCTGAGACCCTACCTCATGTTTCTGAAGTGTAAAAGTGTATTCATGTAGTTACACTTTGTAATATTTTCCTTAAAAACATCTATAACTGATATAAAACAACATTTAAGGACAAATACACACCAAACATCTGGACATATACTATATGTACTACAAACTAAACATCAAACAAGTAATTAAATTAATATACTAACTATACCCTAACTACAAAAAGTCAAAAAGGGATTTAAAAAAGTTCACAGGCTTAACTTCTGACTCTTTAATAAAGTTACTAGTTAAAGCTTATTCTACTTCTTCAAAGATCTATCAAAATATCCTTACTTAAATTATCATCTCATCTATCTTATATTACAATTATGTAAATTTAACCACATTTATATTTATTAGATAGTTATTCCACTACTTACATTAAATGTAAGATAGTCTATAGTGTCCTGTAGTGTGTACTCCTATTGTGTATAGTCTAGGTCAAAGAAAGTGATAGAACCACTCTGTTCTACTTTGGTCAGACCACACTTGGAATACTGTGTCCAATTCTGGGCACCACAGTTCAGAAAAGATATTGACAAACCGGAGGAGGGTGACCAAAAGGGTAGAAGGTCTGGAAACCATGAAGCCATGTGAGAAGGGGCTTAGAGAGCTGGGTATGTTTAACCTGGAGAAGAGAAGGTCAAGAGGTGACATGATGGCCATGTTTAAGTATTTGAAGAAATGTCATGTGGAGGATAGAGCAAGCCTGTTTTTCTGTTGCTCCAGAGATTAGGACATGGAGCAATGGCTTCAGGAAAGAACAAAGAAATTGGAGCAATTTCAGGAAAAGAGATTCCATCTAAACATTAGAAATAACTTCCTTACAGTAAAAGCAATTTGACAATGGAATGTGCTGCGTCAGATTGTGGTGGAGCCTCCTTCTTTAGAGGTTTTTAAACAGAGGTTGGATGACCATCTGTTGGGAATGCTTTGATGGTATATTCCTGCATGGCAGGGGGTTGGGCTCAATGGTCCTCATGGTCTTTTCCAACTCTATGATTCTATGATTCTAATAATATCAGCATATTGTTCTATAATAATTATTCTAGCCATGTTAATCAAAACTTCTTGCTCTATGTCTCCCCAACTCTTCTGAAAAAAATTATAACTTTCTCCCATTGTCTCTTAAATTTCTTCAAAGACCTATCTTTAATTAATGTTGTCAGTTTATCCATCTCCGCCATAACCAATAGCTTTATCATTCTTTCATCTTGGGATGGTATCATGGGATCTTTCCACTCTTGAGCATAAAGCACTTGTGTAACTACACAATGGTTGGAAAACACCAACTTTCTGCTGAATACCAACATTATGCAACCTATGGAGCATCTGTCTGTGGGCCTACTTATTGTCCTATTATGCAGTTTGGAATGCACTGTGGCCATTTCTGCAGTGGCTCTTTCTCAGGGGATCAAGGGGTACCCTCAAAGCACTGATGAAGAATGATGCTCCATGCCAGAAGACGCAACCACATGATCGGCATCCTGTTAGTTAGTCCCAATTAGAGTAGACCCAATGAAGCAATTGTTGAATGGGGAATCAACACATAGGTGAATCCAATCCATTATATGGCTCTACTTCTCTACTTAAGGGCTACCAGTTGGATTTAGGCACCTGTGAAATGGTTACATGTGTGAAATTTTGCTTATACATCTATGAACCGAATATGTCCATTGCACTATATGTGTGTGTGTGTGTGTATATGTGTATATACACACACAAAGCTGTATGTGTAAGGGAACTAACAGGTGTATATGACACCAACAGGATTCCAGTCTCAGATTTTGGTCAGGTTAATACACTGAGAAAATGTGGTTGTGTGAACAAGTGTAGAATGCCTGGGTAGTGATATCATACAATCCAACAGTTAATGAGTGGGACAGAACCTAAACATCACGTAGGCTAGCCCCGATGGTGCAGCAAATCCACAGCCAACTCACCCCTGACAGATGGCCAGTCAGCCTCTCTTTAAAAGCCTCCGTTGAAGGAGAACCCTTCAAATAGTCTCTTTCCATGTTGAACAGCTCTTGCCACCTGGAAGTTCTCCCTACTATTTAGTTGAAATCTTTCTCTTTTTCTTTTTTTAATCCATTGGTTTGGATCTTATCCTCTGGAGCATCAAAAAACAAGCTTTCTCTCGGTTTTCCAAAAAGGACCTCTCAAATATTTGAAAATGAAATTGCCAAAAGAGGAGTCTGGAAGCCACCTTGCAGCTGGGAAAAAAAAATTACCCTGTCCCTTCTTTAAATTATGCTGGTAGTTGCCTTCAACCTGCCTTTGACTTGTGATGCCCCTATGAACAAGACACCTCAAAGAGTCCAGTCATGGACTTCTCTTCTGAAGTCATCCAAATGTAGGGCTATGACTTCCTTGATTGAATCAATCCACCTATGATGTGGTTTTCCTCTTTTCCTGCTGCTTTCCACTTTACTGAGCATTAACTCTTGCCACATTTCAATTTCAAAATGGCTTAGTTTTGCCTTCAGTGGAGCCATAAAACAAATTCCCAAGCACAGAGCCTGGAAGCAAAAATCTATGGCCATCCAGCTGTCACAGGTCTTCTTCACAGAGCCTTGGATCATTCACTCCCCCAAGACAGATGGCTGACTTATGAGGGCAGGCTGGCAGGGGAGATCCATTAGCAACTTTAAGCCCAAAGCACAATTTATCTTTTTGCTTCCTAAAGAAGACACTGCTGATGCAACAGATGTTCCAGCACCTTCTAACATCAACAGAAGCCTACATGGCTCTTGCTCCTTATGTTGGGAAAATTTTGGTGCTATCTTGAAGTTTTCTCATTAGAATGAAATTGCTCTTTAAAGCAGGGAGGTGTATACCCATGAAAAACTACTTTTCTGGAAAGATCTGATATCTTCCAGGTCTTTTAGGATACATCCAAAACGTCCAATCAGCATGGCCAAAATGTACTGGGAAGTGCATCTCATGTTCATCTTTGCCAGTGTGCCCAGCTAGAAATGATTGGTAGAGTAAGGATGATAAGGTATTTGTTGGATTCATATCTGAATGCAAGATTATCTGGTTTATAACACCTGGAACCCAACATTTGGAAATATATACATTTCTGGCAAAAAGACTGCTTTTTTTTCAGGGAGAGGTGCACATTTCAAATGTGTGCATAGGAACAGGTGGCTTGGAATCTAACGGAATGTTGAGTCAGAATGAACTTGATGCTAGGATTAAAAAAGAGAGAATCCCAAAGAGGTCAGACATGAGAAGTATACAGAGCCCAATACCACAATTTTGGAAGTATGCATGGCAAATTATTCTGGCATGTCAGGACAAGGTTCAAGATTTCACTGTGACAATTCCAGCACTCCCAGTTGCATATGATGACACGCTGATGTGAAGAGAGGAAGCTGATGTTTTGATAAATTCAAGAAAAAATAGGCCAGGATCCTCTTGATGATATACGTATGTATTATGTAAAGCTACACATGTTTATGTCTTATTTTGGAGGAGGAGGAAGAGGAGGAGGAAGAGGAGGAGGAAAACCTTTCACTCCTTCCATAAGGAGGCCATAAAGGCTGCCAGTCACATTTTAGGAACACAGGAAGCCATCTTATACCATGTCAGACCACTGTCCAAGCTTGGTCTGGACTGGCAGCAAGGATAAGCTGATAACAAACACAGGACAGAAACTCAGCAGTAACTTAAGTGGTCAGTTTACTTAAGCAAGGAAACAGCTTTGCAAATGAGAAGCAATATTGGTCCCACTAGTGTCCATAAATCAGAGGCAGGCAAAACAAACACAAGTCAAAGGCAGAAACACAGGCAAGGGAAGCAAACAGAAGCCTGCATGGGAGAAATGGTCAGTTGATTGCTGGCAAAGGCTAGAGGGGAAAGGCTCAGATTCTATAGGCTCCAGGGTCAGCACAACTGGTGCCTGATTAATTGGTGCTTGGCATACATTTGTGGGGAGTGATGCAGGAGACCCTTTCGGTGTCTATGCTGGACGAAGGTAGGTACGGCTGGATTGTTCTCTGTGTCAGAGTGAGCAGGGCTCCCTGCTGGGGCTGACATTTCTGTCTCTGGGGGGTGTAGTGGTACTGTCTGCTCTGCAGGTTCTTCTGCAGCAGTCTCTGTACCAGGGCTCAGAGCACGTTCTGCTGCCTCAAACTCTGAGTCTGAGTCTAGGTCCTGGAAGCCCATGACAACCACCGGGCCTTCTAGACTAACTGGTAGCTATGATAACTTAGGTAGGATTCTTTCTTAATCCTACTTGGAGAAATTCCTCATATTCCCTGGTGATCTCCCATCCACATACTAAGCAGGCCCCCAAAATATTGGTCCATCTAGCCCAGCCTTGTGACCTCCAACTGGTCAAAAGGCTCTCCAGGATTTCAAGCAACTTTCTTTACAGTGCTTACACTTCACACCTGACTGTTCAATGGATGCACAATCAATGTGCATCTCACAGGCATCTGCAAGTACGTACCAGGGCATCACACAAACACAACTCTGCTTCTTTAGCCTTCAACTGAAATGTGGATGTTGAGCATCAGCCAAAAATGTACAATCGCTTCTGTAGGGAAATTTATGCATCCGTAAGGCATGACGGGTTTTTAGCCAATGAGTAAAACAAATGTTTTGGTCTCATGCTGGAGCTGAGATCTCAAGAAAGGATTGATAATTCCTCAATAGGCAGTCTCATTCCAAGTCTTAGAACCTGCAATTCTTTCCCCACACCCCTAGAGTAAACGCATCAAGTGAATCATAGTAAGCAATCAGGTTTGGCTCAATAATGGAATACCCAGAGAGGCAAATGATGGCAAATTAGAGTCAGGGCCAGTGATGACATCATCATCATCAATACCACCACTACGTATACCCCATCCCCCCCCCCCCGATTGGGATTCAAAGCAGCTTACAACAATTAAAAAGATATAGTTAAAACCCACAGAATAAAAAAGTAAAAACATAATTACACAAGCAAAAAGAATTAAAATAATGTTAAATACATCATTAAAAACTTACACACTTGCAATAAAATACGCAGCACATTCAATCAGACAGGCCACATATAATTGATTGCCTGTCTGAATAAAACATCTTTATTTGACCGCAGAAAGACAGTTGCAAGGTTGGCAGTCTGATTTTTCTGGGAGGGGACTTCCAAGGCCTGGGGACAGCCAGTGAGAAGGCCCTCTCAGGCAAACTATTTTTTTTTTAATTTTTGCATGAAGTGTCAACCTCCCCCTCCCCTTTCAGACAGCATTGGTATCTTTCAGTACTTCTAAAACTATGTGCCAATAAAATGATTTTTAAAACAGCTTTAAATCATCAGCCCTTGTTTTCTCCACAATTTTTTTCCAATCATGTGCTATTTCCTGTTTATATAGTCACTGCTGACTCAAGCACCCCACAGGGTCAGCACTGAGAATTAAGGAGTCAATTGCCCACAATACAACTCACCTGGAAGAGACTCTTACAGCCATGGCTGGTTCAGGCTAAGCCTCCACAATCTGTTGATGCTGTAACTAACCGGAATGGCTCGTTCTTCTTCAGTGACAACAGTACAATAGTCTACCCTCTTCTGACCTGCAGCAGTACCAATGATCATTGATTTCTGACAAGAGTAGACCATTTGGTTTGTGGGACCATTTGCAGAGCTGTGTCTGTTGCTCAGCCTGTAAACAAAATTTATCTCTTTGCTTCAGCACTGGAGTTACTTGCTCAGATGTTTTCCTAGGTTAAACCAAGGCCTGACAAATTGAGGGAGCACCTGGCTGCATCTGGATAATAATCTCTGTGTTGACTCCAGCTTCATTAGGCAACGTGAGAGTTTAGAACAAACAAGTCTACAGGTAGACTGTGCTGGAGTCCTAAACAACTGTGCCAAGTGGAACCACTAAAAAATATAACCACACTCTTGTGGTTTTGTTACCCCAAAATGTGGGTGACTCCTGGGTCCACCCATAATACCAGTACCTCCATGCACAGGAATTATTAGCACAAATTAGGAGGCCTGTGAGAGGGGGGTAACCTAGTGGAGTTTTTCTACCTATGTTTACCAATACTTCTACAGAGAAGAACCAGCCAGAGATCCAAAAGTAAGCTTAATGAGTTTTGTTGGGGAATTGCAATCACACGCACATGATCCAGTCACACAATCACACAAGACTGAAGGAAAAGGGAGAAAAGTTTTAGATGATGACGTTTCAGGACATAGTGGGAGATATTTACTGGTCTTGAAGAGCAGCAAAGAAGCAGCAAATTGGCTTAGACTTGCATCTAAGGACAGTACACAATCGGAAATTGGAGCAGCAGAGTGGCAACCAGCAATCAGTGTCTGCTAGCTGACTGGCCAAAACTAGGTGTTTATATATCTGATTTCTGGCTGGAGGGCAAGGGTGTGACTGGCTCTCCAGCCAAGTAAACAATGGAATTTGCAGAGTGGACAATGAGGTCCGGAACAGGCTAATGATCTTAGCATTAGGTGACAAAGTGCTAATGGCTGCTGTAATAGCTCTGTAATGGTCAGACTGATGTGAAGATAATAGGGGAGTTTTCAGGTCAAAGGGAAGAAGAATTAAGACAAGCAGAGCTCAGGTGGAAATCTGGAAATCTCTCAGTTGCTATTGTCCAGAAGGCAGTTGTTAAAGCTATCTGCAAGTCTATTATCTCTGTACTTTCTGGTGATTTCCTGACTATGACTTGGCTTTGCCTAGAGATGTTTTCCAACCTACTTCTCAATGCACATGTTCGGCCAGTCTTTTCCTTTGTCCAGCTTGGCCATACAGCCATAGCAGGGCACATTTTATATCAAAGCCAATTAATATATTTTGCCAGTTAGATCATATGTCACCAATTAAACCATGTTGGAGTGTGGGGGTTTACGGCCTGGTTAAGTTTCCCAGTGGAGACAAACATTTTGGTATGCTTCATGCTTGTTTGTGAGAATGAAGTAAGCTAAAGTTTATATTCTCTCCGTAAGGGTCAACTCACCATGGTTAAAGGCTTGAGGGGCAAACATCTGTTTTGATGGTTGTAGTCATCAACTGTGAGTGTGTTGTAGTGGTTTGAGCATTAGGCTACTAGTCTGGAGACCAAGATTCAAATCCTTGCTCAGCCTGGAAACCCACTGGGTGACCTTGGGCAAATCACACTCTCTCAGCCTTAGAGGAAGGCAACGGTAAACTTCCTCTGAACTAACTTGCCAAGAAAAACCTGTGATAGGTTTGCCGCAGGGCTGTCATAAATCAGAAACAATTTGAAAGCATGCAGCAACATCAAAGTGATCAGTTATTACTCATACTTGCTCAGCAGATATTTCAGTTAGAGAGTTGGAAACTTCCTTTGCATCTTTTATTTCCATCAGCATTTGCACCTTTTTCTTGATGTTCCAAACTGTTTGGATTTAAAACCAGCTCCCTGTCAGAAGTGTGGTTAGCACCAACACATCAACTCCAAACAGCCAGTGAAAAGATATGAGCATTTCAATTTTGCACTCAGTTTAAGATTTTTTATTAAATAGACATGCTAACCTGTACCCTCTTGGTGTGAGCTGTCAGCCTGGGGCAAACATCAGTTTCGGTTCCCACTTTCAAAATTAAACCGCTGCCCAGATGCCTTTGAGGAAAAGGGTTCCTGTTGTCAGCTTTCTGAATGATTCCATTTCAGGAAGTGAGACCAGCTTGACAATAGTGAGAAGCTGAAACAAAACAGGAGATTCTACTAGATACTATACCAGCCGGAACACACCTAATCTCATCTGTTTTCAGAGACCTAAGCAGGATGAGGCTTGATTAGTACTAGGATGGGAGACTACCAGAAAACATTGGCTGGAATTCAGTAGGAGAGATCTTCATATGTAGACTTAACACATGCTCGGAATGGAATTGAGCAGTTTCATTCAGCTATGGGCTGCTATGATGTTGCTACTCATAGACATCTATTGTGCAATGGTGGATTGAATAATGTGCCATAGCCTAACACATGATGGGCACCAATGTACATCACGGCGTTCCCAAGTGCACATCTAGATACTGGCTAGGAAGTGCTGGAGTACAAGAGGAACACTCAATGCACATCAGAAGCACCCAGTGAGGACCAGAAATACCCAGTGTGCATCAGAAGAACCCAATGCACATCAGGCACTTCTGATGTGCACCAGAGCATTCTTGCCAATGCCCTGATACATATCTTTGCAATTCACTAATAGGATTTCATTGCACATCTCCAGGGTAGCTAAGGATTCATAAAGTTACACAGTGTAGACCATGATGTAGAATCTCATCCATTACTGATCTCCAGATAGGGCAAGGAAAGAATCCTGCATGAAACCCTGGAGGGCCATGGCTGCCAGTCAGATCTGACAGTATTGTACTAGAAGCACCAAGGATCTGGCTCAGTGTAAGGAAGATTCCTATTTTCTTGCGTTTCTAGAACTTCAAGGAGGAGGGGAGGGTATGAGGGAAGAAGGAAGAGGAGGAAGAGGAGAAACTGGAGGTGGGAGAGAGGAGAAATGGAGGTGGAAGAAGGAGAGGAAGAAGAGGAGGAGGAGCAGAGGAAGAAGGGGGAGGAGGAGGAGGAAGAGGAGGAGAAGGAATAAAAGAAGAAGGAAGAGGAGGAAGAGGAGAAACTAACTAGAGGTGGAAGAAGAAAGAGAAGGAGAAGGAGAAGGAGAATAAGAAGAAGAGGAAGATCTCTCTCTCTCTCTCTCTCTTTTTGCTTCACAAGATAAGAATCACCAAGTACTTTGTCCATTAGGCAACCACACTGCCTAATTATGTAATGAAAGATAAATATACCCCCAGATGTCTAAAGCCTCCCCAGCCCCAAACTCTACCTCTCTGCTGTAAATTTTTACAGTGCTGTGTGAAAACTTTCCCCACATGCCAGAGCTGCGGTGGGGGATTAGTGCCCTCTCTCATTTAAATCTCCCAACTTTCTTTTCCATTTCAAACCCTCCTCTCTTGCCCAGTTTCATAAATCCTTGATTTATTTTAAGCGGCTGGCTGAAGGATGGGAAGATTGTGAACTGGAGAGACGGGCAAATGCAATTAAAACAGAGGAGAAAGCCGGACTCTCTTTTGTAATCACCGCTTCCGGAAAAGCAATATGCGGTGGATTAGAGCGCTTCGGGCCCAGAGTGGTACCATATGGTCTGCCTCTGCTCGTTCCTCCTTAAATCCTGACATTTTGCAGCTGTCAAGATAAAGCTGTTTAGACCGAGTAACATTGTCGTTTGTTTATGGGGAAATAATATGTAGCACGTTATGATTAATCAAGGTGTCTAAAACCTGCTGCAGGCTCCATAAAGAGATTGAGCCTCCCAGCCAGGAATTTGGTCTCTTGAATTACGAACTTCATTTTCTCTTTCCCTCTGCCAACCCGCCTCCCTCCCTCCCGCTATGTGTTCTTTCGTCTTTCTCTTTGTATTCGTTCCTGGAAGCCACAGACGTGATGCGCAGAGAGCTGCCTGGGCTGCTACAGGTGGGACCTGTTGCGGATGCATTTACCAAAGACTAAAGAGGCAGGGAGCGTGCCAGTTGAAGGGAGACGCCTTTGAGGTCTGTTTCCTTCTCTACTACTTGGCTGAATTTTCTATGACAAGGGTGGCTGCGGGAATCACTTCTTGCAACAGCTCCACTGGCGGCTGGTAGGTCTCCAGGCACAATACAAAGGGGTGGTTTTGACCTATAAAGCCCTATATGGCCATTTCCATACTACACGGTTATAGTGCTATTATTCCACTTCCAACCTCCTATGGAATCCTGGGGTTTGCAGTTTAGGGAGGGGCATTTAGAATTCTCAGCCGCAGAGCTCTTTGGCCTCAGGAAACGACAAACCCCAGAATTCCACAGGAGGATGTTGAAAATGGAATAATAGCAGTATAACAGCATAGTGCAGAAATGGCCTCCAGCTCAGGCTATTTGAAAAATTGTATCTTCCCATATGAACCTGCCCAAGTTTTAAGGTCTTCCGAGGAGGCCCTTCTCTCTATCCCACTGCCTTCACGGTGGGTGGGACCAAGGGAAAAGGCCTTCTCTGTGGGGGCGCCTACATTTTGGAACTCCCTAGGATGGCTCCTTCGTTGTTCACCTACTGGCAGCAAGTTCAGACTTTCTTTTCCAACAAGCCTTTGGGAATAGATAGATATTTTCAAAAATTATTTCTATTATTAAACTGTATTACAATATATATCAACCTATCTCAATTTCATCTTTTTTTAAAAAAAAATCCCATATATAAAAAGTGTAATAAAATTGTCTTATCCCACCCTTCATCTATCTTCCATTTTATCTCATTTTCATTTGAATCTATAAATTACTAGCGTATTTACCCAGTGTTACGTGGGATATTATTTTCTCACAGGTAATACTTGTTAGAAATACCTTGGGAATTACCTTACCTTACTTTTAGGAATTAGACGCAGTTGAAATACACAGATTTGAGATTCTGTGTCTCTAATTCCCCAAACTGCCTTGTCCAGTACCTGTAACTTTTCCCCATAGTCCCCAATCCTATCTGTATTCAGAGTTGTTTACAAACAGAGGTTTGGTTTCTGAGGGAATACACTGCCCTCCTCCTCCTTGCTGCTAGGCCTCATCTCCATAGCAACCGGCCAGGCCCAAGAGCTCTCTGCCTGAGAATTCCAAAGGCCCCTCCCGAAACTGCAAACCCCAGGATTCCATAGGATGTTGAAAGTGGAATCATAGCGCTATTAACAGTCTAGTGTGGAAATGGCCTTAGAGCCAGCATAGTATAGTGGTTTGAGCATTGGACTATAAAACTAGAGACCAAGGTTTGATTTCCTGCTCAGCCATGGAAACCCGCTAGGTGGGCTCGGGCATAACACACACTCTCAGACCCCAGAAAACCCCATGAAAGGTTTGCCAAAAGGTTGCTATAAGTCAGAAAAGACTTGAAGGCACAAAACAGCAACAACAATTTCACTGAAACCCAGTGGAGGCTGAAAGCTTCTGTGCTAGGGGTTTGGTGTATCTGCTCTGGATTCTACTCTGAACTTTAAAGGATTTACTCAAGATGCAGAAATACCTGGATCAGAGACAGGTATGAGGGTCTGGCTTTAGAGTGGGGGGCACTGAAGAGAGGACATAGCCAGAAAGAGTACAGGAGTCCACACTGAGCAAACAAGAAGTTCATATTTGTCCACAAGGTGGAGGTTGCCTTGCTCTATATGAAAATTATATTGTATTCAGAAATAGTAGATGGGTCCTATATCAGTGAGGCAGCAAAACCACTCTGAGTGTTAGTCTGAACCTTACATGTGCTTTCCAAGCTATTGAATCCTGGTCTCTTAAGTTCAGCATCTTGGATAGCTCCTTTAGAGTTTGGCCTAAACCTTGGAGAGGATTCACCACCCCACTGACATGGAAGCCATCAGCCAACCACTTCTGGAAGCTCAAAGTCTAAGGAGTGGTATGAAGAATTCTCACCACAGCCAAGATTATTGTCAAAACAGTTCCCCTCAAGAGATATTGGACCATGAGAATCATAGAATCATAGAATCATAGAAATGTAGAGTTGGAAGAGACCCCAGGGGCCATCCAGTCCAACCCCCTGCTATGCAGGAACACCCTCAAAGCATTCCTGACAGATGGCCATCCAGCCTCTGCTTAAAAGCCTCCCAGGAAGGAGACTCCACTACACTCCGAGGCAGTATGTTTCACTGCGGCCCTGACTGTCAGGAAGTTCTTCCTGAGGTTCAGGTGGAATCTCCTTTCCTGCAGCTTGAATTCATTGCTTCTTGTCCTGGTCTCTGGAGCAGCAGAAAACAAGCCCTCTCCCTCCTCTACATGGCATCCCTTCAGATATTTAAACATGGCTATCATGTCCCCTCTTAACCTTCTCTTCTGCAGACTAAACATCCCCAGCTCTCTAAGTCTGTCCTCATAGGGCACGGCTTCCAGGCCTCTCACCATTTTGGTCGCCCTCCTCTGGACTTGCTCCAGCTTGACCATGTCCTTCTTGAATTGGGGTGCCCAGAACTGGACACAGGATTCAAGATGAGGTCTAACCAAAGCAGAGTAGAGTGGTACCAGTACCTCCCTCGATCTAGACACCATACTCCTATTGATGCAGCCGAGAATTGCATTGGCTTTCTTGGCTGCCGCATCACACTGCTGACTCATGTTCAGCTTGTGGTCTATGAAGACTCCTAGATCCCTTTCAAATGTACTGCTATCCAGCCACGCGTCCCCCATCCTATATTTCTGTATTCCATTTTTACTACCTAAGTGTAGGACCTTACACTTCTCTCTGCTGAATTTCATTTTGTTAGCCTTGGCCCAGCTCTCCAATCTATCCAGGTCATTTTGAATTTTGATCCTGTCCTCTGGCGTATTAGCAACCCCTCCCAATTTGGTGTCATCTGCAAATTTGATGAGAACTAGATGCCTTGTGGATTTTTTCATCATGGTGTTCACAATTTGTGCAAAGTATGATTTGGGCGAAATTCCTGCTTCTGTACAAAACTACTTTGTTGTTGTTGTTGTTTCAGTGTTTGTTTATTTCTTCAAATTATACCCAGCCTTTCTTCTGCCCAGGGACCTAAAGTAACTTACAATAATTTAAAAAAGCAATTGGTGAAAACTGGCTATTACGAAAGTTAAAAATATTAAACGGTACTATTTTTTTAAAAAAAAGTTAAACCAAATTTAAAACATACAAGGTAAAAATGTAACAACGGCTTTCAATTCCATTCTATCGTATAATTAAAATCAAGCATAAGCCTACTTAAATAAAAAGTTTGTAACCCACTGGTGGAAAGAGAACACAAAAGGGGCTAACTGGACCTCCCATGGAAAGGAATGCCACAATTTGAGAGCAGCCACTGAGGAGACTTTCTCCTGTGTCCTTGTGAAATGTTTCTTTGACAGTGGAGGAACTGAGAGAAAGCCCTTCTCTGAAGATCTTAGAACTGAGCCTAGGGAGGTATCGTATTTAGATATGATATTTTAGACAGTCTGGAACCAAGCTATGCAGAGCTTTAAAAGTCACAACCAGCACATTGAATTCTTCCCAGAAATGGACCAGAAGCCAGTGAAGTTATTTATTTCAACAGGAGAATTACATGATCTCTTTAACCAGACTCAGCCAGCAGTCTGGCTGCAGCCGTTTGGACCAGCTGCTATTTCCAAACAGTTTCCAAAGTCAATCCCACATAAGAGTGTGTTATGCTAATCCAGATGGGATGTAATCAAGGCATGTGTCACCATAACCAGATCTGATTTCCCTTTGTGGAGCTGAGCACACACAGATCAAGCACAAGGGAGCAGGCCATTTGATCACACACTCCATCCAACCCTACCATTTTTACTGGTTCTTCCAAGAAGATACTAAGTTTTGCATTTTCTAGTCCTGGGCATTTTACAGAAATGTATAAAATCTGGCTTTGTAAGTACACACGCTATTTAAAACCACCACAAACAGAAGAAGAAAAAAGAAGCCTACCGTTCCAAGCTGCTTGTAGCCACTTACAATGAAGGGGAGAAATGAAGGTGTCCTTTCGCCTCACAAGGGCAAATCAAATCAGGATTTAGATCCACTCAAAACCAAATGCAAAATGGTGGCATAAGGAATGCCCCCTCCCTAAACTGCAAACTCCAGGATACCGTAGGATGTTGAAATTGCACAATAAGAGCGTAGTGTGGAAATAGGATTTACTTAGGAAGGATTTTACTTAGGAAATACTTAGAAAAAAGGAATACTAGAAATGGAAAATAGATTTACAGGCCTTCCTCCACATTTGTGGGTTTGACCTTATCAAATTTGATAAGGTCAAACCCACAAATGTGGAGGGAGGACTGTCAAATTTGTTAAGGTCAAAGGTTATTTGCAAGGCACTCATATGTCCCCCTCCTTCTTCTCTTCCCTATTCCCTTAGGTTTTACCAGGCACAGAGAAGGAAATCAAGTGCCTGGACAAAAGGCAAGAAAATGGAGAGGATGCTGGTGTGAGTCTTCCTTCACTCCTCTGGAGCTCCCCCCTTCCATTCCCTGGCCCCTGGCCCCAGTGAGCAAATAGACAAAGGAATGGGAGGGGGAGCTCCAGAAAGAAATGGGGGAGACTTGGGTGGGGGGGTGCAGGGGACATGGTAAAGATGTGTGCTCATGCTCCAACTGCTCTCTTTTTTGCAAATGAGGAAGCAGTTTTGGCACTCACACTATTCCTAATGCTGTGTTCCTGTTGCTCTTGCTACTGTTGGTATCCAGCATCAAAGCTTTGTGGACCCCCTGTGAGGGCTCCGCAAAGCCCCAGGGGTCCCCAGACCCCAGGTTAAGGATCACTGTGTTAGACTGTTAGAATCTCTTCTCTGTAGCAACTCAGATGTAGACTTATTTTTCAATGTTGAGGCCATCCCAAGAGATGATTTGTGGTGTAGAGTAGGAAGTGGATTGCCCCAGTGAACTACCATTTTGCATCTTGGGTCACATCCTCCAACTGTCCCAATTTCACAAGGACAGTCCTGATTAATTCTCTGTCATCCCACTTTTTCAGATGCTTTTAATATGTCTCAGTTCCCCTCTCCTCTTCCCATTTCCCCCCATTGTCCTTGGCTGATTTCAACTGGTGCAGACTCATTTCACAACATGCTGTTTTACCATCTTTCCCTGATGAAGGAGCCTGGAAAAACTGGCAAGATGTATTTTGCATCCATCCGTTCAAGGTGTCATGGATTTGGGATTTTGTTGTTGCGCTATTGTGCCACTGCTTGCTGTTTGTGATCCAAATTTGGCTCATCTCTTCCCTGCAGAAGCAGCGCAGGAGTAGCAGGACAAGACACAGAAGAGGTGTGCAGGGCCGGGTGACAGCAGTTAGAATCAGAAGACGCTCCAGCTACCACCAACAAAGTGGCTTTATGGCTATCACAGCTCTGTTTGGAATATTTTCTAAGCAGCGGACAGAAAGGGACAGTAAAATGAGCCTTTTTGCTTGTTGCACTTTATAATACTCAGGCACGGCGCCTGCTGGCTGCTTCAGGAACAACCCTTACTTAACCCATTCTCAAAGAAAAGAGAGGGAGAGGGAGAAGGAGAGGGAGGAGGGAGCGATTGCGAGAGAGAGAGAAAGGCCATGTCCACACTACCCTGTTATAGTGCTACTATTCCACTTTCAACCTCCTGTGGAATCCTGGGACTTGCAGTTTAAGGAGGGGCATTTAGCATTCTCAGCCAGAAAGCTCTTTGGCCTCAGGAAACTACAAACCCCAGAATTCCACAGGATGTTGAAAGTAGAATAATAGTGCTATAACAGTGTCCTGCAGAAATGACCAGAGAGAGAGAGAGAGAAAGAGAGAGAGAGAGAGAGATTCTATATGAACTTGCTATGTAGCAGAACAGCTAAGAAACCCCGCTACTGGATTGCGAAGCTGTGTAATGGAACACCAGCAAGAGCACTTGAGGCACATAAAGACCAGTATGTATTCGTGCCCCTCAGGCACTGATGGGCATTGCACACTGATGTTCATCACACACTGATATGCATCAGACACATTGCCAGCTCTGCTACATCGTAGCATAGCAGCAGTCCACCATTGGATGTGGACAGTGACATTACACAGCTGCACAGTTCAAACTCCTGAAGTCATAGAATCATAGAATAATGGAAGAGACCCCAGGGACCATCCAGTCCAACCCCCTGCCATGCAGGAACCCACATCAAAGCACTCGCAACAGATGTCCATCCAGACTCTGCCTGAAAACCTCCAAAGAAGGAGACTCCACCATACTCCCAGGCAGCAGATTCCACTGCCGGACAGCCCTGACCATCAGGAAGTTCTTCCTGAGGTTCAAGTGGAATCTCCTATCCTGTAGCTTGAATCCATTGCTCGTTGTCCTCGTCTCTGGAGCAACAGAAAACAAGCCTGCTCCCTTCAAAGACCCCTCCCTAAACTATAAACCCCAGGATTCCACAGGATGTTGACAGTGGAATAATAGCACTATAACAGTCTAGTGCAGAAATGACCAATGTCACAAACAGTAAACTGCTTGCATAATGGTTATGCTGGCAGAACGCCACAACCACTATCAGAACACAATCCTTGTGCAACATCTCAGAAAGTGCAACTTCTAGTACAAGGCTAGTTATGTCAATCTATGTCACCAATAGGATTCTAGTCTGTGGTTGTACTTGTGAGACGAGAGCCAGAATCCTGTTAGGGCTGTATATAGGCAAAAGTTTCCTTACACATGCAGCTGTATCTTTTTTGTTTCTAGTGCAGTGTATGTATTTAGTTCATGGTTGGAGAAGCAGAGTTCTACAGGCACAGTTATTACACAGGAGCCTGAACCAGGGATGGGCAACCGCAGAAGGGTTGATAAGTCATTTTCCCACCTGCAACACCTGGTGGGCCACAGTATAATGTTTTGGCATGCAGCTGTTACTCCAAAAGATGCGTATCCTTGAGGCCATCCAGCAGTGCCAGTATCTCCTTAGAAAGATGGGGGAATTGAAGCACTAAGGAGGCCTGCAATGGTGGCGATGGGTAACCACAGGAACTTTTCACTCGTATATACTGGTAATAACTTCGAGACACCCACTGAGAGTCAAAAAATGTTTTTGTTGGGGGAATTCACAAACATATGCAAGCAATCAAGCAGTCTTATGAACCATACAAAACTAACAGAAGGAAGGGAGGGAAAGGTTGGATAGCGAGAGATTTTGGGGTGAAGTATCATTCCAGAAGCAGAAGATCAAAGTGAAGATGGATCAGACAAGAGTTTTGGGGGTAGTACAGGGCATGAGAACCAGAGACCCAGTGTACAGAGTGACACGTCTATGTGTGTCCAATATACTATGAATTATCAGGCTTGAAGCTAGAGTTTAAGTACCCTATTCCTTGCCCTGAAGGGGAATGTGTTAATTGCTCTCTGGCAGACTAATCAAAAGGGGTCTGGAATGGATTAATTGTCTTAATTTCAGGTGACAAAGCCTTGATGGGAGTCATGACAGTCTTTTAATTTCTGGGCAGGTGAGGGAAGAAAGGAGAGTTTCTGTGGGAAGAGGTTACAAGATGTTGACCAGTTTTTCACATGGGCAGTCTTGTTTGCTATTGTACTTGAAGTTTGGGTCATTGAGAGGATTATCACAAGCCCTTCAGTGCCAAGGCTTCTCATTTAATCCTGAATTTATGACCTGGCCATGCTAAGGTCTTCTGCCTTAGCACACGACTTCTAACAAGAGTCCTTGTCCACAGGCCTTCCAACCATAAGTATGTGATTTTTATATTAGAAATGATATATCTCACAAATTAAATGATATTTCTCGGCAATTAGACTGTACCATGGAGTGGGGGTGTACAGCATGGGAACACTGAGTGTGATGCAGTGTCACTTCCAGCTGCTGTTTTGTCAAGCGACAGTGAGAGGAGCAAAAGCAAGGCCCTCTATAGAGTCCTCTTGCAAGTCTTTCTTGCTCCATTGCTCACCGGCAGAAGAGAGCTGGTCATGTCTGCAGATGTAGCATATCTTGATTTCATAAGGCCTTTGACAAACTTCCCCATGACATTCTTGCAAAGAAGTTAGTAAAGTGCAGGCTAGGCAGGGCTACTGTTAGGTGGGTTTGTAATTGGTTGACCGACCGAACCCAAAGGGTGCTCACCAGTGGCTGTTTTTCATCCTGGAGAGAAGTGACTAGTGGGGTGCCACAGGGTTCTGTCCTGGGCCCAGGGCTATTCAACATCTTCATCTATGACTTGGATGAAGGAGTGGAGGGCATGCTGATCAAATCTGCAGATGACACTAAATTGGGAGGGGTTGCTAATACCCAAGAGGACAGGATAAAATTTCAAAATGACCTTGATAGATTGGAGAGCTGGGCCAAAGCTAACAAAATGAATTTCAACAGAGGGAAATGTAAAGTCCTACACTTAGGCAGAAAAAATGGAATGCACAAATATAGGATGGGGGACAAGTGGCTGGATAGCAGTACGTGTGAAAGGGATCTAGGAGTCTTGGTAGTTCACAAGCTGAAGATGAGTCAGCAGTGTGATGCAGCAGCCAAGAAAGCCAACGCGATTCTTGGTTGCATCAATAGGACTATGGTGCCTAGATCGAGGGAGATAATGGTACCACTCTATTCTGCATTGGTTAGGCCTCATTTGGAATACTGTGTCCAGTTCTGGGCACCTCAATTCAAGAAGGATGTCGACAAGCTGGAAGGTGTCCAGAGGAGGACGACCAAAATGGTGAAGGGTCTGGAAGCCATGCCTTATGAGGAACAGCTTAGGGAGCTGGGGATGTTTAGTCTGCAGAAGAGAAGGTTAAGAGGAGAAATGATAGCCGTGTTTAAATATTTGAAGGATGTCATGTCGAGGAGGGAGTGGGCTTGTTTTCCGCTGCTCCAAAGACCAGGACAAGGACCAATGAATTCAAGCCGCAGGAAAGGAGATTCCACCTGAACCTCAGGAAGAGCTTCCTGATGGTCAGAGCTGTCCGGCAGTGGAATGGCTACCTGGGAGTTTGGTGGAGTCTCCATCTTTGGAGGTTTTTAAGCAGAAGCTGGATGGCCATCTGTTGGGAATGGTTTGATGCAGGAGTTGGACTGGATGCCCTTGTGGTCTCTTCGAACTCTATGATTCTATGTCCTCTCACGGAGACCCACTCATCAGCACTGCAGAACTCCATCACTCAGGATGGTTGACAAGTTTTAAGATGGATTTCAAGGTTCAGATCAGGAGATGGAGTGTAACTATGATACTATAGCTACACCGCTGAGGTAGGGTCTCAGCCAATGTTCTTTAAGTTACCACTTTCCCCTTAATTTTATGTACGCCATTTTACAAGGAGTTGTTTTACTTGTTATTTCAGGGTACTGTAGAGCTGTTTTTATTCCAGGGACTTTAAAATGAACATACCAAATGTTTCATGATATTTTTATATTTTTTAAAAAGAACCTCTCAATATATTTTTTTTAATTTATAAAAATTGTCAAGGTGCCCTGCAAATTGTCTACTGAAAAATTGTGTCCATAAATGAGAGCTGTCTAAACAGCTGCCAATTTTGCCCATGCCAAAAGTGACTTTCCTGAAATGGAGAAGTAATGGAGAACGTCAGTCACAAGTCCTGTAAATGTTTCCAATACAACAGTAATTGATATTAAAAATGTCACAGAGTCTGACACATTTCAACACTCACATTTAAAAAATGTGTGCCTTTTTGGAGAAAAAAAATACGTGAGCAATAGAGTTCAACGTGTGGGAAAGAGAAGGGGAGAAATAGCCATGTGCTCTAATCTCATTTAGAGTCCTGAATTCTTCTCATATTTTAATCCTCTCTATCCTGAAGATAGCTAAGAACAATGTATGTCTTGTCCACATCCATTCTATTCTCTTAGCAACCCTGCCCATTTCCACACTACATTCTTATAGCGCGATTATTCCACTTTCAACATCCTATGGAATCCTGGGATTTGCAGTTTCAGGGGGGGCGGCCCCTCCCAAAATCGCAAACCCCAGGATTCCATTGGATGTTGAAAGTGGAATAATCGCGCTATAGAATGTAGTGCGGAAATGGCCCCTGCCAGGCAAGCAACGCTGGGAGAGATAGCAGCCAGGCCAAGAGCAGGAAGTGAACTTTGTAGCAAAAGGTGTAACTATTCATCTCTTCCTTCAATGCACATAGTAAAAACCAAATCTCAGTGTATACATACAATTGGTTTCACAATGTTGGGATTAGGGATGTAATTCTTGTAATTAAGCAGAGGCTGGATGGCCATCGGTTGGGAATGCTTTGATGGGTGTTCCTGCATAGCAGGGGGTTGGACTGGATGGCCCCCGGGGTCTCTTCCAACTCTAGGATTCTATGATTCTATGATCTCTCAGGAGTGCCTTGATTGTGTATTTCTGTATGACAGAATGAGGTTGAATTTGATGGCCCCTGGGGTCTCTTCCAACTCTATGATTCTATGATTCTTCACAAAGTTTCTTCTAGGGATGGGACGAATTCAGAATTTTCCAAATCCAGATCTGGATCTGAATCCCTAGAAGGTTCTGGGAATCCACGAATCTCAAATCTTTCAAATCCTTTTGTTTAAAAAAAGGGTTTAAAGAGCAAGGGAAAGAAAGCACTTCTACTGAAAAGTGTTTTTGAAGCAGAATTTGACATCTTTGTTTAATGAAAAACAAATAAAAAATGGTTTTCAGTTCAGAAAAACATACCCATACTTCTTATTAAGAAGATACAAATGCAACTGACATGTTCGTCTACTACATGAAGTACATAACTCTAAAGTCAAAAGAATGCAGATTATTACCTCGCGGAAGGAGGCAGCTGCAAGCACAGGCAGCTTCTGGGGCGGCTGTGGATTTATGCTGCAATTTTCTTGTCCCTACAGGCCCACCGGCCAGTCAGGCCTTTGGCGGGCCCCAGAGGTGCCAATTTTGAAAAACCCAACCAAGAAGGACCTGGTCAAGCTGGAGCAAGTCCAGAGGAGGACGACCAAAATGGTGAGGGGCCTGGAAGCCATGCCCTATGACGATAGACTTAGAGAGCTGGTGATGTTTAGTCTGCAGAAGAGAAGGTTAAGAGGGGACATGATAGCCATGTTTAAATATTTGAAGGCATGCCATGTAGAGGAAGGAGAGGGCTTGTTTTCTGCTGCTCCAGAGACCAGGACAAGGAGCAATGGATTCAAGCTGCAGGAAAGGGGATTCCACCTGAACCTCAGGAAGAACTTCCTGACGGTCAGGGCTGTCCGGTAGTGGAATCTGCTGCCTCGGAGTGTGGTGGAGTCTCCTTCCTTGGAGGTTTTTAAGCAGAGGCTGGATGGCCATCTGTCGGGAGTGCTTTGAGGGTGTTCCTGCATGGCAGGGGGTTGGACTGGATGGCCCGTGTGGTCTCTTCCAACTCTACATTTCTATGATTCTATGATTTACGTTCTACTGCCCACTCCGGAAGGATCCTGCCAGTGGGAGTATGAGATCATGCTCCCCATCATCTTTTGCCACCCACCCCGGGCAGAACTGGGCCAGCAGCAGCAGAGCAGGGAGTGCGAGATCGCACTCTTTGCCACCTTTTGTTGCCCACCCCAGACAGGATCGGGCCCATGGCCAGCAGGAGGAGTGTGAGGAGTGCAAGATCATGCTCCCCACCACCTTCTCCCCCCACCAGGGCAGGATTCAAGAGATTCGATTCACCTGTTTTGGCGGGAGCATTCAGATCCCCGAATCTCAAATCCTTGCCCAGGTTTCAAGGATTCGGTTGGCCCATCCCTAGTTTCTTCCCAAGGAAGTAACAAATCATTTTAACAATTTTCTTCCCAGTATGATAAAGATTTTGAAAATCATGCTTTTTTGAAGCCAATTTGCTGGCAGTATTATTCTGTGCAGAAAATGCTATTTTTTGTGTGCAAAACAATGATGTATGAATTTTGTACAGAATAAATCCTTACCTGTACAGATTTTCATCAGTTCAGGACTGTTCTCATCAGAGTTTCTCAGTACTCAAAGAGATGTTTTTGGGCCATTTGGTGAATATTTTTGAATATTCTTTCCATTTCTAGTCAGGATTGAATAGAAGGGTGATGCAGTACAACCCCTACATCATTACATGAATGATTTACAGTACACTAGCCGGTGTGTCATGGTGATGTGAGCATTGGACTATGAACCTGGAAACCAGGGTTCAATTCCCCACTCAATGGAGACCCACTTAGGTGCATCACATACTCTCAGCCCCAGGAAACTCAATGATAACTTTGTTTTAGGGTTGGCATAAGTCAGAAACATCTTTTAGGCACACAACAATTGGAACCCACACAATGGCAACAACAACAGTAGCAAGATGTAGCATCGTGGCTTTTGTGTGTTACTTGGATAATTGTGAAGAATTGCATGGCATCAGGCTGTTAGCCTTATTGGAGTCGCGGGGCCAAAAATATGCACATAGAAAGGGTTCCTGTTTGTTGTACTTTGCAATTCATTTGTTATTCCGTTCCTCCTTATAACCGATTTGCTAGTGTATAGGACTCACTTCCCCCCACCCCAAAAAATACTGTTTGAAAATGGGGTGTGTCTTATACACCAGTGTATTTCATACACTGGCAAATGGCATTTGCTGACATATAAATGGGGTGCATCTTATATGCTGGTGCATTTTATACACTGGCAAATGTGGTATATTTAATGCCTGTGCCACAACTCCTAGATTACTTTGCACGCAAGCCCTATTTCTGAAACTGCTCTAGATCCTGAACTGTCTTAATCTAACCTGGTTGGTTGATGGAAGCAATGTGTTCTTTCCCAGAAGGCCTCATGAACTGAACTGCAGAATCTGTGGACCAAAGCTCAAGTCCAAAGTCTAGAGCATGAAGGGATAAAGCACAACCCATGGGACTCCTGCAGGCCATGGGTCCCACTTTTGGGGCCTCTGAAACTCCCTGCCAATCCATCAAAACTCACTAGCTCTCTAACTGATTTTTTCAAGTTCCCATTATCTTCAGGATATTTTGTGGAAAACTACATAGAAGGTCTCTAAAACATGAAAAAACATATCCACACAGAAAGGCCCTAGACCCCCATCCACTCCACACCCAAATTTCTCTGGCTAGCACCTTGTTAGTCAGTCACAATGGTAGACTGACTTAGACTTAGGGCATCATAACCGCTTTGTATTCCCATTTGTGACTGTGGCGCTACTGCCACAAGTCTGAATGACCCTGAAACCCATCTTAAAAGCCAGTAAGCCGTCCAGAGCAAGGGAGGTGTGTGTGGCTACTGGGGAAGGTGCTACAGAATGATGTGATCAGCCCTCTCTTGCCAGTGAGTAACGTTGCAGGGAACATGAGTGGGGACCTCTATGGGGAAGTTTCTCAACTTTTCATCCAGCGTCAGTCACTGGTATAAGGCAGATGGTCATGTCATCCTGCATCACTCCATTTGGCAGCAGCACAGATCTCCATCACTTTGGATGGCTAACTTGTTATGGTCCCACCCCCCACCTCCCAAATTGATATGGTTCAATTGGCACAAATTATTTAATTGGCAAACTATATTAATTGCATTGATATAAAATGGGACCTGAGGTGACTGGAAGGTCAAACTGGACAGAAGAAAATTACTGACTGTAAACATGAAAATGCAAGGAAGTTCAGCCCACACCCACCTGTAGGTGCAGCCAAAGACATTGTCAGGCAGATCACAAGGCAACCTCGGAGATAACAGGCTTATGCAAAAGCTGAACCTCTCCAACGGAATACAACGGTCAAACCAATGTTCCCACCAAACAGTGATTGTCTCAACTCTGTTACCTACACCTGGATGTCTCCCTACATTGTCTTGAACCTCTCCTCAAGTACAGGGTTATTACAACAGCCATTACCTCTTTGTTGCCTAACCACTGAGACCATTAGCATCATCTGGACTTCGTTGTCTGTGTTGCAATTCCCATTGTCCACTTGGCTGGGAGAGTGATTCACACTCATACACAGAGTGGATTTTGGGTATTAAAAAACCTCAGTTTTGAGCCATTCAGTGCAGTCTCTCGCAGTCTCTTGCCTTGCTGAACTCCACACTGTTGCTTGATTACCAAACGAGAACTGTCCTTAGACTTCAGTCTGAGCCACACCACTTTCCTCACTGCTCTCCGAATTGGTAATTATCACCCAAACCTTACAAGTCCTCTACCCACAGCTTCCCTCTCTTTTCCTTCAATTAGCCCTTGTGTGCTTGTATGGGTGTTTGAGGCATTTGCATGCATGTGTGTATCTTTTAATAAAACATGATTTAGCTTATTTTTGGAATCTCTGGCTGGTTCTTTCCTGTGTGACCCCATAAACATGATTGAAAAGATCTTGTTAACTTACCCTCCTCTTGCAGGCCTCCTAGTTTTGAGCTAATTGATTCCCCATTGTCACATGGAGGTACTGGCTTCACGGGTGAACCCCTGAGTCTCCCATGCTTTGGGGTAACAAACTGGTTTTAAGGTGGATTTTGGGGATTGGAAGGTGGAGTTAAAACGTAACTACAACACTGTGAATACATGTTTAACATAGGATCACAGCCACTATTTTCATTGAAGTCTTTCTCAAAATCGTGACAGGAAGTTGCACATCAATTCTGAACATCGTTTTGGGAAGGACTCGAGTGATGATAGTGGTATTTGGGAGCACTGTCAGAGGTGTGTTTGTCCCATGGGGGGGTGAGAACATGGAAAATTGCTGCCTACACCCCCATGCCATTGCTCTCCCTTGGTCTAGAGTTTTTTCACCCCTGTTGTAGCTGGTTCATTATGATGAATTTGATACTGGTCTATGCTTATCTTTCTCCAAGACACAATTGGGAAGGGGATACCAGGCATTTCCATTATTCCTAATTTCAATCTACACTGAAATGTATCCGTATTTCTCCAAAGCATCGTTTCTGAACGTTTGACTCTTCAAATCTTTTGGACTTCAACTCCCAGAAGCCCCAGCCAGAATGGCCAATGATCAGGGATTCTGGGAGCTGATCCTCCACATCTAGAGGGCTAAAAGTTCAAAACAATGACTCCAGAACACTAATATTCTGGGCTACCTCACTGGTTGAAAACTCTAAGTCTTATAAAGAAATGAAAACACTGTACCTGTTGGCCCTGTATTTCAAAGTCATAAATCCATTGGCTTAAAAGGAGGAGTGGGAGACTTTTTGACTCACATTACACTTCAATTTAGCTTCTATAGCTTTTTTTTTCTGCACCTAATACACCTCCTAAAATTAATCTCTAACTTTGTTATGATAAGAACTACTATGGTTTTGGTTACAAGGGGCCTGTGAGCTCCAATTAATTCCAGAGGTGGATTAGAATACCTGGCGATGTTTTATATTTTTAGTGGGCCAGTAGCTGTTGTAGCTTTCTCCCAACATGCCTTGCTCCAGCCTTGAGGGATCTTTTTGAACCTAAGTTAGTATAGCCTAATAAAGGCTGCCGTTGCAAACACCCTTAACTGAAAGTCAGTCCCATGGAACATCAATCAGAGGTCCCCTTGAGTAAGCATACCTGGGATTGTATTGCAAGTCTACAAAATATCTCTTCTGTGTCATCCTAACAGGAAATTATGGCCATTTCTGCACTAGACTTTTATAGCGCTATTATTCCACTTTCAACATCCTATGGAATCCTGGGGTTTGCAGTTTAGGGAGGGGCCTCAAAGGCTCCTCCCTAAACTGCAAACCCAGGATTCTACAGGATGTTGAAAGTGGAATAATAGTGCTATAACAGTCTAGTGCGGAAATGGCCTATAACTGCGGACTGTGGCCTAAATCCTACTGAGTAGGTCTACACTGTTGTTGTTGTATGCTTTCAAGTCATTTCTGACATAGGGTATCCCTAAGGCTCCATGGAGTTTTCTGGGGCTAAGAGTGTGTGATGCCCCCAGGTCAACCAGTGAGTATCCATGGCCATTCATGGAATTGAACACTGGTCTCCAGGATCACAGTCCAATGTGCAGATCACTATATCACAGATGCCCTCCAACATTTCACAACTGAAAGCTGAGCCACATATGGCCAAGCAATATCAGAATGTGGCCAATATGGCAGAATCATTAATGAAGAAAAACACACAAATAAGAGCGGCTGCAGCAGTTTGCTTTTGCCTGAGCCTACTGGGAAGGGCAAGATTCCGCCCCCTCCTGTCCGCTGCCTCCACTGAGTTAATTGAGTACGAAGTACTTTTGCACTTCAAAGTCAATCTGAAGCAATGGAAGTAAGCTGAGAACAAACAGGGAAAGTGGGAGGAGAAGACAGAAACCAAGGCCCTTTTCGCATGGCATTTTCTATTTGGAAGAGGACCTGTAGTGTCGTGCGATTGTGAGGAGCGATCTGCATGACACACTCACAATCACATGACACTCCAGGGGCCGGTAGGTGCCAATCGCACACCTTTTCATTTTCGGCTAGAAGCCTAAAATGGTGCCCAATCATGCATTGCTCCCAGGCCCCGCGCACACTTACCAGGCATGCGGAGCCTCCGGAGCTGCACCGGTCACGCTTCCTGACCCAGCACAGCCTGGGAAACTCCGAGGCTGTGCTGCAGAAGGAAGAAGCAGGGCTCTCGCGTGAGCAGGCAGCTCATGTGGAGCCAAAGGACCCCAGATGCAAAAGCCTCTCGCCGGAGGCTGCTCGCACGATCCCTGCACCCCAGTGCCAGAAGAAGGTAAGGTGCGGAAAGGGCCCAAGATATTTGGGAAGCAACTGTAAAAGTAGGATGGCAGAAGACAAATGAAATGCACAGATATAAGACAGATGAAACCTGGCTTGACCACAGAACATGAGAAAAAGATCTAGGAATCTTATTAGACCTGAACATGAGTAAGTGTGATATTGCAGCTTAAAAAGGCTGATGAGATACTGGGTTGCATCAATAGAAGCACAGCATCTAGGTCAAGGGAAGTAATAGTACTGCTCTGTTCTGCTTTGGTCAAACCCCACCTGGAATACTATGTCCAGTTTTAGGCAGAAGGATATTGAAAAGTTGGAGTATGTCCAGAGGAGGATGACCAAAACGGTAGAAATTCTTGAAACCATGCCCTGTGAGGAGATGCTTAGGGAGCTGGGTATGTTTAGCCTGGAGAAGAGAAGGTTAAGGTATGACATGATAGCTATGTTTAAATATTTGAAGGGATGTCATATGCTGCTCCAGAGACCAGGACTTGGAGTAATGGCTTCAAACTTCTGGAAAAGAGATCCCATTTAAACATTAGGAAGAACTTCCTGATGGTAACAGCAGTTTGACAGGGGAACCCGCTGCTTTGGAGTGTGGTGGAGTCTCCTTCTTTGGGGTTTTTTAAACAGAGGTTTGATGGCCTCCAGTCAGGAATGTTTTGATCATGTATTCCTGCATGGCAGAATGGGGTTGGACTGGATGGCCTTTGTGGTGTCTTCCAACTCTACAACTGCATGATTCTATGGCTGTCAGATATCATCTCTATCAGTTAGTACAGAAGACCGGAGCAAATGGTAGAAAAATAAGAATTATATAAAACAGCTCTTTTGTGGGACTATAGTTCCCAGAATCCCAGTAGCCATCATGGCCATGAGATTCTACTGGTATTTAAAGAGATAGTTGTGTTAATCTGTCCTAGCAAAAAAAGGCATAAAGGAATCTCAAACCACCTTTGAGACCAAAGCCATTTCCGCACTAACTGTTATAGAGCTATTATTCCACTTTCAGCATCCTATGGAATCCTGGTGTTTGCAATTTAGGGAGAGGCCTTTAGAATTCTCAGGGGCCTCAGGAAACGACAAACCTCAGAATTCCGCAGGACACTGAAAGTGGAATAATAGCACTATAATAGTGTAATGCGGAAATGGCCTTTGTCAGAGTTGCTTGACACTTGAGAAATACATTTTGGATCATTTTTGACCATTTTTAAATCATTTTTTCAAATATTCTTCTCATCTCTATCAAAAGTTCATGCTAATTAGTCCCAAAGGTGCTGCTAGATTGATTTATTGATTTTTAATGAGACCCTGGTTCTGTAGTTCATAAAAATAACTTTTTCCAATCTCTGGGTGCAGGTGGTCAGACTGGCCAACTTTGAAACATAAGATCCATTTCCTCTCCCACAAAATTTGCTGAAGTTACACCTCAGAATGTCTCTGTCACAGATTTTGAAGCCTTCAACTATATGAGGAAGGTTGAAAAGATATTCATAGAGAGGCAATCTGTGATCCAGGCACTTGAAAGGTCCCCGATAAGAGCTTCTTAATTGCATGCACCAATTTTTGTGTTAAAAGCAGCCAAAGATGTTTTGCATCACCTCTTTATCATAGGCAAAGAGAGAGGAGGCGAAGACCAACTAGTATATTTGCAATAACTCTTCTAATCCACCTCTATCTCTCTTGTCGTCAGGTAGATTAGTTTGATGAAACAGTTTAAATGCCTAATAGACCATAAGTAACTTACTGGGAATATTTCCAAGCAATTTATGGATTCATAGTATAGTCTATGGGCCTTTCTGCCCTACACTTGTTATAGTGCTATTATTCTAGTGGAAGTCTGGGGTTTGTAGTTTACTGAGGCCAAAGAGCTGTCTGGCTGAGAATCTAAATGCTCCTCCCTAAACTGCAAGCCCCAGGATTCCAGAAGATGGTAAAAGTGGAATAACAGCACCATAACAGGGTAGCGCAGAAAGGCCCTATGTTATTTGAGCTATTTGGAAAACTGTCCCTCATTTTCTGCTAGACATCTATACTCACAGCAAGAGGACTGAGATCGGTGAGAATGAAATGAGCAAAGGGTTATACTGCTGTTAATAAACGTGGAGGACTGGAGTGAACGCAAGACAATTTGTAAAAATTATATAACTTTCCTTTTTGCTTATATGGATAATCTAGTTGGGGTGGGCAACTCCATGGGGACTAGAGACCAATTTCCCTTTAGACTCTGCCAGCAGGGTGTCTCCAAGCAAGGCAAAAGACCTCTGCTTTCCCCTGCAGACCTTCTCAAAATAGTGGCACGTGAAACAATATCTCTTCGTTTTGCCATTTTGAGATTGGCTGCAGAGAAAAATGGAGACGTTTCCCAGGCAGCCTTTCTTTAAAAGACAACAGGAAGTGTAGGTATATCTTGCCTTGAGAAAGACTGCAGAAGAAAACAGAGGTACAGTAGCTCCCCCACATTCACGAGGGTTTGGGGCATAGAACCCTTGCAAAAGTGGAAAAACCATGAATAATTCCCCCCGCCGTGATTCTCCTCCCATGTCCCTCCGGAGCTTCCCTCCTTCCATTCTGTTGCCTCTGGCCCTGGTATTGGGGTGGGGGGAGAAAAAAGATTACCTAAAAGGCATACTGGTACTTTCCCCATAGAGAAAAAAAGAGGGGAATTCTGGAGTTCTAATTACTTCTGGTGGCCATCTTGAAAAAGGAGCATCTGACCAATCAGCAGCCAATGCACAACAGAATGTGCAACCACATGGCAGAGAGGCCATGCATTCAGCAGTGGGAGGGGGCTTTGTTCATCTGAAAGGAAAAAAATGTCCATTTTAAACACAAGCCTGGCAAGCCTAGGGTGAGGAATGCAAGGGGTTGGAGGAGAAAAATGAGAGGGGAGGCAAGCACGTGCTTTATGAATAATCAAATGCACAAAGGTCAAACCCATGAATGTGGAGAGAGGACTGTATTTGGAGGTAGAACAGGCTTCTGGGGTGCTTGCAAGAGTAGGGTGGGGTTTGTTTTCACTTTTTGGGGGGAGGTGGAGCATGGACAGCCCTTTGAGAATTAGTGGGAGAGTTTCAAGGACCACAAAGGTGGGGTCTACGGGCCACATGCAACCTACAGACCACATTGGTCTAGTCTTCAAGGGAACAGCCAAGGATCTGTGGTTAAGCAATGTTCCAAACCTTATCAATAGTTCAAACTAGAGTCAGACTATTAAATCAATGATATCTACGTATGTGTTGATTCACCATGTAGCACGTGGTTCAATGTGTCTACTCTAGCTTGGACTCACCAACATGACTCACACTAAAAACTGTTGTTGTTCTCATTGTTGGTACAGTATTTGTCTTTTTGCTGGTCTTGCATGCTTTCAAGTCATTTCTGAGCTATAGCAACCCTAAGGCAAACCTATCACAGGGTTTTCTTGGCAAGATCTGTTCAGAGGGGGTTTTGCCTTTGCCTTCCTCTGAAGCTGAACGAGTGTGACTTGCCCAAGGTCACCAAGTGGATTTCCATAGCAGGGATCCAAACCCAGTCATATCCCAGGCCATTTCTGCACTACCCTGTTATAGTGCCATTATTTCACTTTCAACATCCTGTGGAATCTTGGGGTTTGCAGTTTTGCATTGCACCCAGTGAGTTTTTCCTTCAGTCCCTAAATTTCTAACATTGCAAAGAGGAAGCTGTTCACACCTAGAACTCTTGTATTTGGATCGTTCCCTTTGTCACTGGGACTGACACTTTTCTTTGGATGCCTAAACTGCACTTCTAAATGCTCAGTTGAAGTTTTAAGTGACTGAAACTCTAGAAATATGGGGAATGAGGGACAGTGATCTTTGGAGGGTCACAATACAGAACCCTCTCAAAAGCCCTTTCCTTCAAAACTTTCAGTTCTAAAAGCCTGTTAGAACTTTTTTTAAGTATTTGCTTGGCAATTGAAGGACAGAAAGGAAAGAGCTATTCTAGGTTCCTCAAGGATGGATTTACAGAGACTAGGGGCAACCACCGAGAAGGCCGTATCTTGTAGTTCCACCAACTGTACCTGTGAAATTGTTAGGGCTGAAATAAGGGCCCCTGCTGGGGATCTCAGTGACTGGGCAGGCTCAAACTGGAAGACATAGTTTCTATGTCATATAGGATGTTGTAGGTCATAGCCCACACTCCAGATTCTTCCTGGAAACCTGTAAGCAGCCAGTGGAATTGTTGAAGCGGGTGAATTGTATGATCCTTTTAATACTCTTGCTGCAGCTCTTCGTACCAGCTGATGTTTCTCAAGTTTTTCACACCAGGAAATGCCTTCGCAGATGGGTTAAAAAGACAAAAATCACAAGATGCTTCCAATTTTTAAAACTATGAGCAGCAACACAACAGCTATTGTTGTTGAATCTATGTAATTTCCACAATTCAACACTTCCCACAAAAACTGCCCTTGCAAATGTGAAAAATTCTTGATCCTGACCAAAAATATCTTAACTAGTAAAGGAACTAGAGGAAACTTTTTGCTGGAGGAAAATTTTTCCATTTTCGTATTCTTGTATATGATCATGAGGGTCTTTAATGATGACCCAGGCTGTTTCATGCCCAAGCTCTTTCCTCATCTCTCTACAGCTCCTTGCTTTGGCTAAAGCTGGATTGTTGTCGTGGGATCCTTGAGTGTAATGTTTCTCATCTGCTAACAAATGGAAGTGGGCTTGTTACATGAGATATATGTGGAAGTGAGGGCAATAGCCATTCATTTAACATATAGGTCATACCCACAGGTCATTGCTAGCCACAGTCATCTGTTACGCTTTTTTTTCCCCAGAGAAGAGAGATGGAAATAGAAATCACAGCTGAATTTGATGTGTGCACTTGCCAAGCAAAGTCTCCCTTATGTCCATTCTCTGTTCTGTGACCCAGGGCTCCTCCATTAATCTTCATGTGGCAAGGTCATGGGCTATACAAACTGTTCAGCCCTTCTCTCCATACATAAACAGGAGCTGTGACTGACAGCAAGTGGCAGGTTTTATGAGCTAAAGGCAGCAACGTAATTCTGCAAAAATCCAGATTTCAGATAAGAAAGTTGAATACAGCCTTCCAAAAAATCAATCTGGGGACCCTGCTCCAGGATGTCCAGAACCTGTGACCAATATAGGATGAATTGGGGCTTACATCACCTTTTAGGCTGTAAGTGGCAAAAAATCAAGTGTTAAGATAAAAAACTTAATACCAAAGACAGAATCATCCATGCCTTAGTATTTCCAATTTCTGGGTATGTGTGTGCTCATCAATGGCACTACCTTTCTACAGTGGTGGGATCACATGCTTCTGTGATTCAAGACGCTGTGCTGATGGCAGCAATGCTACTGGTAGGGTCTCTCATGTCAAACAGACTTTGCTGAGGAGCCAGACGAAATGTGCCAAACAGCTACAGGGCAGCAGCCACAGTGGAAGGTGATGCTGGCAGAGGATCTCTCAGAGACAACAGCAGTGGCACCATAGCCAATGCTTGTTAGTACTGTACAGAAGGAGGCATGGTAAACCTCCTTTGGAATAGCTTTTATCATTAAAACCCTATAAAGAGACAATCCAAAATGAAACAAGAGATAGTGCCAGAAGATGAAACTCCCAGGTCAGATGGCACTCAGTGAGCCACTGGGGTACACCAGAGGACAACTACAAGTAGCGCTGAGACTAATAATGCAGCTGGACTCAAACCAAAAGGACGTGCAGCTGCTGATGTGCTCAGAGGTGAAAGGAAAGTCCAAAGCTGCACAATGCATTTTATAAGAACATGTAATGTGAGAAGCATGAATGAGGGGATGTTACTAATAGAATCACAGAGTTGGAAGAGACCCCAGGGGTCATCCAGTCCAAACCCCTGCCATGCAGGAACCCACATCAAAGCACTCCCGACAGATGGCCATCCAGCCTCTGCTTAAAAACCTCCAAAGAAGGAGACTCCATCACATTCCGAGACAGCATATTCCACTGCCTAACAGCTCTGACTATCAGGAAGTTCTTCCTGAGGTTCAGGTGGAATCTTCTTTCCTGCAGCATGAATCCATTGCTCCTTGTCCTAGTCTCTGGATAATAAAACAAGAAATGGAATGTATAAACATTGCAATATATGGGGTGACTAAGCTAAAGCAGACAGGAATCAGATTATTTCAGTCATACAATTACAGTGTTTTATTCAGGAAATGAAAATCTAAAAAGAAATGTGGTGGCACTAATAGTGAGGAGAGATGTAGCAAAAGCAGTCAAAAGATACAATACAAACACTGACTGAATAACATCTATTAGATTTCAGGGAAAATTGATCAATATAACCATAAGCCAAGTTTATGTTCCAGCTACAGCAGCAGCAGAAGAAAAAAAATGAAAGATTCTGTTCTGGTGGAAATGGTTCACCCACCAATATAGGAGTTCTTGCTAATCATAGGCAATTGGAATGCAAAAATAGGAAACAGGGCAAAATCAAAGGTTGTAGGAAAATTTGTCCTAGAATCAAAAAATAAATAGAAGAGTGACTGACTGAATTTTGTGAGGCCAACAGTTTGTTACTCATAAACACATTCTTCATCAACTAAAGAGAAGACTGCATACATGGACATCACCTGATGGCCAATACGGAAATCAAATGGACTACAAAATTGGAAGCAGAAGATGGAAAAGCTCCATTCTCTCTGCAAAAACAAGACCATGAAGCTAAAGAAGAACACTAAACTAACCATCATGCCAAAATACAACTCCATAGACATTAAAGATAATGCAAAAAATAGATTTACACTATTGAGACTAATTGTCCAGGAGCCAGAAGAACTCTGAACTTAACCCAGAAGCATTGTGAGAGAGGAATGCTAAAAGAGTTAGTTAGGATTGTCCATGCCATCATATTTCCAATTTCTATGTATGCTTGTGAAAGGTGGACAGTAAAGAAAGCTGACAGAAAGTCAACTCATTCGAAGTGTGTTGCTGGGGAAGAGTTATATGGATACTGTGAATTGCTAAAAATCCAGATGAGTAGGTCGAAGAGCAACTCAAGCCTGAACTCTCCCTAGAAGCCCAGATGAGTTAACTGAGACTGTCATAACTTGGACATATCATGAGAAGACTTGTCTCCCTAGAAACGAGAATAATAGTAGGCATGGTAGAAAACAGTAGGAAAACAGGAAGGCTGCATTATAGATTGATAGAAGGAAGCAAAGTCCCTAAATCTGCAAGAACTGAGGAGGGCTGTTAATGTTAGAGTGACTTGGAGGTCTCTGATCCATAGGGTCATCATAAGCCAAAGCCAAGAGGATAGAGGCATGTATTTTGAGAACCTGGTGTCTCTAAGATACAAGGCAAGAAATGTGTGCTCAGTTCAAGAATGGTGAACCAAATGCAAGTTTGGGAACTGTGGAAGAAGTGGTATAATGCTAGATTTATGATCCTCTCCAATCACAGCTCTGCGACCTAAATTTTAGAATTGTACCTGTTAAAGGTGTGAGCTCCATGTCCGATTTTGTCTCAGCAACTTTGGAAGAAGTGTATTCTGTTGCCTGCATATTCTACAAATAAAAGCTACTGTCTGTCTCAGAATGAAGTTTGTGGGTTATCCAGTGCATGACAGCTACAATACAGAGATTGTTGAGTTGTAACTCTCAGTAACCTTCCTAATGCTGATTCTGGGAAATCATTACTTTGATCAGGACACAGACTTCATATGGTTTTAATGCCTTATGCCCTGTTTTCCCTCATCTTTGAGTCACAGTCTACACAGTCAAAAGAAACCATGAAAAGCAAAACATTTTTGCAAATAGGATTACACTATTCAAATTAAGGCAAAGCCAGACAATGCGGCTTTTCTTACCATGGAACTGGAGAAAATTCAAATTGCTTTCTTGCATTCAAGTATTATTTAAATGTCATTCATGTAAATAGGATTTCTCATAGAATTTCAGTTTCTACATATAGGCTGGCATCCTGTTAGTCAGTTGTAATACCATTAGACTTACAACGGTGTAACTGTTCTCTATTTACATTTACCATTTGAAACCACTGCCGCAACTGTAAATGCCCCCCAAAGCCACGCTAAAAGCCAAACAGCTATTCCAAGCAATGGAGTTTTGTATCTCTGGAGATCAGGATGCTACAGGATGATGTCACCAGCTCCCTCTCATCAGTGAGCAGCAGTGCAAGGACCATAATAGGGATCCCTATAGGGTTCTCATTTCTTTTTTGTACCATTGCACACTGGTGGGAGGAGCTGATCACCTCATCCTGCACCGCTTGCTTGCCAGTGCTACATATCAACGTGTGGGTGTGTTCAACCTGCTAACATTAGTCCTGTCATGCCCTGCTTCCAGAGCATGGACTCTGACTCAGAGTTGGAAACAGAGGGCATGCCAGAGGCTGAAACAGAAGTCATGCCAGGGTCTGCTGTACAGAAAAGGTTACAGTGCCAGAAACAGAACAGGGAACAGTGCCAGCTCCAACAGAGAGTCCTGCCTCTTCAGATATAGAGGAACACTTACTTCAACCAAGTTTTGCAGTGCACAGGCATCAGAGAGCCTGCATCACTCTCTCAGGATTTATAACTGGCAACAATCAATCAAGTCCCAACTGCGCTAGGCTCGGGACCTATTTAGTTGGTATCCTTCCTCTTCAGGAGTTATCAGAACTTATCTGACCTTCTACCTTGCTGGATGCCTTGACAAATGTTTGGATTGGCCTTGGACACTCCCTTCCTGGGATCCTGCCAAATTTTGTTTATGTTGGACTTTATTTATGACTCCTTGCCTACTGCCTGGAAGTAAGTAACAAGATGGGAGATATTCCATTTGTTTTGTTTGATTTATCAGCTGTGCCAGGACTGAGACAGGACAAGTCTCAAGTTAGAGTAGACACACTAATGGTGAATCGAGATGTAGGTTGACACAACTGATTCATTGACTCTCCCTTTAATTGGTACTAACAACAGGTCAAGACCCATAGGAAAGGGTTAGTGTCCTGATTAGAAAGCCAGCCTCAGTTCACAATCGTTAAACAGAGTCTGCAGTAGCTGCCACAGTCAAAGTTTACAGACATTTATCACTCACTCAGTTCTTGGCACTTTCCGCATCTTACCTTTTTCTGACGCTGGAGTGTGGGGATCATGCAAGCAGCCCCCAGCGAGAGGCTCTCGCGTCCCTGCTGCTTCAGCTCCGCACAAGCTGCCTGCTTGCTTGAGAGCCCCACCTCTTCCTTCCACAGTGCAGCCTGGGACTTTCCCAGGCTGCACTGGGGCAGGAAGTGCAACTGGCATGACTCCTGAGGCTCCGCACACCAGGTAAGTGCACGTGGGGCCCAGGAGCAATGCGCGATTGCACACCATTTTTAGCTTCCAGCTGAAAATGAAAAGGTGCGCAATCCGCGCCTGCCGGCCCCTGGAGCATCGTGCAATTGTAAGTGTGTCACGCAGATCGCTTCTCACAATCATGAGATGCTACAGGTGCCCTTTCGCATGGCAAATGCCGTGCGGAAAGGGCCCTTGTTTCAGCAATCCAGATCAGCAATACATTCAGAGAGTCAGTTCAAGGGAGTATCCAGCAGCATAGTCAGGCCACAAAGCAAAGGTCAAGGTTTTTCAGGAACATGGGCCAAGGATCAAAAGAAGAATGCATTGCTTCCACCAGAAACAGCAGTTGTCTGCAATAGACTTCACCTCACCTCACCTCTGGTATTTATTGGCCAGCAGCCTCCCACAGCTGTTTGCCTAATTAATAGGTCTTCCCTAAATAAGTGCTCTGATTCTCGTGGGCTCTCCATTTCTCATCTATGCTGGGTTGCAGTAGGTATTGTCCTGTTCATGTCTCTGTGTTGTGGTTGTTGGGGAGGAGTCCCTCAGTCCTGGGACTGGGGCATGGCATTTACATCTGTGGAACTCTGCTTTTACAACCATGGACTGAATACATCCATAGCACAACAGCCAAAAAAGTCCAACCACATATGTAAGGGAACTTGCACGTGTCTGTGACAATAGCAAGATTCCAGCTTGCATGTTAGGTGTGTATCATACACTCCAGCTTCTATGTTTTCCAAATGTCACTCCAAAGGCAAAGTCAGGTTGACTTACAGAGTTTTAAATTAAACAATCTCAGTTCTAAAATCCTCCCTTGTGGCATTATTCTTCCCCTCCACCACCATCCTGCGTTCTCCCCCTTTCCCCTCCGCCTCTTTCTCTTTTAATCTCTAATTAAAACACAACCACGCACCTCTCCCTACAGCAATTACAAAGCACTAATGTTCTCAAACAAAACTAGGAGAAAGGAAGATATGCCAACAGATCGTAGTGCCCGCTCCCCAAATAGGCTTTCTTTACGCACCAATTATTCCCCTGCCAAGAGATAGCCGTGTTTGAAGAGAAAAGATACAACTTCAGATTGGTACCACATGCCCAGTGTAACTGGCAGCGAGAACTGGAGTATGTTGCTGAGGGCTGCCAAGGGAGCTCAGCACATGGATGGCGTCGTTTTTTAGAGTTGTGTATCAGCAGGAGGGCAGGCAAGAAGAGCCAGTTTAACCAGAACTGTGTTACAGAGTTGGGCATCATGGACCTGAGATGAAACCTTGTTGGCCTTTCCATATTCCCTTGGGAAATTAGTGGGAGGTTCTCTCTCACTCTCACGCTCTCTTTTTCATTTTCACTCACAAGAATGAATTGTTTCAAAAGGTTTTCCCCTGCAGGGTGAAATTGCAAGAGGTTTTTTTTTTCTCTTTTGCCAATTTAACTGATTTTTCACAATTTGGGATTTTAGTTGCTGGAAGTTCATAGAGTCATAGAATCATAGAGGTGGAAGAGACCACAGGGGCCACCCAGCCAACCCCCTGCCATGCAGGAACCTACATCAAAGCACTCCCAGCAAAGCTTCCCCATCCTGCTTTTGCTTAAAAACTTCCAAAGAAGGAGACTCCACCACACTCCAAGGCAGCATGTTCCACTGCTGAACAGCCCTGACCGTCAGGAATTTCTTCCTGTAGTTTAAGTGGAATCTCTTTGCCTGTAGTTTGAATCCATTGCTCCTTGTCCTAGTCTCTGGAGCAGCGGAAAACAAGCCCACTCCCTCCTCAACATGACATCCCTTCAAATATTTTAACATGTCTATCACATCCCCTCTTAACCTTCTCTTCTGCAAACTAGAATCATAGAATTATAGAGTTGGAAGAGACCACAGAGGCCATCGAGTCCAACCCCCTGCCATGGAGGAACACCCATCAAAGCATTCCCAACAGATGGCCATTCAGCCTCTGCTTAAAAACCTCCAAAGAAGGAGACTCCACCACTCTCCGAGACAGCATATTCCACTGCCAGACAGCTCTGACTGTCAGGAAGTTCTTCCTGAGGTTCAGGTGGAATCTGAAACTAAACATATCTAAACATATCTGCAAAAAGTTGCATTTTGTGCACCCCCCCCCCAAAAAAAACCTTTCCACAAATAAGATTTAGCCAGAACATTGTCTGAGATATCAAGTGAATCTGGTGGAACATAAATCTCCACCACATGGAACCTCATACCCTTCCCTCTCCTTATGTATCTCATTTTGTGGTTGACAGTGCCATTAGTAATTAAAGTGTACATGAGTGTGCATTACATGTGTGCAAGTCCTATTTTTCATGGAGGTCAGAGGCCTACTCTGGGCCTCACACTCTGTCTTTCTGACATGACCCTGTGAGAGACTCCCGCTGCTTGTTTACTAGTGAAGAAGGAGTGTGTGAGATTCAGATCATGAAGATCCAGATGGAGAGAAGAGCTTCACCAGAAGATCTTAAAACTCATAAAAGGAGATACAGTCTTTCAAATAGCGTGGCCCCAAGCCATAGAGGGCTTTCTAGATCAAAACCAGCACATTGAGACATGCCTGGAAATGGGCCAGCAGCCAGTGAAGCTGTTGCAAGAAGAGAGTTGTGTGCTCCCTGTAGCCTGCCCCTGTTAACATTTTTTGTACATAATTTTATATGCATTTCCTCTATTAACCAAAGCGTATCTGTACTCATTTTCCCAAGACACACATTTTGCGTCTAATTCAGCCCAGTGTCAACCCGCCACATTTGTGGGTTTCACTTTTCAGATTTGATTATTCATGGATTATTTGCTATCACCTCTGCTGGCTCACTATGCCATTTTTAATAGAGACTTTTAAGCCTCGTGAGACTGAGAAATTGTGAGTGAGGCTTCTAAGTCTCTATTAAAAATGGTGTGGGGCAGCAGTGGAGGGGACGTAAGCCTCACCAGCCAGCCACTTCTGCCTTGGGAAGGAATCCTGATGCCTCAAAGGAATCCTTGGTGTGTTGAATATGGTGATCATACCTTTTTGTGTGTGGTTTTGGAAAGCCTAGAGTTCTTCATGGTTTTTCCACTTTCACAGGAGTCCTGTGCCCCTAACGCTAGCAAATGTGGAGGGAGGACTGTATTTTTATTGTGGTTTTCATAATGTACACATTTATTTATTCACCTTATCTGCTGTGTGCATTTTTCCCATTGACTGAAGCATGCCTTTTTTTTCCCAATTGTACACATTTAAGCTATTTGTATTTCAAAATGCAATAGGCTGATATCCTATTGTTAATCCCAGATAGAGTTGAACCTGTTAAGCAGTTGGATTGAGCTACATAATAACTCACCATTCAATTATTGATTCAATGGTTTTAATCTAGTTGGGACTAACCAACAGGATTTGTATGCACTCTGCCCTATCAAGTATTAAGATATATAATTTGATTCTAAAGTTAGGATTGTCTGTGCCATCATATTTCCAATCGCCATATGTAGTTATGAAAGCCTGATGGTGTAAAGAAAGCTGATAGGAAGAGAATCAACTCATTTGAAATGGAGTTTTGGAGCAAAGTTCTGCGGATATCACGGACTGCCAGAAAAGACAAATAAATGGGCCCTAGAGCAAATCATGTCCAAATTCTCCCTAGAAACCAACATGACTACAATAAGACTGTTGTATTTCAGATGTGTCATGAGAAGACAAGACTCATTAAATTAGACAGTGGTGCTTGGTAAGATAGAAGGCTGTAGGAAAAGAGTACACTGTACATCTACACTGTAGAGCAGTGGTTCTCAACCTGTGGGTCCCCAGATGTTTGTGGACTTCAGCTCCCAGAAGCCTCAGCCACTATGGTCAATGCTCAGGGCTTCTGGGAGCTGAAGTCCAAAAACATCTGGGGACCCACAGGTTGAGAACCACTGCTGTAGAGGGATAGAATCAACCAAGGAAGCCACAGCCCTGGGAGACCTGGACAAGACTGTTGATAACATATTGGCTAAGAGATCTCTCATTCATAGGGTTGTCGTTAGTCAAAGTCAACCTGACGATAATTGACAACAACACCGTGCCTTAAATCCAGCTACCATTCCTCGCTAGAGTAATCTCACTGAGTCAATGGAATTTACACAAGTGTTGACTTACCAAATTTCCCATTGATTCAATGGGGATGCTCTAGTTATATTTAAGCAGGGATGATCAGTCTCCAGTTGTTGTTGGACTGCATCTTCCATCAAGCCCTAGGCAGTACAGTCAATTAGAGGAATGCTGGTACTCACAATTCATCACTATCTGGAGGGCCAGACAGTTCCCTACCCTCTGATTTACACCTTTACTTCTCCAAAATGCCCGTAAGCCTCATAAATGTGCAAATTTTCAAGATGAGGAATGTTTCCTCTCATATTGAGTCTTGGGAGCTGCAAAAGGGCTATTTTCATTGAGATTGTGGAAGCCAACACAATTCTTTTCCATCACTAGCAAGGATGTTACATCATTACGTCCAGAGGGATTCCAGCCATATCATCTGCTGTACTAGAAAGTAAGTACTTCTAATGAGTATATACACACATTCCTTCCTAAAAGCCAGTGTGGGAACAAAAGCAGTTAATATAAGGGCCCTGGGAACTAGAAGGCCTTGAATTCTTTGATTGGATGATGAATGAACTGCTGACATTGGGAAAATAAATATGTTTACCTAAACACCGTGTCAGAATCCACCAGGGGATGGATTTGCTAGCCTTGCTAGCCCCGTCCGTTCGTGGAGGAGATTAATTAACACTTTCCAGCTGCTTTACCCTCTCCGGCGAGGTTCTATATGGACCTCTGGAGAACCTCTTGCTCTCTTTTCTGCTTCATACCTTTTCCAATCAGGAAACAGCTGATTTTGCTGAACTTTCCCTTCCACTTTGTAAAACTATGGAGCTCTTCAGATCCTTTGGGGAACTGGGCTCCATCCTGGAAGAAAGATTCAAGCAGCATAAGGAGATGACACGTTAGCAGGGAAGGCAGGGCAGGGGCTCACTGAGCTCCAAGTGACAGCATATGGCAGACCAGTTGGGAGAGTTGCTAGAGCTTGTACTTATATCTCAAATGCTGGAAAAAGGGACTGAAAATTATACGGAAATGGCAAAGGAACTCCATATTTCACAGGCAAGACAGAGTTACATTCTTTTGTGTTTTGCACTTCCCTGAGGACTATGATTTTCTAAGAGGTAGCTAAACGAGGATAATTTTTCTGCAGCCCTATTATTACTTGCAGGAGGGGGCTTAACAAGGACAATTTGTCTGTAACCCTAGGAGTAGTAGATTGCCATTCTTTTTAGAAGGTAGTTCAACAAGAACAATTGCTCTTCAATAATTATGACTGGCATTCAGTATTGCAGTTACAGATCCATAACTTAGAGTAACTGCTCTGTATTCAGTAAGACTACTCAGGCCCTTTCTGTATGTGGAGAGGGAAACGGGGGAAAACGCACTAAAACGGAGCTTACCGGCAGCCAGGTAAGTCCGTCGCCATGCGGAGCAGCGTGAGGTCGCTGCTCCGCAGTCCTCCAGCGTCCAAAATGGTGGCTTCTGGCTGGCGGAGGCTCTCCCCCAACCGAAGAAACTCGCTAGCCTAAAGCTCGCCCCCGGCAGATCTGTGGGCATGCATTAGTGCATGCCTGCAAATCTGCACCGGAGCGCAGCGACGGAGCTACACGGGGCTGCGTGCTCCGTGCTTTTTAAAAACCTCTGAAAAGAGGTTTTTAAAAAACATGCCATGCCACCAGTTCTGGTCGCTTCGGAGTGGATTGAGGTGCGGAACTACGAAAAGTAGTCCACCCCAATCCACTCCACGGTGCAGACGACCTCCGTCGGAGGTTGCTCTGCACCGTTTTAATACCCCGGTGCGGAAAGGGCCTCAGTTTTGCTGCAAAACTATATAAATCCCCCCATTCAACCTTAAGGGCCACTAGCTGGATAAAGAGAAGGAGATCTGTTCAGTTTCTGACCAGGGTACAAGGAGGGTGATGTTTCCACTCCCTCCCATCACTGAGACAATGAGAAGGGGTATGTGTTACAACCTCACCCACCCACTCACCTCCGTGTGTCTCAGTCAGAAGCTTAACAGATCTCGTTCTCCCAATCCGTTTGTTGTCTCTTAAAGTGAGTTTGGACAGGGAGCAGTTGCTACAGAAGACATCACTTAGGGCTTTTCTGCACTACATTGTTATAGTGCTATTATTTCAGTTTCAACATTCTGTGGAATTCTGGGGTTTGTAGTTTCCTGAGGCCAAAGAGCTCTCTGGCTGAGAATTCGAAATGCCACTCCCTAAATGGCAGACCCCAGGATTCCATTGGAAAGTGGAAAGTGGAATAATAGCACTATAGCAGTGTACTACGGAAAGGCCTTCAGTTGTGCTGATGTAATTGAGTGACCAATGTGCAATTTCAATGTTATGTTGTTTTTATATCTCCTTCTTCCTCTTCCAGACTCTAGGTGGCTTCCAAAAATTACAGAAATTGCAAGCTGGCTTACAAACATTCAAGCAAGCAGAGGCAAAAGCACATGCAAAGGCATTAAATAAAAACATACAATTATTGTTCAAATGCAATTAAACTGTTCATAGACTTAAAACCAATTCAAAGAACTCCATTAAAATGATGAAAGACAAAATCAATGAAACAACAGCATGGTTAAAAACCCTTGCAGTCAATTATTAAAATCCTGTTTACTACGTACTTAGCCAAGAGTGAGCCCCACTACATCATGTGGAATAGATTATGGAGATACGTGCATAACAGCATGGGCAAAGTGGAAGCAAGCAGGATGTAGACAGAGCTTTAGAAAGTTCTTTTGACTGTAACTTCCAGAATCATTCATTGACCATGTTATTTAGGAGATTCTGGGAGCTGCAGTCCAAAATAACTCTGGGTCAGACAAGTTGTCCATTCATGGCAGCTAGTGGCTTCCATATGAGAGGTGCAGTAAATCCACTCTGGGTCTACATTTCAAAGGAGCTATCCAGAGTTCTGAATCTATGGGGAAATAGATTTCAACCTCTGGGAAAGTTCCTTTAAAGCAGTGGTTCTCAACCTGTGGGTCCCCAGAAGTTTGTGGACTTCAGCTCCCAGAAGCCCTGAGCATTGACCATAGTGGCTGGAGCTTCTGGGAGCTGAAGTTCACAAATATCTGGGGACCCACAGGTTGAGAACCACTGCTTTAAAGTCTGGAGTAAGACCCAGAGAGGATTCCCTGAACTTCTGATATACAAATCACCAGCCACCCTTGGTCATCCACCCACCTTCAAGTGCACTCTGACTTCTAGCTGTTCTCCAGGGCCTCGTGCAGAGAATTCTGCTCACCTCCATCTAGTGTAGTAATATGGAGGGGAGGCACATTTTTATGGCCTCATGGGAAGGAGATGCCATGTAATGTTGCATTGTGGTTCCCTGCAGAATTATGAGTGTGGGGAAGGGCTGGAGGCTATTTAAGGCTCTTCCACCCACCCCATTGGAGTGTTCAGACTAGAATCCAAAGCAGAGTCACCGTTCTGCTGAGATGGAAGTTGCTAGCTGCTACTGGCACACTCAAAAGATATGTTACCAGTCATTACATGGCTTCACAAATGATCCATGACACAAGTGATGTCTCCACTGAACATAAGGGCATAGAGATAAGGTCACAGAAGTTAAATTAGTTTTTATTTGGCACTCCTGGCTTGAAAGTCTCTTTTGTTATAGCCAGAGGCAGAATGGCAAAAAAGTAGCTAATTAGGGGTCCAGTCTGTTCCCCTCTCTGGTGGATTCATTGAAATAAGATATATGGACTACAGCAGTGAATGTTTTAAAAGGACCTGAATGCTATGTTCTAAAATTAGCATTATCAGTACAAGGGGGGCATTTTAATGGGAGGAGAGAGTCTCACACCAGTCCCCTCTTCATTTTCTTCTCAGCCTTTTTACAAACTCTTTGAACTGCTGGCTGACTATGTGGTCGTGACCCCACATCACTGCTCCATATCATTTCTGTCTGTTATAGGGCAGAGCTTCTAAAGCTACTTTCTTGGGGTGGAAGAGAAGACTTTCATAGAATCATGGAATCATCGAGTTGGAAGGGACCGTAAAGGCCATCTAGTCCAACTCCCTGCTATGCAGGAATGCACAACTAAAGTATTCCTGAGAAACAGGCTATCAAAATCTCTTATTAATGACCTCCTAAGAAATAGAAACTACCATCTTCTGAGGCAGTCTGTTGCACAGATGATCACATGTCCTATGAGGAGCAGCTTAGGGAGCTGAGTATCTTTAGGAGAAGAAAATGTTAAGAGGAGACATGATAGCCATGTTTAAATATTTGAAGGGCTGTCACATGGAGGATGGAGCAAGCCTGTTTTCTGCTGCTCCAGAGACTAGGACAAGGAGCAATGGTTTCAAATTCCAGGAAATGAGTTCCTTCTAACTTTCAGTTGAAATCTACCCCCTGTAACTTAAAACCATTAAACATGGTATTCCTCTCTGGGGTTGTCACAGAATCGTAGAATAAAAGAGTTGGAAGAGATCACAAAGGCCATCGAGTCCAACCCCATTCTACCATGCAGGAGGACACATCAAAGCACTCTCAACAGATGGTCACCCAACCTCTGTTTAGAAACCTCCAAAGAAGGAGGCTCTACCACACTCCATAGAGGTAGCATATTCCACTGCTGAACAGCTCTGACTGTCAGAAAGTTCTTCCTGGGGGTTAGGTGGAATCTCTTTTCCTGTAGTTGAGTGCATTCTTCTTTGTCCTAGGCTCTGGAGCAGCGGAAAACAAGCCCTCTCCCTCCTCGACATGACATCCCTTCAAATATTTAAACATGGCTATCATGTCCCCTCTTAACCTTCTCTTCTGCAGACTAAACATACCCAGCTCCCTAAGACATTCCTCGTAGAGCTTCATGGCTTCCAGACCTTCCACCATTTTGGTCACCCTCCTTCTTGAAATGAGGTGCCCAGAACCGGACACAGGATTCCTCCAACTTGTCTACATCCTTCTTAAAATAAGGTATCCTGAGCTAAATGCTGTACTCTAGATCAGACCTGACTCATGAAGCATACAGTGAGACTGCCCTTGACTTGGAAACTATAGTTCTATTGTTGTTGTGTGCCTTCAAGTCATTTCTGGCTTATGGGAATCAAACCCTGGTCCCAGGGCTGTAGTCCAACGCTCAAACCACTATACTACTGTTACTGCGATGGAGAAACCCTATCCCAGGGTATATAATTTGATATTAAATATGATTCCGTGTGCCTGAGAGGTCGCCCAGATGCTCATGTAGGCAGCCACGGTCTAATGACTGAAAACCAGGCCAGGCCAGGCCAGTAAATCCCCAGTTACATAGCCCCAGGAGACCTCAAGCTGTGCAAACCCACAATAAACAAAGGGTCCTCAGCCCCTGAGAAGCCGACTTGAGGAGATTAGTGTGTGTGCCCCAAGTTGAGCAAATATCCTATCAAGAGAGGACCATTTACATGAAGTCACACCACAAACAAACACAGCCAAAGATCCTGAGACTTTGGCAACACCTTGTAATCCCATCATGCAAAGGAAATTACTATGGTGGAGCTTCGTTCTCACTCCAACACTCATTGTTCTCCCGGGAAAGGATTAGTCCTTCAGGTAGTCTTTACCCTACAAATAGTCCCGGTTTTTGAGCATTTCTTTGGGTCACTCCCGGACACCCCAGCAGACTGCTGCTCTGTCCGCTGAGTAATCCCCTCAGCCCTCTCCGTGCTGAGTCCCAGTCCTCCGCTGCTTTCCCGGACCACAGACTTCAGGACAAGGTGCAGTATTACCCCAGCTGCACTCCTTCAATACTCCCCTATCCAATTTCCTCTCTTTTGTTTCTTAATAGCTCTTGAGTGAGCGTGTGAGTGATTGCATTGGTGCGTAAGACAGTTACACGATAAAATCATTTATTGGACATTTTCGTTTGATTTTTGGCTTGGCCTGACCCCATAAAAAATGGGCAAACAGACCCTGCTAGGTTATCCTGCCTCTCGCATTGCTATTGCTCGTGCTCTGGCTAGTTTCCATTCCCCATCACGTGGAGCACATTGAGGTTTCCCCAAGGGACCCCCGAAATTAGGGTAACACTACACTGACTCTCATGGTTCTATTAATGCAGGCTAAAATATCATTTGCCTTTTTTGCTGCAGCATTACACTGCCGGCACATGTTTGGCTTAAGATCTATAATAATGCGAAGGTCCCTTCCACATATACTAATAGCATATGCTTCTTCCCCAGATAGTCAGCTGAAGTTGCTGTCTACCCATTGAGTCCTGCAAACAGAGCAGTGAAGTTGAGGAAACATTTCAGCTCAGCTCAACTCAGCCCTCATTGTAAATATGAAAGGAAGTGAGTGGTAAATTAAATTGATAAATATAAATCAGCTTGGACTATCTCCCATGGGGATACTTCCCCCCGCTGGGGAAAAAAGACTGTTATCAAGAGGGTAGGAGAAACTCAATTTCTTTTTAAAGGAGCGTTTCAGGCTGTTATGCAGAATTTGATCTCAGGAAAATTATTTTCAAAATCAGATTAGAAAAGAGAAACATATCATGCATTTTGTATTTTTGAGGAAATTGCTTTCTCTGAAGAAGATAAATGGCAATTTCATTTCAGAGAAAAAGTATAGAGGATTTTTTTTTCTATTGATATACATGCAACAGGAAATAATATGTAGTATCGCCAGATTATAAAGTACAGTATAATTGGCAGGATAAGGTTTGATAGCTGATTGAAGTTTACATGGTGACAAGCCTAAGAACATAAATATGCCCAAAGAAGTAAAGCTCGGTCCTGAAACATATGTTGTAATCATGACAGAAAGTATCTCTGAGCATGTGCAAGCAGTTTTTCCTGAATCACCACTACCTGGAAACTTAGGTAGATGGCCCCACTGCCAGGCTTGGTAAAACTACAGCTCTCACATTTACGCAAGCAAGATGTACACGGCCATGGTGGCTGCGGATGTCTGCTTGTCTAACAAGTTACTTTCCCAAGACTTGCTTCAAGTGCAAATGGTGTGGCCTTTTCTCTCTAAAGGCAGGGGGTGTGACAGGGTGTTCTTTATCCCTCTTTCTAGTTTCTTTAATACAATTAATTCAGCTTAAGCATAAAGGCGTGTCTGTAGGAGAGGATTTTTTTTAAGAAAATCTTGTTACACAGTTATACCTGGTTCCCAGACTTGCTTCTGTGGATATTGTCGGACTGCAATTCCCAGATCATTGGCTTAGGTTTCTGGAAGTCGTGCTCCAACACCATCCAAGGACCCAAATTCAGGAACCACGGACTCAGAAGCAGTGGCAAGTATTGGCTTTCATGCCAGTAGAATGGTGAATTCATTTTGTGGTTGCAATCCAACATCCTCTTAACCATTTTGACTTTTAGGGACAGTTCAGACTTGGTATTTACTATTTATTCCTCTCCTCAGGTGGGGTAGGGTGGGAAACTGCAGCCAAGCTAGCTGGACGTATCTGTTGGCTTTGCCCAAAAGTGGCCTGTTCTTTCCTCCTCCCTCCCCATCCCTTTTCCTTTTGTGTTATAGTTTTCTAGTTTGTAATCAGGTTTATCTTTGGTTGTTATACATATTTGTCTGGAATCCACTTCAGAAAACTTTTGTGTTACATAAATACACAAATAAATAGTACACCCAGAGGTGGAGAGGTACAATTTTGCCTGCTAAGCCAAGAGACAGCCTCCTTCCACATGTGCTCCCAGCATGTGGTACACTCCTACCTTCTTCGTTTTCTGTATTAGCTCTGGGCTATTGCAAGTAATTGATAGCACCCCCTGCTAAACGAGAAAGGAACTCTGAATCAATATTTCTCTCTTCCCTGTGAGTTCTCCCATCTCCTCCTCCCCAGCCTGGAATCTCCAAGTCTGCAGATCTTTGTGGTGGCTCTCAGGTATCTCAGATGATCCTCCCCTTGGGCCTTGCACCAGCAAGTTCTGAAAGATGACAGGATGAGATAAGACACGAGGGAAAATGGATATCAGATGTAGCAGGCGATGCTGCCGTTGGAAAGAAAGAGGGAAAAGACATGGGAGAGGTTTATTTTTATAATTTTATTTCTTTTGCCTGTGGATCTCCCCTGAAGCCCAATTTGGGTTTCGGCTCCTGTCTACTTGGGGGACCTAATTGAAAACATACCACTGATATTCAATAGCTGCCTAGGAAAAAAAGGCGGGGGGCTAAGACTTCATTGAGAAGTTGGCATTTGATGTGTGAGCATGGAGAAGGGTTAAATAGATCATCGTGACAACCTATGAAGAGGACTGAATTCCCAGCTCCGAAAAGGATATAACCAGGAAAGCTGCTCACAGTAGAGGTGGTGGGTGCTTGCTACCAAAGAAAGAAAACGAGTTGCTATTGGAGAATTTGGATTTAGGGTCATGATGTACTTCAGAGCAGTACTCTAGCACCATCTAGTGGGGTGGTGGAATGATGAAGAGGAGTAGCAGCACATATCCTATGGTTTGGCTTTGGAGGAGAGATGAGCCATTTCCACACTAGACTGTTATAGTGCTATTATTCCACTTTCAACATCCTATGGAATCCTGGGGTTTGCAGTTTCGGGAGCGGTCAGCTGGCCCCCCTAAAGGCCTCTCCCTAAACTGCAAACCCCAGGATTCCATAGAATGTTGAAAGTGGAAAAATAGCACTATAAGAGTGTAGTGCACAAATGGCCTGGCTTCCATGTTAGCGGGACAGTGACTCAGCTCTGGGTTTTGGTTTGAACTTTACAGAAGGTATCCAGACTGCCCCAGATAGCTTCACCCCTTGTGTAGCTCCTTTAATTCCAGAGTAAAACTCAGAGCAGACTGATCATATTAGTGACATGGAAACCACCACCCACTACTAGCCTTGTTACTTATTATAAATCTGTAGGAGCCTATGGAGGCTGTTTCATTCTTCTCTCCATCATTCCCAGTTCCCTTTTATCTCTGCTACCCTAGTCTAGCTTTCCATACACCCTGGAAGCCCGCTGGTACTTCTCAGGTTACTTCCGGGATTAATTTGTGGCAAAATGATATATTTCTGTAATTAGAAATTGCCTAAGTACATGGAACCCATGGCTGCAATCCTACATCAAGATCAGTGCAACATAACATTCCACGCCCGCGGCTCCCTGATGCTTCTGCTCTTGGAGGGCAGCTTTCAAGTCCCAGGGTGCCACCACAGCTGTGAACTGGCCAGGGAAAAGCAACCAAGCAGCACCCAGATGCACTTCTGCAACTGGCAGAAGAGAGCTGAAATAACCCTCCCAGATCTCCATTCAGGCCAAAGGAAACGTCTTCAATACTTTCTGTGTAACCAAGATTTTTTTGGGGGGGTGGGGAGTGCTTAAATGTCAAAAGACTGTCACATTAAAAAAAAAAAAAACCTCTTATCATCTTACCCAGTAGAGTGACAACATTTGAAATTCTTTCTTCTTGCCTGTGATAGCCATGGCCATTTCTACCCTACACTGTTCTAGTACTATTATTCCACTTTCACCATCCTGTGGAATTCTGGGATTTGTAGTTTACTGAGGCCAAAGAGCTCTCTAGCTGAGAATTCTAAAAGCCCCTCCCTAAACTGCACACATCAGGATTCCATAGGGTGCAATAATAGCACTATAGCAGTGTAATGTGGACATGGCCCATATTAAAAAAGGAACGGTTGAAGCCGGATTTTGGAAGACGAGGAAGAAAGGTACCTTAAACCCACTTGATTTAGCTTCATAGTACAGGGTCCTGTTCCAGATCTGCTAATGATTAAATTTCCAGAAGCCCTATTGCAGAATCCATCTGGCAGACCCACCGTTGTGCACGGATGTCCTTGTGCACAAATGTGCATCACACATTACACAGAGATGTGCATTGAGAATTGTTTATCCAAATATCCATGTGCAGTTGTGATTACAATTCACCAGCGAGGTGGAATTGCATAACTCCCTGAGCATACAGTTACTCTCTCAGCACAGGATCTGGGCCACTTAACTGTGATATATGAAGTAACATATCTATATATATCTAGCTCTCTGTCTTACGGACGAATTAATTTTACAGTAATCTTTTAAAACAGTGATAGGTAACCATCAGGGTTAGGGAAGCACTTTGGACCTCTTGGAGACCTTGGGGGACTTTGCCTCCGCCACATTTTCCCCACCCCAGTTTCAACATGATTTTAAAAGTGCACCTTTATAGGAGTACTTTGTTAGAGAACAGCTAAGGAATATTACAAATGAGATAATGAAATCATTAAGCACATGTGAAAGTAGGGGGACGCAGGCACTGTGCCTATATGTATATGGTAACGAAATGGCTTGGAAACTTGTTTGTTTTGAAAGAAAAGCTGCCCCCAATCAAGATCTTGACTCTCTGCCAGACACAGCCAGCTATGCTTTCCATTCCTCAATTGCTAAAGGATATCCACCTGGAACAGATTCAGTAGCAAATCCTTCAGATCCTTTGCCGGCTCAGCACCCAGAGTGGGTAGGATGTGAGCTGTGGGCAAACAAGGGAAAGGAGCTTTCAAGGAGATGGCACCCCCTGAGGGTGGCTGAGCCAACTCTGGCAAATTCAATTTAGGGAAACGGCTGAGGTTAACAATATTATGGCTGCTGAAACACAGGACGCATACTGGCAGTGGGTGAATCTTAATTGAAGCGGGTTGAAAGAAAGCCTTAGAAAGTGACCTTAGTTTGATGCATGCAATCTTCAAGTTGGAGAAAAGAATGTTTCTGATTTCTTGGAGGGCAAGTCTATCATCTGTGAGATAGATGTACACAGGGACAGTTTGGTACCGCTGTGCCAGTGATAATGGTAGCCTACAGTTATCCTGGTCACTGAGTCCCTAAGGGCAACACAGCTCCACAGGTGGCCAGTTTCTAGGTATCCAATGTGCTAATGCTTAAATTTAGGGTACCCCATGACTTAGGATCTTCTGAGGACCACAAGAGATGGCTGTCACCCAAGGAAACCTCAAGATAATATGTGACAAGATCTTGATCCTTGGGTCAAAGTTTTTTAAAAGGACAGCGCCTCAAGATGCAAGACAGCTCCGAAAGGCAGACAGTGAGGCAGAGGAGTTTTTGACTATCTGGGGAAGCATAGTTGAAGCTAGACTAGGCATGTAATTCATCACTTATTTTCCCCTTGAAAGAAACAATGAATTGTCTCCCCACTGCAAGGAAGTTTTTGAAAAATTAGTGGTTTTTGAAGACCACTTGCCATTCAGGAGTTATTCTTGCAAAATTCACATGTGGCATTTTAATGGAGAAAACAGAATTTTCTATGCAGGAAAAAGCATTTTCTGCACAGAAAACAGTATTTCCAGGCAGAAATGTTATTTTCTGCACAGAAAATGCTGTTTTCTGTGTAAAATAGCCATGCATACATTGTGTGGAGAATAACACACACATTGTGAAGATTTTCATTAGTCCAGGATTCCTCTCATCAGGATTTCTTGACATTTGAGAAATATAGTTTTCATAATTTTTTCAAATATTATTTCCATCCCTATATGCTGAACAAAAGATCAAGATCCTCCTCCACGGACAGTCATGACTTTGGTCATTTCTGTACGAGGCAAGGGAATCGCCCCACGCCGCTACTTACCAGATCTTCTGGCGGTCCGATCCGGTCTGGGGTGAGGAGGAGCAGTGCGTGGTCGTCGATCCACACTGCTCCGACGTCCAAAATGGCGGCTTCCAGTTGGTCGTGGGGCTCAACCAACTGGTGAAGCTCACCAGCCTAAAGCCCACCCTTGGCAGATCACAGGCTTGCATTGGTGTGAGCCTGCAAATCTGCACAAGGGAGCAGGCTCGCAGTGGCGCACTCCATTCTTTTGAAAGACTGGAAAAATCAGGTCTTTCAAAAGCATGCTAGAGGACCACTTGGGGTCATTCCGGAGTGGAAGTGCAGATCTATGGTAAGTAGTCTGAACCCAGTCCGCTCCAAGGTGCAGACGTCCTCTGTGGAGGACGCATTGCATCGTTTTTAAATACCCCGTGTGGAAATGGCCATACTTTCCATATTGTCTTCCTTCTGATCCCTGGGCACGTTTTATCGAGGGGCTTCCAATCACAGTGACAATGTGATAGAATAGCGACTTTGATAGAACCACCTTCCTTTGTCTTTGTTGCATAGAGAGAGAGGGTGAAGAGACAAACCAGCTGAGCAGCAATACTTACTATTACTTCTCTCCTTGCAAAACTGTCATTTGCTGTGTGGAATTAGACACAAAGCAAGATCAGAAGCACGACAGACCTGAAACAGTGGGGAAAGGATGGAAATCGTGAGATTGCTGCCATTCACCCAAACTCAGTGAGCAAAACTCTCAAAACTTTAACTCCCTAACCCCAGCATCTATCCTTCTGGAATTTTGCAATCTGATATTAATGTCCATTTTTATCCTCACTGTCATTTTCAGGGGAATAGTTCAGAGGGAACTTAGATAAACACAATGTTTCTTAGTAGGCTCCATACTATAAAAACTGGTTGTACACAAAGCTCCCTGGGCCTTTTCATCTGGAAACTTGTCAAGCTTGATTCCCTTGAAAAAAGGAACAATCCCTGCAAGCTTATGCAGTTCTATGGACAAATATTGCAAGCGGTTCTCTTACAATTTTTCCCAAAAATAACAAATTAAATTCATGTAACACAAAATCCTCTGTGACTACTTGTCTGTAATTTGACAAGAAGAACACCTTCCTAAGGGGCTATCATGCCATCAAATATTATTCAGTTATGATGGAGATTTTAAAAAGTATTGACCATGTAAACTTTTTCAGTGGGAATTGGCCTTTCTGGATCTTGACTAAGGTTTGAGAGCCAAGTCAAACCAGACTGACTTTGAATATTCCTTTGAGCAAGAAAGACATTTTTGTAGAAGAATGGAGTAAAAAATGAATCTTGCCTTTCACTGCACATCTTTAGTTATAAGTACAGAACCTGGAGTTCATTGGCTGATCATAGAATTACAGAATCTTAAGAGCTGGAATTGACCACAAGGGCCACCTAGTCCAATCCCTTATCATGCAGAAATATTTAAATAAAGCTATCCAATCGCTGTCTAAAGACATTCACAGAAAGACAGTCCAAGTCCAACATTCTCCTAGAAGTCTATTACATTGTTGGACAGCTCTCACTGTTAGGAAGTTCTTCCTAACATTTAGGTGGGATCTTGTTTCTTGTCATTTGCATCTGTTGGTTCATGGTGTAGTCTCTTGAACAGAAGAGAACAAGCTTGCTCTATGTTCTACATCTCTTCAGATATTTAAAAATGACTAACATGTCACCCCTTAGTCTTCTCTTCTCGAAGTAAAATATACCCTATTATCTAAGCCATTCATCATAAGTCTTGGTTTCCAGACCTTTGGTCATATTTGTCACCCTTCACTGGACCCCTTCCAACTTCTCAGCCTTCCATCTTTGGTAGTTCTGTTGTAAAATAAGTAAATTGGGGGGGGGGTTCCCCTGCAATTAATAATATTATTAACTGACACTTTACAAAGACTCCAGAATTGGTCTTCCAGGATATCAGGGAGATTATACAAAGGTGCTTTAAGGTCAAGGTACACACAAGTGGTTCTGGAAAATCTTTTTCCCTCTGAAAATTCATGGTGGTTCACTCTTGTTTGGGAGGTTTTGCTTCAGTGCAATTTTACTGATTTTATTTTGGTATATTTTATGTTTCTAGGCATACTTTAACAAGTCATAGGGGACATATAAAATGAAGTTAAACTGCTGTTGCTGCTGAAATTTCTCCTCCCCAGCCCCCAACACCATTTTTAATGATTTCCCCAATTGAGAATAATTAGGAATCTGATGTTTAACCCCTCCCATAAATAGATAGCACCCAAATGATATCTGCACTTCGATCCTTTTCAATCAAGAGTGCTGGGATGCAAAGAGTAACATGAACATCTGACATTTTCCATTTTTTTGCTGCATTTCTTAGAATCCCATCAGCATTCTTCTCCTACTCAAATTCTGTTTTGGGTTAGAAAACTCTGTTCCCTTCCTCAAACTATCTGCATGGAAAGTATGCATGGAGGAGGGGCATTTACATTTCTAAATTGTGTACTTTTTCTTTATGCGAGCAATTTAATGCATTTTTTTTTCTTAATGCCCTTGGTCAGACGGTTTGAGGGATTCTGGGAGTTATTGTCCAGAAAGTACCTTTTCCAAGCTCTGGAAATAAACAAAGCTGTCTTATCATTTTTATGGGGAGAGGAGGAGCTCAACATAATTCCAAACCAATCTAATGCAAACTGGGGGGGGGGGGTGTCAAGAACTCGCCCTTCACTCTGAATTACCCAAACTGACCCATAATCTGACTTGATACAATACGGTCTCATATGTTCACCTCTTTTTCCATTTCAGTAACATAATCAGCAACAAGTGGTGCACACGTAGGAGAGAGAAAGAGAAAAGGCCAAGGATAATAGAAGAGCTTGTTTAAAAGGTTGCCTAATTTATCAGATGACAGAAAGGCAGAGGAGGATTAAAAATGAAGAACGGGTCACAGCAGTGCTTTGCTCTGTTCCAAACGCTCACAGAAGATTCACATATCTCAATGACCAATCTTGACGGACTCACAAAACAGTGCTTTTTAATAACAAAAGAGGGGGGAGAGAGAGAGATCAGAGAAGATCATCGCTCTTAGAACTAGTCAGGAAATAAGGTGGAATAAAGCAGAAGAGAAGATTAATGGGATGCCATGTCCATTGCTTATTCTCTGATGTTCTCTTTAGGCCCTGATTATGTACCAACAGATGAAGTATATTGCTGGAGAGCAAGCAGAGAAAACTTGGCAAGCTGATCACGGAGGCCATTTCCGCACTAGACTATTATAGTGCTATTATTCCACTTTCAACCTCCTATGGAGTCCTGGGGTTTGCAGTTTAGGGAGGGGCCTTTGAGGGCTTTGAGGAGTCTTTGAGGCTCCTCTCTAAACTGCAAACCCCAGAATTCCATAGGAAGTTGAAAGTGGAATCAGAGTACTATAACAGGCTAGTGTGGAAATGGCCTGGGACTAAAAATTATCAAACCAACTTCTTTTTAAAAAAGGCTTACCCAAAAAAGAGTTGCATTTATTTTGTGTTCAACCTTCTCCCCCTTGGGTCCAAAATTCATACTATGATAGCATGTTTGTTCAGCTAACCAAAAAGGCACAAAACTCTGCACAGGTTTTTGAGATCTTTAGATCTCTTGATCAGACAAAGCTCCTATTGCTGATCCCAGCCAGAATAGACCTACTGAATCAATGGGATTTCCTTATGTGGTGTCACTATGGTGTTGTATGTCACTATACAACAATGGGTTCAATTGGTCTACTCAAGTTGAGACTGACCTACAGGATTCAGGCTGAGGTGGTTTAAAAAGTGGAGAGGTGACAAAACAGAGGAGGAGATACGGGCTGTGATCCTACCTTGGCTTGGTAGAATGTAACACTCCACCAACTCCAGAGTAGCTATATTGGCTATGCAGCAAAACACAACAAAATCCAAAATCCACAAAGTGGTGATACTTTTATTCAGCGAGCTCCAAAGCATCAAATACATTGTGCAAGCTTTTGAATGGTCACTGGTTTCTTCATCATTAAAAATTATACTAGAGAGAAAAAAGTTGACAATGTTAGAGCCATAGGCCTATGTTCCATCTCAGACTGATACTCTGTTGTTAGTTAAGATGGTATTCATAGAATCATACAATTGGAAGTGTGCATATTGTATGTCCAACCCCATTCTGTCCTGTAGGGAAACACCATCAAAGCATTCCTGACAAATAACTATCCGACCTCTGTTTAAAAACCTCCAAAGACAGAGGCAGCTTATTCCACTGTCAAACTGCTCTTACTGCCAGGAAGTTCTTCCCTAATGTTTAGATGGAATCTCTTTTCCTGAAGTTTGAAGCCATTGTTCCATGCCCTAGTCTCTAGAGTAGCAGAAAACAGGTTTGCTCCATCTTCCATGTGACATCCTTTCAAATATTTAGACATAGCTATTGTCACTTCGTTAACCTTATCGTGAGATTTCAATGCAGGCAGTGGCTACTCCCTTTCTTGGCCATGTGGTAATGTTACCACCATGAACTGGCCTGGCCTTTGGTAACCTCTAGATATCATTTTGATATCACAGTTCGGCCCTGCTCTGCCACCAGCCAAATGTTTGTGAGGCCACCGAACAAGCGCGAAGCTAGGCATGGCTATTATCTACTGAGTCATATTTGTTTACACCAAGGCAAACCAGAAACTGCCAGATCAGCTTTAGGGGACCTCCCGAAACAAACACCTTCATTACAAATGCGTGTTAAAACAAAGAGACCCTCTGCCCCGAGAGGGCACCCTGGTGATCTGAGTGCTTAACTGCCGAGCCAGCCGCATCTACATACTGGCCATACTATTGTCAATTCGGACCTTAACTCAATCATGTAAATCCTGACCTTTCGGAGACACCGTCTCCAGCCCAAAACTCATTGTTTTCGTCCAAGACCAGACTAGCCCACGGTCATTTCTCCCCTAATAAAAACCCCTAGCTCTGAGAGCTCCTCGGACTGCTCAACGGACTTGCGTTCGGACCGCTCCGAAGTGCTATCCCGCCTTGCTGCTGCTTCGTTCTGTGAGCTCCCCTCGGCCGCCACACCGGGTTTCCTTCTCTCCAATTGGCTTCTTCAGGACTACGAGAAAAGTGGTGTATCACCTGCTTCCCCCAGACTCTCTTTTCTATTTCTTAGTAGTAGTGAGGTTGTGTTTTCTTAATAATTGTTTAATAAATATTGTTGTTAGTTTGAACTGCCTGACTGCTCACTGACCTGACGCTGCATACATTGGGTAAAAGATCCCCGCTAAGTTACCCTGCCTCTTGCTAGCTAAGAGAGTGCTCCAGCTAATTTCCCCATCTTTGGTTGGTTTGGTTTGGTTACTTGGGCGTCCCTCCCGGGACCCCCAAGTCACAGGGTAACAGAAACCAGGAACAAAGGGCAATAAAAGACAGGTAATAAGCAACAGACAAGTAACTTCCCTTGAGATCCAGTTGTTTCTGTCCTGTGTGAAGCTAACCTGTTCCTTTCTTGGACAGAGAACATTGAATTTCTCAAGGAGTCTCTGTACTGTTATACCTGGGGGAAAAAATTTGGCGCCGTAAAACAAGAGGGTGCCAAATGACTGAGACTTAAAACTTTGAAGCTTTCTACTTCCAAGAAAGGTAAATTCTTTCACTAGTCTACAAATGGGAAGTTTTACCTATACTAGCTCTGCCTGTTTTGACTATACCACTGCTCAAAAGATGGGAACCCAGGTGACCAGACGGTAATGAGAGGGATCTCCAAACCAATACAGATTTAACTGACAGCCAGGCCCTTAGTGTACCATGCCTCAATAGTGCGTTGTTCCATTTCAATCCCAGTATTGCCATTTCTGTGATGGTATCGGGTTCTGAACATTCTCTACCACACCCTTTCGACTTCAGTGGATAAGTAGCATTACTGCCGCTGGTGTTCCCAACACATTACAGAGTCATCGGCAAGTCCTTTTTCCCATCCCACAGCTCATGATTGCTCAGGGTTTTTGCTTTGTTTTTTTAAGCCCTACTAGCACAGCAGTGTTGTAACATCATGACGCACCGGCAGGCTATTGCATTTTTGTGCTATAACACTTAAAAATGCATTTAACATTTTTTTAAAAAATTAACTCAAAGGAGAAATTTAAATTTTTTTTTTTTCCAGCATTGAAAAAGGGTAGATTTCCAACAGATGGCAATGCGACAGCAGCTGGTTAGTGACAACAGTGTGCAATAGCATAGGTCTTGGACTGGGAACAATGCATTGCTCTGGCGGTATGGCAACTCTGGCCATGTCTGCACTATACTCTTATAGCGCAATTATTCCACTTTCAACATCCTAGGGAATCCTGGGGTTTGCAGTTTAGGGAGGGGCCTCAAAGTGTGATGGTGTGAAGTACTCTGTCGATGGTCACGGCCCCTCCCTAAACTGCAAACCCCAGGATTCCCTACGATGTTGAAAGTGGAATAATAGCACTATAACAGGCTCGTGCAGAAACCACCTCTGTGTGGTAAGGGCCTTACAGGGTAGACTCCTCTGTCTAAAGAGATAGGGCTGGGGAACCTGCCGGTTTCCTTCCCATCTTCCAATCCATGCAGTGTCCTTACCATAGGGACAACTATGCTTCCAGATCTCCAGCTTTGAGTGAATGCACGTAATACTTTACCAAAGGTACTTCATCGCTGAGCTCTAGGCTTTTCTCCAGGGGTTTCCCTCCTTTGAAGACCAGCTTTAGAAAAGGAAGAACCTCTGCCACTTTGCTCCTACTGTCTCCCCCCCCCCCGTTTCTCCCTTCTGTATAAATTCAGAAGCATGCCATGTGAAACACCAGTGCTAATTAGACCAAATGGCGCTCAGATCTGTTACCTGCCTCCTGGTGGAAGCTGACAGTTCCATGTGACTTTCGTTTGCTTTAACTAATTAAGGAGTGCTTGCTTAAGAACTGCACGCACCTGCTGAGGCCTTAATGAAGAAAGGGGCCATGGTGGCGACTGAAGAAGGTTTGCATTGGAACTCAGTGTGGAATATGTATTTTTATGGTACAGAGATGGCTGATGAGAGATGAAAGGTACTAGTAATGTTTTGGAGTGGGTTTGATCAGGGTTTGGGTAGATATCAGGCCCCCTGTGATCTATCTTTTTATCTTTATTCATTTTTATTAGACGGTCCAGCAGCTAGAGTCAGGAGTAAACCAGTGACTCAGACTAGTTTTCAGTTTCAGAAATGACCTCACAGTGTTTCACACAAAATTGACTGTGGCCCCCCATCATAAAGCTTTCTTCACGCCCTATGAGAAGCAGTTTAGGAAGTTGGGTATGTTTAGCCTGGAGAAGAGAAGCTTGAGGTAACATGACAGCTGTGTTTAAATATTTGAAGGGATTTGATATGGAAGATGGGACAAGCTTGTTTTCAGCTGCTCCAGAGACGGGGACAGGGAGCAATGGATTCAAACTTCAGCGAAAGAGATTCCATCCAAACATTAGGAAGAGCTTCCTGATGGTAAGAAGAGTTTGATAGTGGAATAAGCTGCCTGGAAGTGTGGTGGAGTCTCCTTTGGAGGTTTTTAAACAGAGGTTGGATGGCCATCTGTCAGGAATGCTGTGATGGAGTGTTCCTGCATGGCAGAGGGCTGGACTGGATGGCCTTTGGGGTCTCTTCAAACTCTGTGATTCTACAATTTCAGTAGCCTAATTCCGAGACTATTGCTGATGCTGAAATACTCGCAAGTGGGCATCCAGATGTCTTCCAGCCGATCTCAATCTAGTTTCTATCCATCTTTTGTTATGAATGTACAGCCATCACAAGGTTCTGTTCTGATCCTAATCACATGATCCATTCAGATTCATTCCAAGAAATCCTCCCCTTTACCTTGAACTGATCTGTAGCTAGTTTGTTTCACCCTGAATCCTGAATCCAGATCAAGATTTGGAAATTTGAAGATACATGTTTCAATGAACAGAAATCCAAATATGGCTTTAATTCTTGTTCCCTCTTCAAAATTAGATGAGATATCCAATTAGATGAGAGATCCAAGCCCAGCAGCCCATTAGGAAAGGAATCAAGACTTCCAAACTGGAAAAAAAAAAGGCTGCAGGTGTGTTTTTGCATGTAGTTGTAGCATGCATCTCTAAAGGTGGGTTTAAAACAAATCTCGAATTGACAGCTAGCATCTAATTAGTGAGTTACACAGGTGGAAATCCCACTTCCATCTAAGTAATAATTTTTTATCATTGGGGAAATTAGAATCCTCTATGAAGTATGCAATGACCATATGCCCCCACCCAGCAAACCCTATAGGAACCTGCCAAAATTTTAAGATCTGCAGACGGCCTTTCCACACTACACTGTTATAGTGCTATTATTCCATTTTCAGCATTCTATGGAATCCTGGGGTTTGCAGTTTGGGGGGGAGCTTTAGAATTCTCAGCCAGAGAGTTCTTGGGCCTCAGGAAACTACAAAGCCCAGAATTCCACAGAACGCTGAAAGTGGAATAACACCACTATAACAGTGTAGTGCAGAAATGGCCCCAGTCCCGCTATGATCCCATGCTCACTTGGTGAAGATATCTGAAAGAGACTTGAGGCTCCTCCCTGAACTGCAAACCCCAGGATTCCATAGGATATTGAAAGTGGAATAATAGCACTATAACAGCCTAGTGCGGAAATGGTCTCAGAGGGAGAGGGGCAGTAACGCAGCGCTCTGTTCCCGTAGCGGCGCATGCAGCAATGACATCATTCTCCCAGACCTTCAGAAATCTCCAAATATGCCTGCAGGATTCCTGTCTCTTTGTGTCCCATCTATAGGAACATAGCTGGAAGCCTCTCCACTCAATATTAGCACAGGGCAGGCTGCTGCCTATTTAAAAGACAAATTGCATGTAATCATTCTTTCTCTGTAAAATAGAAATTATGTTTGTATGTAATGGAAATAAGCAATTGCAACTGGAAGATTTAAGCCTGGAAGTGTGTGTGTGTGTGGGGGGGTTATTTTCGAGATTAAATCTTAATAAAAATTATTACAAAAAAAAAAAAAGACAAATTGCTAGTCACTTTTTCTTCCAGGAAAATGGGTATCCAGGTAGGCTGTAGGGCTTTGAAAAAACAACTTTGGGGACTTCACCCACCCGTGTCCAAATGTGGTCTGCTTGCATTTTCAGAGTCTTTGGGTGGGGGGAAGGATGAATATCAAACACGTAAATGTCCACCATTACCCTTCAGTGCTGCTGTCCAGGAGAAGCTCTGCTGATTCTTCCAACTGCATAAATCAGGCCTAATTGTAGAAACTCCTGAGGAAGTTGAGCAATATTGGAAGCATCTGCTTGTGATTCCAGGCACAACTTGGGCCATAGCAGCAAGCAGAGCATGATCTGGAAGGGTTCGGTGCTGCAACCATAGGGAAGCTAAGGAGGGCTGAGTCAGGATAACATCTGGGCGAGAGATGTATATATAACCTGATGGCATCAATGCAGAATGCTCCTGCTCCAGAGCAGCCTATACTATTAGGCACTATGTAGCTCTAGTATGTCTGCAATGAGCTCTGTTCATTTACTAGCAAAAGCACCTGCCCTCACATAGATTGGAAACAGCCTTTAGTCCAATAGAACAAAACTTTCAAGCAAAGCTCTGCAGTTGTCGGATTTGGAGTTCAGTCCCTGTGAGCACCAGCTATGCTTCCTGCCATGGTGCAACCCTAGACCTCCTCAAGGGGGGACGGTCTGTTTACTGCTTAGGGCATGGTATCAGCCTAGAGCAGAAGTGAGGTAAACTTTTCTAATTGAGTTCCTGGAGCTACACACCCCAGCTTCAATCTATATCCTTGCAAAGCTATGGGCTCCTTAGGGAACTCTGCCACCTAGGGACTGAAGATGGCACAGCAGGCTTCAAACCCCAGACACAGGCAAAGGAATAGAAATTAATCAACGAGTTTTAAAAATGTTGGTTGAGATCTTCCATCAGGAGATGTAGCTACTATGGTGGAGTTACCATCTTTGCAGCTATATCTTTTGATATAATCCCCAAAAGCCTACTTTACAAGCTAGGCAGTGCCATCAGAATAGGGATTTCTGGGTTCTGGGGAACAGGGCAAGGAGTGACAAAGCATCCAAGTCTTTCCAGGCAAGGAGGTATTTTGGGACAGGCAGCTGTGATAGGACCCCTCAGAAGTCCCTGCAGCTGCTTGTTGCAAAGCTTCTCCCTTTGAGGTAGAGTAGATGCTTCTTCAATCACAACGATGCTCCTCAGTATCTTGGAAATGCCTTGGTTGATAGTACTGTCTGGCTTCCAGTCTGGCTTCTAAAGTAGGTTTTTGGGGGGCCCTGGTGGCCATTGTAATGGTTCAATGACCATAAATACGAATTTCGAAATGTACAGTGGCCTAAGTTCTGCTTGTGACCTCATAAATACTAGAGATGGGATGAATCCAGAATTTTCTGAATCCAGATCCAAATCCCTGGAAAGTTCTGTGGATGCACGAATCTTTCGAATCCTGTTTTACAAAAGGGTTTAAAAAGCAAGGGGAACAAAGCACTTCTACTGAAAAGTGTTTTTGAAGCAGAATTTGACATCTTTGTTTAATGAATAACAGATTAAATAATAGTTTTCACTTCCAGGAAAAGATACCCATATACTTCTTATTAAGAATTACATGTAATTTGGAAGTAGCTCCAGATGTTGGAGTTGACTCCTGGGTTGACTATTACAAAAAAAAGGGGGGAGGATAATCTTGGGAAAGACACACTCTCTCAGCCTTAGCAAAAGTGTAGGCAAAGGCAAACCTGCCTCTGAAGAAATCTGGCCAGGACAATTGTCATAGTTTTGCCTTAGGATCTCCCCAAATTGAAAATGACGTGAAGGCCCTTTCTACACAAGCAGGAAAATGTGGATTATTAATCCTACATTTTCCTGCCTGTGTAAACAGGGCCACATACTACAGTACAGAGACAATCCAGGTCAAAACTGGATTTTTCTTTCCATAGCTCCTTATGGCATCCTGGGGCTTGTAGTTTGATGATGCACCAGCACACTTTGGCAGAGAAGGCTCTGACACCTTGTCCAACTACAAACCCCAGACCTGTGTATGAAAGAGCTTTGCAAGGGAGCCATGCAAAGGAATCTTCTTCAGCTCTCCTTGAAATCTCAAGAACACTGTACTTTCCAGTCAAGTCTCAAGTCCTGCAACAAGGAAGGCACTCTAAAAACACCAAAACGCCAGCCTCTAGCCCAGTCTCAATTCTCTACCCTGATGTCCAGTCCCAAGTCCTAAAAGAAGGAAGGCACTTAACAAAAACAAACACCAGCCTCTAGTCCAGTCTCAATCCAGACCCTCCAGTCTCAAGTCAAAAAGATAGGAAGAAGAGAATAATTACCTTGCAGAGGGAGGCAGCCAGAGGGGCAGGCAGCCAGAGCGAGCTTGGCTCAGGCTTCCTGGTGGCGAGGAAAGTGACTTGTGCTGGCCCTGCGCAACCACGCGGGCCTGATCCGGGGCTCTTGCACCGGCGCACGCCTCCTGGCCTGCAACAAAGCGACTCTCGCCAGCCCTGCATGCCTGCACGGGCCTGATCCGGGGCACTCAGGCTCTGGGGCATGCAGGAATTCGAAAGACTTGATTTGCCTGTTTTGGCCCAGGGATTCAGATTCGCGAATCTCGAATCCTTCCCAAGGATTCAATGATTCGGTTGGCCCATCCCTAATAAATACTGAATAGGATGCTAGCTGAAGTCAGAAGCCTAAGCTATTTTTGGTATACATGCCAAACCAGTGGTGAAGCTTAGAGTGGGGGGGCAGGATGGGGCAGGGCTACGGTGCTAGGGCATGGCCGTGGTACATGGGAGCGTGGCCAGAGCTCACGGGGACATGACGATGGGCTGGGACACCCCAGAAACATTGCCGCCTGGGCAAACCACCCCATCATCCCCCGTCCCTTTGTGACTGTGCCAAACGTTAATCTCTTGCTCTGGATATGGTAAATAATAATTAATTCAATTAAATATATAATAAAATAATTGATTCAATAAAAATAATTTCAGCTCTTCAGATTTCACAGTTCAGACAGGCATACTCAATTTTTATTATTATGATAGATTCTACAAATACCTGCTTATTTGAAATCCAAGGGCTGTTTGCCCTTTTGCATGAAGATGTTTGCTTGCTTGTTTCTTCCCTTATATCTTGACTTTTTCCCAGTCCTAGGACTTAAGCTGGCTTGCAAAGTTAAAACAGGCACAGATAAAAGTCCCTATCATTAAAATGTACAAAAGTTTAAATAGAATCAAACTACAAATAAAATGAAAAGCAATCTCAAAAAGCATCCATTTAAAAGCTACAACAAAAACAGACAACACTGCACATTATTAAAAAGCTTTCTGTCTCAGACATGATCTGCAAGGTCTATTGAAGCAATAGAGCGTTTGCTTTACACTGGGCACTAATTTAGTGTCCCTAGATAAAGAGTTCCAGAGCCTGGGAGTGGCCACCAAGGAGGCCCTCTGGGAAGGACGCTGGTTGCAAAGCATAGGCTAGGTAGGTCAGGATGACTTCAGACAAGGCCAGGCCATAAATTCAAAAGGATTAGACAGAAATCCCAACACCAACGGGCCTGCGATAATCCTCTCGATGGTCAGGCCTCTGGAACGCAATAAGAAATTATGTTGCCCAAGTGAAGCAGTCAAAGACCAACATCCTGTCACTCCATTCCACAGAATGGACTTTTGTCCCTTACCTGTCCAGACATTAAGAGACTATCACGACTCCCACCAATGCTGTGCCACCTAAAGCTAAGATAATTAGTGCATTCCTGAGCACTTGTTTGCTCTGCCAGAGAGCAATAAGTGCACACCCCTTCAGGGTAGGAAATAGGGTATATAAACCCTAGCTCTGAGCCTGGCATTTTGTAGTACATTGGACATAGTACATTGGGTGTTATGCTGCATGTGTTTTCCCAGATCTCTATTCTCTGTGCTTTACTCAAGACTGCCATCTGAGCCATTTGACCTTCGTCTGCTTTTGGATCAGTAACTATCACCCTCTTCTCCCAAAATCCCTATCCAACCCATCTTACCTTTCCCTTCAATAACCTTGTATGGTTCACGGGGCTACTTGATTTTCTTGTGTGTGTCTGTGAAACTAACCCTACTTCAAAGTCAAAGTTTGTCTTTTTTTTTTTTCTGTGTCAGGCAAGAAGATCTCATACGACTGGCTGCCTATGAAGATTCTATGGGGTTTGCAGTTTAGGGAGGGGCCCTTAGAATTCTCAGCCAGAGAGCTCTTGGGCTTGGCCAGTTGCTATGGAAAGAAGGCCTAGCAGCAAGGAGGAGGGCAGTGTATTCCCTCAGAAACCCAACCTCTGTATGTTAATAACTCTGAATACAGATTGGATTGGGGAATATGGAGGAAAATTTACAGGTACTGGACAAGACAGTTTGGGGAATTAAAGACACAGGATCTCAAATCTTTCTAATAAGTATTACCTATGAAGAAATAAAATCCTGGGCAATACTGGGTATATATATTCCAATAAAAACCACCCTGTTTAAACCCTTTACTGGAGTCCTACAGTTAGCACTGGTATACACAGGTGAAAAGGTCCTGCTATTACCCTCCTCTCGCAGGACTCCTTTTGAGCTATAATTCCCCTCATTTTAAGGAGACACTGGTATTGTCAGTGGACCTTAAAGTCCCCCACTTTTGGGGGTAACACCACTGGATTTACCTATGTGTTGATGTACTATATATCAGATCACTTAATGGGACTACTCCAGTTGGATCTAGTCAATAAAACCGAGACCATAACCTGTAGCTTGGCTGTCAGTCCTCAAGTGACATTGAAAAACAGTGTGCTCCTGAGCATATACTGAATGCATGCATCTCACTCCTGAATGACTACATTCAGAACCCATCAGATAGTGCCTAAGCGCAACTGAACCCTTACACCCTCTCTTTTTTCCTAAAGGAAAATACATTGCTCTGATGAAAAAGCCTTGAACACTGTGTGGGCAGAAACATTTTGAAAATAAATAAAGCTGATGTGTTACTGCTTCCTGGCAAGCAAATCATTAAGAGGGTTGTGTGGGTGTGAGTGTTTGTTTGCAACAGGCAAGGATTCAGTGTCCTTCCTGCATTTCATTGACAGCCAGGGCAGTCAGATGAAGGAAATAATAATATTTAACACACCCACAAGAGTTTAATGGAGAGATGCTGTTACACATGAATGGGCTGCGTGAAACTGTTGTGTCCCCCCGCCATGCAGTTGTATGCTCAGGTACCTCAGTTTTTAATGCTCTAAGACCCTTTCCGCACTACACTGTTATAGTGTTATTATTCCACTTTCATCATCATGAGGAATTCTGGGATTTGTAGTTTACTGAGACCAAGGAGCTCTCTGGCTGAGAATTCTAAATGCCCCTCCCTAAACTGCAATGCCCAGGATCCCCTAGGATGTTTAAAGTGGAATAATAGCATTATAACAGTGTCATGTGGATATAGCCACTAAGTCCTCTGATGCTCCTGCCAGCATGGCATCCGCACTGCACGGCACAGTGCAAGAAAGCAGTAAGGATGTCGTCTTCATAATTAATCTATCCTCACTGGCAAGAATGAATTTCTGGCATAATTTTCTCCCCACTGAGAGAGACTCCTCAAAAATGACTCCATTTTCATACATACAGACCAAGACTGAAGGAACAGCATATGGAAAATAGGGAAAAGTTTTGCTTTTCTGCTGTCCCAGGGACTAGAAGACAAACCAGTGGGTTCAGACTATGAGAAAAGAGATTCCATCTAAACGTTAGGAAGAACTTGTATGTATTGAATCCAGAGCTTGGAACAATTTTTCACATATTCAGTCTAGAATTTGGAAAACCATTGCAGAGTCTTAAGAGCTGTACTCCAAAAAAAAAAGTAACTTTTACAAGCTCTGATTTGAACCTATGTCCTTTCTGCAGTTTTTTTATCCGCTTCTAATTTTTAATGTTTATTTTTGTGCACAATTTTCCTTAACATAGGCATACTCTCCACATATGTATATATGTATATACCTTTCCCTGATATGCACATTTTTAATACAATTTTGTAGCTGAGAAATGCTTTCTAAAAGTGAGAGATGTGTGCCTTCCCAAATACAACAGAGTTACTATATTTGTTATTTGCACATTTGTCCAGGATTAGGTTATTTAATTGGAAACAGTGGACAGTTAGTGGGTGCTATCATTGTTACCGGTCATTGCTGGCTTCCATGCAAGTGTAGGAAGATGTATCCATTCTGGGTTTTAATCTAAAATTTAAAGCAGCTATCCAAGCTGCTGCAGGTTTTAGTCCAAATGTAAATGATGGTATCCAGATATCCATGTCCTATTTTGAAGTAGGGTTCAGTATTTTTAATCCTTCTCACAAAGTGTGAGCAACAGCATGAAGTAATTCACCACCCCACTGACATAGAACTTACTTGCAGCCGGAGATTGTTTTGTCCATGTCAGAATAAGCACTTTGGGAAAGTGTTCATTCTTCGTACACAGGGTTAAATGTTTGAGTTAGGGGTGTAAATCTTCAACTGTAGGAGTAAATAAATGTTTCTCTACAGCATTCTCCCCATATTTGAATGCCCTGAAGTGTTGCAGAGGGATTATTTTACACAGAAAAACACATGGGCCAAGATATCTAATGAGAAATGTAGCCATGATGTATAGACTATGAACTGTCTTCTGATCTGCTCACTCTCAAAATCCACCTTAAAATCCAGCCAGCTGCACTGAGAGGACAGAGTCTTGTGGTGCTGGTGAGCAGGGTACTGAAGGATGATACATCCAGCCCTTTCCCTCCTGTGATCAATTCTGGTCCAAGTAGAGGTTGGGACTCATGTGGGGTTTTGCCACAACACCTTAGTGCCTCACCAGTCACAGGTGGATGGGGACTGGACACATTGTCCTCCAGTGCCCTGTTCCTTAGCACCACTGAACCTTGTTCCCTTATTGCTGCTAGCTGGATTTTAAGGCGGGTTTCAGGTGCGTTGACAATTCTGGCAATGGTACCATGATGATATATGTGAATGGGAAACAGGTACAAAGTTGCAAGTCCAACTTACAAAATCATAACTGGTTAACAGGGTACCAAGTGTGGTACATTTTTGTGCAAAAAAGCCCCCTGTATTCTGTGCATAAACCAAATTTCTTACATTGGAAACTGTTTCCTCCACTGGAAACCCATTTTCTGCATTTTTCAAAGACAAGGGCTTTGTGCAAAACAACTCCATATATTTGTCTCTGCAGAATAATTCTTCCACAACACTTTAGGATATTGAATATTGTACAAATTTCATACTTTTTAAATTATTCTTCTGAATGGGTTTTCCCAATAGTTGGGAGACCTGTTACCCCAAAACGTGGGTGACTCAGGGGTCCATTCATGATGCCGGTATCTCTGTGAAAGAGTTGGGAATATTAGTTCAAAATAGGAGGCCTGAAAGAGAGGGATAACCTAACAAGATCTTTTACACCTATGTTTACCAGTACAGTAGAGTCTTGGTTATCCGACCTAAATGGGCGGGTGGAGAGTCGGATAACCAAAACGTCGGATTAGCCGGAGGCCCGTGGCGGCCGCCATTTTGGGGGCGTGTCTGGGCCGTGTCTGGGCGTGTCTGGGGGCGTGTCTGGGCATGTCTGGGGGTGTGTCTGGGCATGTCTGGGGGTGCGGAAATGCCTACAGCCACGCCCCCAGGCAGCCACAACATCGGTTAATCCGGAAGGTCGGATAACCGCATGTCGGATAACCGGGACCCTACTGTACTTCTGTAAGAAAGAACCAGTCAGAGATCCAAAAGTAAGCTTAATTGTGTTTTATTGGGGACATTAATAATCACACACAAGATCCAAGCAGTCACGCAATTACACAAGCTGAACTGAAGGAAAAGGGAGGAAAGTTTTGGATAGTAAGATTTCAGGGCAAAGCGGGTGATACTTACCAGTCCAGAAGAGCAGCAAAGAAGCAGCAATGTGGCTTAGATGCAAGCCTAAGAACAGTACACAATCAGAAATTGGAGTGGCACAGTGGTGACCAGCAATTGGTGTACTGTAAGTTGACTGGTTAAAAATGGCAGTTTAAATACCCGATTTCTGCCTGGAGGGCTAGGGTGTTAATGGTTCTCTGGCCAAGTAAACAATGGAGTTCATGGAGTGGACAATGTGGTTCAGAATGAGCCAATGGTCTAAGCATTAGGTGACAGATGGCTAATGGGTGTCCTGATAGCTCGGTACTTAGTGGACAGGTCTGATGAGAAAAAGGTTAGCAGAGTTAAGGCAATCAGCCGTCTTGTGGAAATCTTCCAAATGCTATTGTATAAAAGGTTTAGTTGTTAAGGCTAACTGCAAGCCTATTATCTCTGGAGCTACTTGGTGATTTCCTGACTATGACCTGGCTATGCCTGGAGGTTTTTTCAGATCTAATTCACAATGAATGTGTTTGGCCAGCTTTCTCCTCTTACCCAGCCTGTCCATCCAGCCATAGCAAGGCAAGTTTTATATTTACACCAATTAATATATTTTACAATTAAATCATATTTTGCCAATTAAACCATATCAGTGTGTGGGGGGTGTACGGCCCGGTAACAAACCCAGCTGAGATCTTCCGTCAGAGGTTAACCTATCATATTGTAGCTACACTTCGTCTCCCAATCTGACCCTAAAACCCACCTTAAAAGGCACACAGCCGTCCCTAGTGATGGAGTTCTGCAGTTATAGCAGGTGGGCTTCTGCAGGATGATGGGACTGGCTCTCTACCACCAGCAAGCAGTGAAGAATTGAGGTGGAACTCCTCTGGGATCTCTGCTTCTGCTCCTTGCATTGTCACTTGCTCAAGACAGGGAGCCGGTCGTATCCTTCTACAGTGCCTCACTCACCAGTGTCACAGCTCTCCACTGCTGTGATGGCTGGGTGGATTTCAGGGCATTTGGTTTTATTGCAATGGTGCCATGAACACAAATGTGACAAAGCAGTTACAGGACATAACTCTAGCTTATGACATCATAGCTGCCTAACAGGAAGCCAGTCCCTGTTTTTTCAACCTAGGAATGGATAATTACAAATAATTACAAATATCCTTTCTGTCTTTAGTGTGTGTTCTACCATATTTGCTGGTGTATTAGATGCACTAGGATATAAGATGCGCCCTATTTTCAGACCATATTTTTTAAGAATTTTTTTTTTAGTATCTCGCCAAGGCAAAATGCATTGGAAAGGTGGGGAGGGGCAAAGGGAGTTCCTTTCTCTCCCCTTCCTGTTGTTTTGGTTGCGTTGGGAGAAGTCTCCGCCGAGGCAAAATGCACAGGGAAGGTGGTTGGGCAGAAGGAGTGCTACCATCCAGGCAAAAGGATAGGAACGAGGGGAGAAAGGAGCTCCTTTTGCCCCCCCGCCTTCCTCTGCATTTTGCCTTGGTGGGGAGTTCACCTCACCCAGGCAAAATGACAGGAAGAAGGAGGTTAAAGGAGCACTCACACAAGCATTCCTTTCATCCCTCCTTGCTCTCCTGGGCATTTAGTCCTGGCAGGAGTTACCCGTATTTGCTGGTGTATAAGACGCACCAGCGTAGAAGACACACCCCATTTTCAGAAAGTATTATATGGGAAAAAATGTGTTTTCTATGCCAGCAAATACGGTATTTGCTTTTGTTTGCATGATCACAGCCTGTGGTTTCAAAATCTAACTGCACCTTTCCTTACAGTGCAGTGCATTGGCTTCAACCAAGGGAATTGGGCCTCATGAAGAGGCTGCTTAGCCAACCCAGCTGTTGCTGAAAAATGTGAGGGGAGGGGGAGGCATCCCAATGTCAGACCAATGGCCAGGACAAATATTCCAGCTGTCCAACGGATGAGCCAGCTTTGATTCCTCTTAATCAGTCCCTTAGCTTCCTTCTGTCACAAATGAACTTGGAGTTTACTGGCCCCAAACAAGGCTTTTCTCTTGATTTCCTGGCATGCGTTCATTTCCTGCAAAGTTAGCTGACAGTTACATTAAAGAGCCTGGAAGAAGAAAAAAAATAACCATAGCAGAACTAAAGCAATTATTGTAATGCAGTCTTAACAGGGGCTATAATGAGACAGAATTAAAAATGTGCCAGCATCATCGCAAATTGCCGTTCCCAATGACCTTCCAGAGGCGCTTGGCTTGGAAAAGACAGCCAGTCGGGCAGTCAAGCAGTCCTTCTGACAACACAGAACAAATCCACAGAGACCCCTCTGTGTACTGCAGCCTCATTTGGACAAGCCTGGGCCTTGCAATTTGAAGAACAAAGGCCAGCAATTCAATTTCATCCACTGGTAAAGTTTCGATCCTGATGCAGATTCGAAACCAGTCACTGAGACCAAACAGGGCCAGATCACAGGGCTGGTCCAAAATAACTTTCTTCCCTCCTGCTTCAGAAACTTATTTTTTGGACAGCATCTTCCAGGACCTGAGGGACCATACTAGCACTGAGGGATTCTGGAAGTTTAGTGAAATCGGCAACCATTTCAAGCTGTCTTTCCCAGTTTTGCCAGCATATTTGCAAATTTGAAGGGATAGTAATTTTGGTGATGTTCAGAAAGAGATCCAAAAGGGGTGGGGAAAGATACATTCTGAATCAGGCTTATTCCAAACACTTTTTTCCCTTATTGAACAAGAAACTAGAAGGCTAGTACCAAGGAGATTATTCTCCTCAATGTGCCTGCCACCTTGTTTTATTTTGGAGTGCGTTATAGAAAGTGACAGAGACAGCCTCACCAAGGCATCGACCCAAGACGCCGTGGCACTTTCACATCCTTCGGCTACCGGGGAAAATTAAGGAGGGATGTGTAAAAGCTTAGTTACAGATGAATACTAAGTGGGGGAAATGACCACAGAAGATTTATAAAGTTTTAAAATAGGTCGTGAAGACACTGAAATTGTTGGAGACTTTCTGTCCCTTGGCTCACTCCTTAATCTAAAGATACACTGTAGACCAGAAGTCTAAGGGCCTTTCCACACTACACTGTTATAGTGCTATTATTCCACTTTCAACCTCCTACGGAATCCTGGGTTTTGCAGTTTAGGGAGGAGCCATTAGAATTCTCAACCAGAGAGCTCTTTGGCCTCAGGAAACTACAAATCCCAGAATTCCACAAGGGGTTGAAAGTAGAGTAATAGTAAAAAAGGTGAAAGATTTATATGATCTCTTCCAAAACCAAAAGCAGAAACCAAAAGCAGAATTGGAACCACAGCTTCTCTTTTTGGCAGTCCATGTGGCCCTTGGAGCATGCCAGGTGCAGAAAAGTGGCCCCTGGCATCTATCACCATTTCCGACCCCTGCCTTAATACCATCTGCAGCTCCCTATTTCAGCCATTCAAAGAAGAGGGATTCAAGAAGTGGCACAGCATGACAGGGAAAAAAAATATTCGACATTGATTATTTAGCTGTGTGCAGCTTTGCAGGCCAGCTATTGATGTACGACTCGCTTTGGGATACACAACTTAATTGGATTAGTGATGCATTTTTAAAGCCCAAAGACTTTTCTTACTGTTATTGTTCTGTGTAATTTTGCAAAGGTTCGTCATTGTTTCCTTTCTTTGCATTCATGTTCAGGTCGGTGGAAATGAATAAGAAAAGAATGCACGCATCAAGAAGCCCGTCAAATGACTCAAAGCAATGAAAACAGAATTAAGGGACCTAGAAAGGGTTATGACGAGGACTGGAAGAAGTTCCAATGAAAAACCTCTCTGCAAGCCTGCTCCAAGGTGAAATTGCAGCTGGCTTCCTAGTAGTAGATTGCAATGGTGTAAGTCAGACCATTGTAAATCAATGGTGTAAACCAGTGCAATGTAGTGGTTTGAGCATTAGACAAGTGCCCTGGAAACCATGGTCTTGGGAATCCTTGCTCAGCCATGGAAATTGACTGGGTGTCCTTTGGCAAGTCACATTCTCTCAGCCTCAGGGGAAGGCCCTCTTCGAACAAAAAAAATTTAAAAAGCGATAGGCTCATCTTTGGTTGATGTTATTTGCATTCTAGTGTACTTTGATTTATGACAACCCTGTGAAAGAGAAACCTCTAGGATCCCTGGTTATCAACAGCCTTTCTCAGTTTTCCCTGATTGAATCAATCTATCTGTAGTGTGGTCTTCCTCTTTTCCTACTCCCTTCTACTTTACTACATATTATCCTCTTTTCAAATGAGTCCTATTGTCTCATGCTATATCCAAAGTTTAGTCATCTTTCCCTAAGGAAAGCCTTAGAAAACCTTGGGTTACCATAAGCTGGAAGTGACCTGAAAGTACACAACAACTTCAGACTTACACCTTTATGACCATTGTGTAGGTAGACGTTTTCCACATGAAGTCTGAAGCTGCCCCAAGCTCTGCACGGAAAGTCTTGAGGCCTTCAGAGCTGGACTGGGAACACATGGCCCTCTCATTGCAGATGGACCACACCTCCCCTTATCCACAGTTCAAGAAGGATATTGACAAGCTGAAGCATGTCCAGAGGAGAGTGGCCAAAATGATAAAAGATCTGGAAAGTGAGCCCTGTGATTAGTAGTCGCAGGACCTGAGTATGTTTAGCTTAGAGAAGAGAAGACTGAGAGATGACATGACCTTTAAATCTTTAAATATCTGAAGAGATGTCAAATAGAAAATGGAGCAAGCTTGTTCTCAGAAGTTCCAGAGATGAAGACAAACCAAAGATTCATAGAATCACAGAACCATAGCATTGTAGAGTTTGAAAAGACCACAAGGGCCATTGGGTCCAATCCCCTGCCATGCAGGAATACACCATCCAAGCATTCTCAACAGATGGCTAGTTGGAAGGAGACTCAACCACACTCCCACGCAGTATATTCCACTGTTGAACTTCTCTTACCATCAATAAGTTCTTCCTACTGTGTAGATGGAATCTCTTTTCCTGATGTTTGAAGTCATTGTTCCATGATGGAGTCTCCTTCTTTGGATATTTCTAAACAGAGACTGGATGGCAATCTACCAGGAGTGGAGTGGATTGTGAATTGTGTCTTCCTGCTTGGCAGAATGGGGTTGGACTGAATGGCCCTTGGGGTCTGTTCCAACCTTATAATTCTAAGAAGGGTTGTCTGGGTTATATTCTGTCACAGGTAAGGCCTCTCCTCCATCTAAAATGGGAGAGAGGGACAGAAACATGGTGAACATGCCCCTAGAGGGTGATTTGGAGTCCAAAAAATGGACATTTCTCTGGTGGAGTACGGCCATTTCTGCACTACACTGGTGTACTGCTATTATTCCACTTTCAACATCCTGTGGAATTCTTGGGCTTGTAGTTTACTGAGGTCAAAGAGCTCTCTGGCTGAGAATTCCAAAGGCCCCTCCCTAAACTGCAAACCCCAGGATTCTATATGATGTTGAAAGTGGAATAATAGCGCTATGAGAGTGTAGTGCAGAAATGGCCCAGGTCTCCAAAACATCCCGGGGTGCCAATGCAGCACCTTAGATTCCAACAGTTGTATACCCCTGGTGTAGACAATATTTCAGACACAGGTGAGTTTTCTTAGCATTTAGTTAGTAAACGAATGCCTCCTTCTCCTTGTTTGATGTGCAGCTTTGCAAAAAAAAAAAAAAACAGTCCGGAAAGTTCATATGAGTTAATCCACAAGGACAGGCAAAGCTGCAAAGCCATACATCTTGATGGGTGGCGGGTGTGTGGGTACAGGCTACATTCCTCAGAGCTTACATATTTTTCCCCAACATGTTGTGAAAAGTTTTTGTTAACCTTTACATTTTCCCTTCTTTTAAACAGTGGATAATTTATTTAAAGGATGACTCCCCGCAGGCTTTATTTTTTAAAAAACAAAGATGATTTACAGCGGAATCAAAGGAATTAAGAGATACCAAGAGAGTCTCAGAGAGAAATTAGAGAGGAAGACACAGAGTATTTAATACATGTACCCAGTTAGAGATGCACATAATTGGAAAGAGAGACATGTTTCCATGATGAAAGGCCAGCAAAAATGATTTATAACAAGTTCACGCCAATGTATTCAATTCTTACATCTCTTATTGAAATCTCCATTCAGCTTGGAAAAGGTTATTTTGCTTTGTTTTGTTTTTTTACCAAAACTTCTAAAATCCAACAGCCAGCACAGACACTGAGGTGCATGTTGTCCTCCAGATGTGTTCAATATATTACATGTGTATATTACCTTGTATAATGCTAGAGTGCTGAGGACAATGGAAATTGTAGTAAAACAACTCTGGAGGCACCAGATGAATAAAGCTAGTGCACAGCTTGGCACTTCGGTGGCAATGCAACATTCCCTCTGTCACAGAATTGGGGCCCTTCTCTCCACTCATGCTACTTCTGCCCTGAGATAGGAGATGGAAACTTGCCAGGTTCCATTAATCAAACACCACCAGCACTCACTGAATTAAATCCCTCTCTTTGTAGCACAGTGGGATACAGCAACGTAGCAACAATCTCTAAGCTTGAGATGCCTTTCTTCCTCCCACCCCCTCTGAGAGAGAGAATCTTATCTACACGTATCGCCAACAAGCATGTAGGAACAGAGAAAAAGCAAGGCGTTCTTTACAAGAAACCATTTATTCTAAGAACAGGCAACGTAGATAACATATCACTGTACATGGATGGCTACTTCCTCCCAGGTTCACTTGATAGTTACAAGTTACCGATGATATCTCATATCAGCCAGAGCTTTCAAAAGGACAGAAATCCTAACGCAACTAACTAAGTAACATCCTAAGCTACTCACATTGTTGGTCAGTTTCTGAAATGGTATGCCGAGGCAGAGCCAGGAGGCAAGATCTAGCTTGGCCCTACCTGGAACCAGTGTTGCTGTCTTTTATTTTCTCCTTTGTTCTTCTTGCCTTGTGGTCTCTTGAGGATTTATAAAACTTCCTCACCAAAGCATCTCAAAGATTCTCACTTTTCTCCCCCTGATTGGGCAACTATCTCTTGTGATCTGTGATGTCCTCTGTGATGCTGACGCCCAATAAAATGTAACCTGACTCTAGCAGTTCATTAACCCCTTCTATGCTTGGAAGGAGAACTATCTCCCTTCAGCTGTGTTACCTGGATAATGGGAACCCTCACTATCACACCCTCAAGGTAGTATAAATAGCCACATACAGAGATAACATTACATCTATGCAACCTCCATGCAGAAAAGCAACATTGCACAACAAATGTCAGTATTGCACAAAAAAATTCAGTGAGTGGATGCCATTGTGCAATATACACCTGCAATGTGCAACCAAAATGTGCAATGTGCAACCTTAATGCACCATGCACCACTGAAATGCTGAAGGCACATTAGTAGCGTAACTTACGTGTGTGTCACTAACGGCCTTTATTACAATGCTTGCACAAAACATAATTGGTTAAGAAATTGATATTCCTCAGAGGATGGGTAAGTATCCTTATGAGGTCAGTGGACAGGCTTCAACACAAGACAGCTGAACAAGAGGTCCTTATCAAGAGGTCCATTCCATGGCTCAAAAAAGGACAAAGGCTTTTGAGCACACTACATACGTAAAATAGCAATGCAAGGAGGTCTGCATTTCCACCCAATTCGATCTGCGGCTGTTACTCTTCAGGTAACACAAAAGTACAAATACTCAACTTTCTTGCATTTCAACTTCTTCTCACCCATCCATTCAAGGATGTATCAAATCTAGCTTTTCCTGAATGAATGGAGGTCACTCAGATTCTGGCGCCTGGTGGCCTCCACATTGGTGGGGCTGTGAATCCATTTTGAGTTTTAGCATGATACCTAGACACCTAATGTGCTGATATTACTCTTCAAAACAAGCTCTTTACATTGGATAGCAGCTTTTCAGTTTGATCTAAAACCTGTAGAGGATTTACCACCCCAGGACATGACAGCAAAATCCTTCCATTGGGATTAAATGAGACTGGCTTGAGGGAGAGAAGATTGAGAGTTGTGTTTATCTTTAGTCATGTAGCATGGTGAAAGCCAGTGTGGTGTTGGGGCTGAGATGTTAAACTACAACTCCAGGAGACCAGGGTTCAAATCTGCTTTCACCCATAGAAGCCCACTGGGTGATCAGATAAAGGGGCTGACCTTTAGATTCGATGGGAGATAGAATACATAAAACTAGAATAAAGAAGATATTCAAAAAAGTTCAGACAGTGAAAATTTCCTAAACAGCAACCATTAACAAACAGTAGTTGGATGGTAATATGTCCCCATGCAGTTTCAGCACATAACAACAGCCACCTAAGGCCATCAAAAGGACTCTGATGAATTCTGACCCTTTTGCACCTAGTTTTACACTGATCCCAATCTCAGTCATGTACACAGTGAGCCGCTAAGATCATAGACCTGATGACTTGGATTTCAGTCCTTGCAACTCATGCCATAATAAATCTTGATATATAATAAAGCTCATCATGCTGTAATGAATCTTAGAGCTGCCACCTGATTCTTCCTCTGTTCTTCTTTTGTCAACAAAGACCTTTCTAATCAAAGAGGCATTTAATGATTAACTGGCATCAATGAACCATTTTTATGGGGAAGGCTGCTGTATTCTTAATTACTTAAATATTGAATTGATTTGAATTATTATTACATTTCTAATTGATTTTACCCTTTTTAAAATATAGTGGCATTTTAATATGATCACTTGTTTAATATGTGCTTTAACTTTTTTTATTATCAAGTTCTTATCTTTTTCTTGTTTCAGCATTTTTGTAAGCTACCTTGAGTCCTGCACCAGGAGAAAGGTGGAGTATAATGAAAAAAAATGACATAAAATAAATAATTTCTGATTTGGAGCTCCATCTCTTGCCCACTTAGCTCTGATGCAGATGCAGACTCCAAACATGGTGATCAAACAAGTACAAAGCTTTAGAAGCTGAATATACCAGTGGGAGGGATGTTGTGCTTAGAGCTCTGGACTTCAACTTGGCAAAGTTGCCAGGTTCTACATCTCACTGAGCCATGAAATTCCTTGGGTGAAATGAGGTCAGGCACTATCATTCTCCCTAACTTACCTCACAGAATTGTTGTGGACAGAGGTGGCTCCATGGCTACTTCTGGCAGCTGGTGGCTCCATGGCTTGAGTGAGAAATTCATGCTGGGTTTTACAAGAGCTACTTCAGGTTTTGCAAGAGCTATCCACGGTGCTGAAAGTACTTTAGGAATAGGTTTCAGCACCTAGGAAAGCTACTGGAAAGCCCTTGATCAAACCCAGACTGTTTGTCAGAGCTTAACTCCCAGCCAATGCTTATCTGCAAGCAGGAGAAGGAAAGCAATAGTACTTGCCCAACTAGAGGAGGCAGTGCGGAGTGTCCAGTGCTAACAATCAAGTAGAAACGCTGAGCAGTGCTGAAGTCAAGGTCAATCCAAGAAGTCAAGAATGCTGAAGGTCAGTCCAAAAGGTCAAGAAAGCTGAAATACAAGGATTGTGGGAGCTTGAGTAGTAATTTGCTACAAGTAAACAGCAAGCCATGCCAACTGACTTATATAGCCAAGGCGAACAGGTGTTTCTCATCATTGTTCTGTTTCTTAATCTCACCAAAACAGCTTCCCTCTGAGCCACTCTCCTCCATGACTGAGGGCTGTGGGGCAAAGGTGGATTTACCTCCTGTAAATCATTGCTGGCCCATTCTCAAGGAGCCCTGGTGGCTCAGTGGTTAAATGCCGGTACTGCAGCCAGAAGGTTGTGAGTCCTGCAGGGCTCCAGGTTGACTCAGCCTTCCATCCTTCCACAAGTCGGTAAAATGAGTACCCAGCTTGCTGGGGGCAATTAGCTAAAATACATTGTAAACTGCTTAGCTGATCAGAGGTATAGAAATACACATGCTATTGCTAATTCTCCCTCTGGCACTGGTGTCATACTGGAATGGGAATTCCAGCATCATACTGGGGTCATGCCAGCCTCCCAAGCTTGACTCTCATCCTTGAAGAAGGCTGGTAATTCCCTCAGCGTTATTAATTCTTGCTGCCACCACCCGCTGAATTATGAATCAACTGAACAGTACAGCGGGAGCCTGTTCAGTGGATTATCAACCCCTGTGTTTAAGGACCTTCCTTCCCTCTCACCTCCCCGCTTCTGAGTGAGAGAAGTCCTATCTAGCGTGTGCCAAAGACTGGCGTGGGAATGGAGAGAAACAGAGGTTTTACAGAAAGTATTTAATCAAGGCATGCAAATAAACAAGACAATGTCACACTTGAGAGGCTCCCCCCTCCCAGGCACGCTTAAGTTACAAGTAGTTACAAAAACAGATATAAAAGCACAGATACATTCTTAAGATCAGCCAACTTCTGAAATAATAAAAAGCCTAATGCGACTAACTACTTTACTCTAGTTACTCACAATTAGGTTATAGGCTTAGACGGTTGACGAGAAGGATGTGGCTAGGAGGCGAGGCCTGGAGCCTGCAGCCTGCTACTAGCACAGATCCCATCTCTTGGATGTCTCTTTGTTCTCTCTTTGTTCTTCTCTCTCTCACACCACATGGCCTCCCAGAAGTTTTTTATTTCCTCCCTGGAAGCATCTCGAAGCATCTCCAAGATGCCCACCTCTTCTCTTGTGGTTGGTCAGTTCTCACCCTGTGACCTATGATGCTGACCCACACTAAAATGTAATCTAATCCCAACACCTCATTAACCCTTCGTTTACCTTAAGAGGGAAGTATCTCCCTTTGCTAAGCTAGATAATGGGAAGCCCCATTATCACAACTGGCTGTAGCAACTTCGTCTCAGCTTGTCTTTCAGCTGGTTGGGGTTGTTGGCAAGATAGTTTGTTCTATCACTGGCTCTATTTTTGGCACAATCAATTGCTCATTAACCTCTGAGCTGTCATCTATCACACTGCTGCCCTTTGTCTTCAAATCATTTCTTACTCATGGTGACCTTAAGGCGAAGCTAGTACAGCATTTTCCCAACAAGATTTATTCAGAGAGGGTTTGCCGTTGCTTCCTTCTGAGGCGGAGAGAGTGTGGGCTATCCAAGGCCTCTGAGTCGTTTTCCATGGTTGAATGAGGATCTGAACCCTTAGATCCTTAGTCCAACACTCAAACCGCTACACAACTCTGACTCTCAGAATAACTCCTGTAAATCTCAGCAAGGATTTCCTGAAGTAACCGCCTTTGGTTGTGGGGAACAGGAATGAAGGAGAGGACACACCATTGTGAGCTACTTGGGGAAAAGGTAGAATATGATATGAATATAACACTGGGAGTTCTGCTATTTCCAACTTTCTTTGCATCTGCTTACAACATGCTACACCAGGTGCGGTCACCTGTTTGATTTATTCTCCCAAACCAATTCAAATGCAAAATTAATTTTGATTACTTAAATGCCTTTTGCCAGACAGAGAAATTGGGGGACAAGATAGGGGGGTGGGTGGGAAGAAATAGGAGGTATGCTGTCTAAGCTCATCTGATGATTTTTAATTATTTTTTTTTAAAGTGTGAAAGTCCTTTGACTCTTTCTCCTCATGCCGCCTCTAATTTTGTGGTTCTCTGCATCTCCCAAAAATAACCTCCCATCCCAATTTCAACCTGTCATATTCATTACATCACAGCTGCCTGCGGAGTGCACTTATCACCGGCAGTTACACTTGTGATTAAAACTGATTGCTAGTTTAAGGCTGACTGCTCAGCTTGGGAAATTGGGAATGTCTTTATAACTCAAGACAGCAGATCAAAGGGCCCTTGATTAATGTTGCAAGGCTGAGGAGAGATGATCCACCACCACCCCCGTCACCGTGCCCAGTCTTTCTTTCTTTCTTTCTTTCTTTCTTTCTTTCTTTCTTTCTTTCTTTCTTTCTTTCTTTCTTTCTTTCTTTCTTTCTTTCAAAAGGGGCATGTGGAAAGCTTTCTGTGCAGGTTTCAAATGCAGGGACGTGCCGAGGAACAAGGTCCTATGAAAGCAGGTTAGGAGAAGCAGTGAGGGCAACACATTACTCCAAGACACAGGCTGAGTTCCTAAAACATGATTTTTTGGGGATTTTTTTTTTAACATTGATATACAGTCCTGCTCTCACAATCATGGGTTTGACTTTTGAGAATTTGATTAGTTGCAAGGTGCTCGTTTGCCTCCCTGCCATTCTCCCACCCGCCAATTCTCTTGCTTTTTGTTGAGGCATGGGGAGGGGAAAAGATCTTTGCTCCCCTGTACTCTCCTGCCCGTCTCCCATGAGGCAAAAAGGAAGGGCGTGGAGGCAGTGGAAAGGATTGCTCAGAGAGAAAAACCTTCCTTCTCCTTCACTCTCTTGCTTATCAGCCACATGGGAGCACAAAAGCAAGGCTTGGCACTGGGGCAACAGGCAGGAGACTGGAGCGGGGGAATGTTTTTCCCCCTGTACTCTTCTGCCTTTCCCCTGGGCTCGCAGCAGCAGAAAGAATGAGGGAGGGGGAGTGCTCATTTGGGTGGGAGTTATTCACATTTTTTTTTACTTTCATGAGGGTTCTGTGCTCCTAACCCTCGCAAATCTGGCGGGCCTACTGTACATAACAATGTGTGTGTGTGTGTGTGTGTGTGTGTGTGTGTGTTATCACCGTTTGCTAGCCTGACTTTGGAAGATATTAGATATTATTTTTGATATCACAATTTGCCCCCATTATGCCACCCTCGGCCAAGTATTTGCGAGGCCCCCCGACAAGCACAGAACTAGGCATGGCCGTTGATTGCTGAACATTCCATTCTCCACCCAGGCAGGCCAGACTCAGCCAGATCTTCGCTTTAGGAGACCTCCCTAGACAAACACCTCATCAAGGATGCACGCTAACACAAAGAACTCCCTGCCCCAAGCAGGTAACTTGACGAGCTAGACGCTTAACTGTCAAGCATGCTGCATCTGCATACTGGCCATTCCATTGTCGATTTGGAACTAACTCAGTCATGCTAAATTCTGACCTTTCGGAGACATTGTCTCGCGCCCAAACCTCATTATTCTTCCCCAAGTACAGACTAGCCTACAGTCATATTTTCCCTATAAAAACCCCTGAGTCCGAGACCTTCCTCGGATCGCTCCGAACTACCATCCCGCCTTGCTGCCGCTTTGTCCGCCGAGCTTTCTCCTCAGTCTCAGTCCGAGACTGCGCACCTACGGACCTCCGCAGTGATCTACCCCGGGCTTCGGACAGGTGTAGTATCACCCAATTCAACAATCCCTCTTAAAATTCTTCTATACCGCTACCACCTTTATTTTCTATAGTTACTTGTGTGAGTGTGTTGCATACACTGTCTGCTTGATCACAGTTATTCTTTCATAGTTGGTGTACTTCTTGGCTTGGCCTGACCCCGTAGATGTTGGGTTTAAAGATTCCGCTGCGTCGCCCTGCCTCTCATTTTGCTAACTTGTGCTCTGAGCTAATTTTCCCCACCAATAGTTGAGCACATTTGGAATCCCTCGTGGGACCCCCAGTAAACAGGGTAACACACACACACACACACACACACACACACACACACATATATATATGGCAACAATTAATACAAAATAATCAGTGCTCCACCTACAACCAACAAATTAATTTTCCCAATAAAATTAATGCTGCTTCAACCCTTCCCTCCCTCCCACTCCCACTCCTGCAGGGAACAAATTCAATTTTTATTTAAAACCCCTTTCCTTTAATGTGGAGAATCATATTAATTGTATCTTTTATAATTTTGTACCCCATTCTTTCTTTGTCTCTCTTAGTTTCTTCCACTTCCTTAACCAGTCACCTTCATTTGACTGACCCATACGCCCCGTTCTTCTTTCTAATATAAAATCAAGTGTTATACATTTCAAAATATAATATTGTTCCTAAAATACGTTTGTCTAAATCTGCATTGAGGTAGCTGTGGGATGGTTTTGCTACACCACGCTCCTGCTGGATATTAACATTGTACAATTGTGTATCTGCAAATGGGTTTGCTGTTTGTCCCGTTGTGCCATGGGGCGTGCACGGCAGCTGCAGCTGCAATTGCAGTAAATCAGATGGGACACGGAAGGCCTTAACAAAGAATAACAGCCCATCCAAGAATATGCAGCTGCATGGTTGGAATCCTGTTGCTTAGTCCACACTGGAGTAGACCTCTTCAACCAGTTGTGGAATGCTGAGTCAACACATAGGTCCAAAGGATTCAATGGGTCTCCTCCAGTTGGGGCGAACAGTGTGGTTTAGGCTTACATTTAAGAGAATCTATACATGTGTAAGATACAAACAGGAATTCAACCAAAGCATAGAATTTGTAGAATCATAGCATTTGAAGCAGAGCTGGGAAAATGACATTTTGGACTACAATTTCTGGAATCTCTTGAACTGGTTGGGGGACTCTGGGTGTTGTAGTACCAAAATAAACTTTCTCCAGCCCTTCCCAGGCAGCTTGTTATGCTTATTTGTCCAGATCCTAAATGGTTCATGGTTTAAATCCACTTCCCTATAATTACGCAGTGATTGTGCTACACCACACTTTTGCTGAAGAACAATTTTGCACAGCCAATGGTACATTGGTCCATATGCCTGCTTCATGCTCCATTATGCAATGGGGGATGCATGGCAGCTGTTTCTTTAATCTCAGTGAATCAAGTGGGACATTGAAATCTGTGATACATACTTATGCACCACCTAAGGCACAACTGCATATCTGGAATGCGGTTGGTCAGTCCCAACTTAAGTAGACCCATTGAATTGACTGTTGAATGATAAGTCCATCTTTAGGTAAATCCTATGGCTTCAATGGTTCAGCTCTAGTCAAGACTAAAAATAGGACTAAGGACCACATGAAATGCTTACACATATGGAACTCCATCAAAAAAAAATGTGTGTAGGGAAACTTACACAGGGGCAGGAAATCAATGGAACTCTAGCCAGAATTTGGAATATGTAGAACCAAAGAGTTTGAAGCAGAATCTGGAAAGTTTTGGCAGTTGTAGTCTTGAAAAGTACTTTGGATATTATAGCCCCAAATATTAAATTTCCAAACTGTTGGTTCAACCTTTGAGGTCATCTACTCCAATTTCTATGGCCAAGTAGGAATCTTGCAGCTATAGCATGCTTGGCAGATCACTCTTCCTGTTGGCTTGGGTACCAGGATGCCAGCTCTGTATGTTCAAAGGAGCCCAGTGCAACGAGAATTGGACCAAACAAAGGTCCAGTGGTGGCTGGTGGCTTGCATATCAGAGATGCAGTCAATCCACTTTGGTTTTTAGTCCAAACTTCAGAGAAACTGTCCAAAGTGAAGAATCTATTTTGCAGCTAGGGTTCAGCACCTTGGAGAGCTCCTAGAAAGGTCAGAAGTGGCAAAAACTGGAGAGCACCCAACAGATCGCACAGAAGAAAAGAGACACATCTCCAAGAGTTCAATGGATGGCTGTTTTATTTCAGAAAAAGCCCGACACATTTTGGCCTATATATATTTCAATGGAATGATTCTCATTACATTTGCTTGACAGAAAAGAAACATGGGAACTAGGCTCAAGGTTTTTCGTTTTTGTTTTTTAATGTTAGTAGATGGTCGTGGGGAGAAGCAGGGAAGAGAAGGAAGTGAGACAGCTTCCAAAGATGTATCATACAACTGGACTACAAAAAGTTTTGAGCGAATTTACAAAAGTAGGAGGAAGTCTAGCTCTTCATTTAATCCTCCAGGAAGTATATACAGTGCACTCTCTTGGGGTTTGACCTTGGCACACATGAATCCTAGGTCAAGCAAAGTGTTGCATCCATTATTGTCAATGGATGCTACGGGCCATTGAAGATAATGAAACGAAAGCATCTTGTTATTGCTGGAAAAAGTTGGCCTGATTGTTGGCCGGAGGCTTTGCCAGAATGTATCTCCACTTGATGTGTTGATGATGGAATGCTGAATCTCTGTTGGAGGATCTGCGAATCCTGTACATATGTATATATTGGAACAGAAGATTAAAAGCCTCCAGGTATCCTTGGAAGACAACACTGTGTGATAGTGTTCCTTCATGGGTGAGTTTTGGGGTCAGAGCAGTGCTGCATATCATACTCTGCTGCACACGCTTTTGTTGCTGTGTTTATCAACTCTGCTCTATGTGTTTTGTTTTGTATTTGACTCTGAGCCACATTTTGGTCAGAGCTCAGTGGAATGAGGGAAGATTTATCGCGATTTGCATAAATCCTATCATCCACCATCCCTCCACAGTTGTTGTTGTTTTACCCAGGTATACTTGGAACAAACCCCTGATATATGGAGGGCTCACTGTATAGGCTGAAACACATTCGTCTTTTTTCCAAAATAAAATGACCATCCACTGAGCATCTAGAGGCATGTTTCTTTTTCTTTTTTTCTTTGACGATCAGTCCAGCAATCTGGGGAATGACTTTAAACCGACTGTGGGCTCCTTGCGTTCTTGACATGGAAGCTATCACCTGCCCATGGAAGAGGGTCTTTTTTTACATAGACCCTGGAAACTTATCCAGTCAGTGTGGGGTTATGGTTTTAATGCTGGACCAAGATTCTGCAAGACCAGGGTTCAAATCCCCACTCAGCTGTGGAAACCCACTGGGTAACCTGGGGCAAGCTACTGTCTCTCAGCCTCTGAGGAAAGCAATGGCAAACCCCCTCTGAACAAATCTTGGCAAGAAAACCCTAGGATACAACCACTACAATTCAGAGCCAACTTAAAGATGCATAAAAACAAACAATGATGTTCAGAAGCCATGTTGGCCGAGGCATTCTGTAAGTTATAGTCCAGAAGAAGTAACTTTTCTGAGCTCTGATTTTATATCTTTGTAAGACACAGAAGTACACCAGAGGTTGGAACTGTGTGGAACTGTGTGGCCCTCTAAATGTCATTGGACCACAATACCCAGCTTTTTACACCATTGGCTACACTGGCTGTTACTGATGGGATTTATAATCCACCATTATTTGGAGGGCTGTCTGATATACACAAAAGGATAAATCTAATAGTTAATCCAAATGACCATAGACCCATTGTATCAAAGCCTACGGAAGTTTCCTTTTTTCAGTGGGCCTATTAGGACCAAGAACTGGACTTAATCCATGGGTGAGAATAGTGTGGGCCTCCCACTCTGTTCTTGAAATGCAACTCCTACCTGTTCTAGCCATCATGGTGAAGAATGCTGGGAGGTACTACCCAACAATGTTTGGTGGGCTGCACAATTCACATCTCAGGTTTTGCCCCAACACACTGTTATCCCACTGGAAAACCCTGTCCCGGGGTCTAGAATTTTGATATTAAATGATTCAACGTGCCTGAGAGGTCACCTGGAAGAGCACGTAGGCAGCCATGGTCGAATGGCCGAAAACCAGGCCAGGCCAGTAAGTCCCCAGTTATGTAGCCCCAGGAGACCTCAAGCTGTGCAAACCCACAGTAGACAAAGGGTCCTCAGCCCCTGAGAAGCCGACTTGAGGGGATTAGTGTGTTTGCCCCAAGTTGAGCAAATAGCCTATCAGGCAAGGACTGTTTGACATGAAGTCACACCACAACCCAATGGAGCCGAAAATCCTGAGACTTGGGCAACACCTTGTAATCTCATCACACAAAGGAAGTTACCATCATGGAGCTTCTTTCTCGTTGCAACACCCATTGTTCTCCCCAGGAAAGGATTAGCTCTCCAGGTACCTCTTCCCCTACAAATAGCCCCAGTTTTTGAGCGGTTCTTTGGATCACTCCCGGTCATCCCAGCAGACCGTTTCTCCGTCCGTTGAGTAACCCCCTCAGCCCTCTCTGTGCTGACCTCTACTTCTTCACTGTCTTTCCTGGACCAAAGACTTCAGGAAAAGGTGCAGTATTACCCCAGCTATAACCCCTTCAATATTCCCCTATCCAGTTTCCTCTCTTTTGCTTCTTCTTAATAGGTCTTAAGTGAGTGTGTGAGTGATTGCGTTGGTACATGAGACTTTCATTCAATAAAATCATTTTATTAGACATTTCTGTTTGTTTTTTGGCTTGACCTGACCCCGTAAAAACTGGGTAAAAAGACTCTGCTAGGTTACCCTTCCTCTTGCATTGCTATTGCTCGTGCTCTGGCTAGTTTCCATTCCCCATCACGTGGAGCACATTGAGGTGTCCTCTAAGGGACTCTAGAAATCAGGATAACAACACTTTCCTCGCAATCTTCAAATTGATATCAAAATTCATTTCACTTGATATCAGAGATAACTAGATTTGTTTTCTTTTCCAGATTAAAAGTCACCTCTCCTCTTCACTGCATAATTCTAGCTTGCCAGGGATCCTTTAGTGAATACGTTGTTGTAATAGTACCAGTCAGCAAACACACTGTCTTTACTCTGATTTGGAGTAGAGAAAGAATAAGAAATGTACTTCATCATTCTCTGTTCTGCATTTACAACCTTATGCATGAACAGTATGTGTTTGATTTGTTTCTCTAGTACTGAGCACTCCAACCTATCCTGATTCAGAGCTTGGATAAGTTACTTTTTTAAATTTTTCCCAGCACCTCTCATGCTGGCTGGAGGACTCTGGGAGTTATATTCCAAAAGGTGACATTTCCTCCTCTGTCCAGACAGCTTGATTGACTCAACACTTACAGGCTGAGATCTCTCAACCAGTTCTTCCCATATAAAAGACTGATGATCTAAGTATGCAAATATAAATTGGACAAGTAAATTAGGCAGATGGGTGGGATTTTGATTTACAGAAGAAGGATTTGGGATTTGCCACCCAGAAATGACAGAAACCGCTCTGTGAATCTCTCCTTTTGCACACAAGAATTAATGAACCACTGGTTAGTTACAAGGACAGATTTATTAAACACAGCAATCTGAGCTAAATTGGATAAGTAGTTGATTCAGAGGAAGCAGAACAACCAGTGAATGTCATTTCAAATTTAAGACGTTCGCTGAATGCTCAGCAAGGCAACCATGAAATGACAAAAAAGGAAGGAAGGAAGGAAGGAAGGAAGGAAGGAAGGAAGGAAGGAAGGAAGGAAGGAAGGAAGGAAGGAAGGAAGGAAGACACTTTAAATAGCCATTCTAGCAACGCAGCAAAAATAAGCTGACAAACACACAAGGAAAATCAGACTTGAAAAAAGGAACTTTTTTGGATCACTTCCTGATGCTTCTGATTGCATCTCTTTCCAACTGATCTTCCTATCTATCATCTGTCTGTCTGTCTGCCTGTCCATCCGTCCGTCCATCCATCCATCCATCTATCTATCCATCTATCTATATCTATCATCATTGTTCTGTCTACAGTATTTCTTTAAAGCTTTAAGGCTAAGGCTAATATATGTGTACATTTAGGGGAAAAAGAAAAAAGTGGGGGATTTTTTTAAAAAAACAAAAATAAAACGTGATCAAAAGGTCACGTGCTTCCCAGTCCTTTTCCCCAAGTTAAGTTCTAACAGATAAAAAAAAAAAAATCTCATGGCCGTTCTTCTTTTTCTTTGCAGCGTACCTGAAGAGTTGACTAGTTATTTCATCCTCATATATGAGAATGAATGATTAAAATAGATTTCTCCCAAATATTCCTCCACAGTTTTTCTTCCTATATTCAAAATGTCCGGAGGTGTTGTGCAAAAATTATTATTTGTGTTTTCTTTGCAGGAAACTCATTTTTCTACACAGTTTTCTGCATGGGTATGTGTATGTGAGATGCAAACATACATGTTTTTCTGCACATAATCATTCCTAATAATTTCAAACGCCTGGCAAAAACCACACAAAATTCTCACTGGTCTATTATTCCTGCCAGTGGGAGTTCCTAGTTGAGGCACCCTTTTGTTGTTGTCGTTGCTGAGGTTTTGAAAATTAATATTAATGAACGTTCTTCACACCACCCGTGCCAGGTAGAGGTGTATCTATGGTGGGGCAAGTGGGACACATGCCCCAGGAAGCAATGCCAGGGAGGTACAAAAAAGCAGTGCCAGAAGTAGCAGAGGAGGAGGAGGAGGAAGCAGCCCTGGAGTAGGGGCACAACTTCCATGCTTGCCCTAGGTGCTGTTTATGCTGGATATGCCCCTGATGCCAGGATAGGTACACCAGCCAGCAGGATTGTGATCTTTGTTATTATTGTGTGCATGCTTCCAAGCATGCTGGAAGGTTCTTGTGGGATTGTCTGACTCATGGGCCCAAAGAGATTGGCTGGCTTGTATACTACAGCCAAAATTTTATATGAAGCTGGCAGAACAGAGACCTCCACTGTCCAACTCATAAGGAATTACAGGCTCCAGAGGTGGAGGAAGTAGGCAGCCAACCTGAAGGAGGGAAAAAAAGACTTTCATGTGGCCAATCGGTGGAGATGTTGGGCAAGGGCACCACAGTCCCTGACACCATCACCTAGTGAGAATCCGTCAAATTTAATCTGTATTTCAAAAAAGCTATCCAAGGTGCTGAAATCCATTCCTGAATGGAGCTGAGCACCTTGGATAGATATTTTGAAGTCTAGAGTAAAACCTGGGGCAGATTCACTGCACAACTGACATGGAAGCCACCCCAGAGTGTACATGGGAAAATTCTAAGTTGTGTTGTAGTGTAGTTTGGTTCAAAGAGAAAAGCCCATAGGTGAGCAATGAATTTGGTTCCCAATACTCCACATGGAGAGCAGGGACACAGAGGCAGACTGATCACAGTGTTGACTACGCCGAGTTGTGCTACATTTAAATCACAGTTCTGGTTTCTAAATTTGCATATATCAATGGTGATTGGCATGCTATGTAGGGAATTCAGGGAGTTGTATCCAAAAAGTAATTTTTCTAAGCTATAGTATAGGTTGCTGAGAGGCATATAGACCTCCATGATGCCACTCCAACCACTTCCATTGCTTAAATTCTTTGCTATTGAAAGGTCTCAATTATAAGATTGGTTTTAGACATTCAGATGACACCCCTTTCATTGATCCTTGCTTAAACAGACCAATTATTAATCAGAACATAGGAGATGAAGGGAAAGCAAAGACGTAGCAGTGGCTGGTGGCTCCAACGTTCGTGAGGGCAGTGAGTTCACTCAGGGTTTTAGACCAAGTTTTAAAAAAGAGTATCTGAGGTTCTGAATTCTTCTCCAAAATTAGGTTCAGAAGCTTGGGTAGATCTTTTAAAGTTCACCCCATGGACATTGGTGCCACCAGCCACTACTGGAGGTACAGTGTGCCCTCTTCTGGCATGACCTCCGCATGCATGAATCCAAGGTCATGTGAAGCGTCAATGGACATGGTGAGCAGGCCAGGTGGGCAGTCTGTGCTTCTGCGGAGCACGCACATTGTGTCCATTGACTACAGTGGAATGAGGCACTTGCATTTTTTGTTTTACTCAGGGGTTCCTGGAACAGAACCTCACTTATAGGGCAGATCCACTGTACGCATATCACAATTTGGTGGAGAAAACAGATATATCATCTCACCACCCACTGTTTTCTCTCTTCCTTTCTGTTTCTCTCTCTCTCGCAGCAGGCATTCTTGTTACCCTCGCTGCATTGTAGAACATGACATTTACGTGACTCAATTACATGGCAAAACTGCACCAGGCTCAATTTTATACTCATTAAGCCAGAAGGAGAGTTGCCAGTTTTGATGGGGATTGCATCAGACTCCGTCTTGGACTGCAGGCACCTTCAGTACTAACCTCGTTTAATTTTTGTGGGGATAAATCAGGCAGTGACAGATGAACAGTGGCAAAAGTTTGCCACCCTGTTGCATAAGAAAGAAAGATCAAAGAATATCTCAGCTGGCTTTCTGTGTAGAGCTTCTCCTATAAAAGCAGCAACTAGCATTGCAGCTTATGCCAAACATGAGGGACTGTAGCTCAATAGTATAGACTATTTCTGCACTAAACTGTTATAGTGCTATTATTCCACTTTCAACATCCTATGGAATCCTGGGGTTTGCAGTTTAGGGAGGGGCCTGAAGCCTATAACACTCTAGTGCAGAAATGGCCTAGGAGCCAGCATAGTGTAGTGGTTTGAGCACTGGACTACAACCTTGGAGACCAAGGTTTGGTTTCGTCTGCCATGAAAATCCATTGGGTGACCTTGGGTGAATCAGAGATTCTCAGCCCCAGAAAACCCTGTGAGAAGGACATCTGAGAGTCATTATAATTCAGAAACAACTTGAAGGCACACAACAACATCCTCCCACAAATTGCCCTGTGTGGATGGAGGTCCACTTGCAGTACAAGCTGCATTAATATAGAGAAGAAACAGAAACCAGATAACTTTGAAGGTATCTTAGCCTTATTATCCTTTACCCCATGGGTTAACTTCTTAGAGGGAGCAGAAGGTTATAAATAAAAAGACTAAAAGAGAACAGTTTAAAATACCCTGTATGAAGTTGGAATCTCTTCTACTAACTCACCACAAAATGCATCCCCAGTTTATTCAGTGAATCTCAGTTCCCATTCTTTTCTTCTTTATTGCCACGGATGTGTTGCCACATGTTATCCATGGAGTACATTCTTCCACAAGTTTCTCTGTGTGGATGGAGGTCCAGCACCAGCTGCATTAATATAGAAAAGAAACAGGAACCAGATAACTTGGAAAATGTCGAGTCCTTTTCTCCCTTATTATCCTTTACCCCACGGGTTAACTTTTTAGAGAGAGCAGAAGACCAAATTCAATCTAGCCAGGCTCTTTGCGATAGATTTTGTGCCAACTTCCAGTCTTTTGCTATTTCAGCTCTAATTAGTAAGAGACTGGATAACAAACAGTTTGCTGCTCTCTCGCTCTGTCTAAAATCTTCTGCCTGACATGTCTGCCCTACTCTGCTTTATGGTGCATTTGGTCCTCATAGAACGAGTCTATTCATAGGAGTTCTCATTTCCAAACATGTGTACATTGAATCATCTCTAAAACAAGACTTCAAAACATCCATCAGTTAGTTAGTTAGTTAGTTAGTTAGTTATTAGAGTATTTATACCGCACTCTTGAAGAAATGACTTGAAGGCACACAACCACAACAGCAACAACAGTAGGATATATGCAATGATAGCTTGGGAAAAGTTATTTTGGGGGACTGCAGCTCCCAGCATTCCCCAGCCAGCATGCTGAGGAAGAAGAAAAGCCTGTACATTATATCCTCACAAGTAAGAATGAGTAATTTTCCCATTTATCTCGTCAGTGAGAGAAATAAGACAAGAAAATCACATTTAGATTTTTTCTTGTCCTCTCAATTTCTTTTCCTGTGCAGAAATGTTATTTTTGTGTGAGTAGAAAATTCTGTATATATAGAAAATGACCTGTTGTCCTGAACTATGGAGATTCTCACCCAGCTAGGATTCTTGAGAAACACATTTTTCATATATACAGTTCTCCCTCCACATTTGCAGGTTTGACTTACGGTTTGGATTACTTGCGATGCCTTGCCTCCCCTCCCCATTCTCCCCTTTCCACTCCCTGGCAGGGGGGTGCAGGAGAGTGAAGGGTCCTCTAATAATCTCCGCCCACCGCTGTGGGTGCAACTGCCCCAGTGGGGGGTGGAAGGGTGAAGGGAAGGACATATCTTTATCTCCCGGTTGCCATCTCCTGCTCCCCGCTGCAGGTGCAATCACCCCAGCAGTGGGGCAGGGGGGAGATGGCGGCGGGGAAGAAAAGATCTTTCCTCCTCTTCACCATCTCCCCACCTGCAGCTTTGGGAGCAATTGCCCCAGTGGCGGAGGAGGGGGAGATGGCGAAGGGGCAGAGTGCAGGGATGCAGGAGTGCTCAGTGGAGGGGGGAGTTATTTGCAGTTATTTCACTCTTGAGGGGCTTCTCTGCACGTGTCCCCTGCAAATATATATACTGCATATATATATATTGCTTTGCATCTCTGTGGCAATCCTGTCCTTAGCATCCTGTTCCTCCATCCCACCTGCCACTGCCCTGGCCTCAGAGGGAGGGAAGAAGAGACAGGCACAGCTCTATCATGCCCAGACCCAGAAGTAAATGAAAGGTCCTCCCTCCATCACAACTGCTACTGCCCCGGCCTCAGAGGGAGAGAAGGAAAGGCAGGCAAATCTCCATCATGCCTAGCCCCCAAAAGCAAATGAAAAGTCTTCCCTCCATCACAACTGCCACTGCCCTCACTTTGGTGGAAGGGAAGAAGGGGCAGGCACAGATCCATCCTCTCTAGGCTCCAGCAGAAGTTGAAAAGCCCTACTTCCATCCCAACTGCCTCTGCTGTGGCCTTGGAAAGACAGAAGAACATGCAGCCACCACTCCACTGTGCCAAGCCACAGTTTTCCAAACAGTGTGTCACAACACCTTAGTGTGTCGGCTGCAGTGTGTGGGTGCATTTTGTGAATGTAAAGGGCTGGAGGGGCTGCCTCTTCCACCGCTGCCGTGGTAGGTCAGGTACAGGTGAAGGGGCTGCCTCTACTGCTGCCAGTGGTGGAGCTTGGAGTGTGTGGAGTGGGGGACGGGGCTATGGCGCAAGGGGTGTGGCCAAAGGGGGGCATGGCTGCAGTGTGTGGCGGAGTGTCCAGAGCATGCAGAGGTGTGGCCAGGGCACGTGGCGGCATGGCTATGGGCCGGAATGCCCCCAAAACATCGCCACTTGGGGCAAATCATCCCCCCACCCCATGTCCCTACACAACTGACAGCCGCTGCTGCCCCAGGCCAACAAAGACCCTGGTGAGGACAGCAGGGGTGGGCCAGACTCGGGTGTAGGGGTTGCCTCTCCTGCCGCTGCCATTGCCACCCCGGACCAAAGAAGACTCCAGCGAAGGCAGTGATGGCAGGCCAGGCCCAGGTGGAGGGGCTGAATCTCCCTCATCTCCCTAGGCTGAGGAAGACCTTGGCGAGAGCAGCAGTGATGGGCCAGTCTCAGGTGGAAGAGCTGCCTCCACTTACTGATTTACTTACTGAGTTACGATGTTGCGAAATGATGCATGTCTAAAAAGTGTGGCACCAACATGAAAAGTTTGGAAAGTTCTGGCGTAAGCCCAGCCACTAATCAAAAACCTTCCCTCCATCCCAACTGCCACTACCATGGTTAACTACAGGGAAGACTGTAAGATTCCTACACTGAGCATGGGGCTGGACTGCATGACCTCTGGAGACATTCTGACCCAAAACTTCAGGAATTAAGTTTTTGGACTACAACTTCCAGAATCCACCCACCTGGCAGTTCTATCACTCCTGACTGTAAAGATCCTAATCAGTTCAGAATTCCTCTCATTAACATTTCTTAGCACTCAAAAATATATTTTTCAACCATTTTCTGAATATTGTTAAAAATATTCTTTCCTTACCTATTAATATGTCAGTAAAATGTGGTTGTGTGAATGCGCTTGGAAAGTCTTAGCTAGAAAAATCAGACTGTCCTAGAATTGTATTGTGAATGTGTGTATGTATTTACAGGCAACTGTTAGCCTGATTTCTGGGGTCCCTTGGGGGACACCTCAATGTGCTCCACGCGATAGGGAATAGAAACTAGCCAGAGCACAACCAATAGCAATGTGAGAGACAGGGTAACCTAGTGGGGTCTTTTACCCAGTTTTTATGGGGTCAGGCCAAGCCAAAAACCAAACAAGAATGTCCAATAAATGATTTTACTGAATGAAAATCTCACGCAGCAACACAATCACTCATGCACTCATTCAAGACCTATTAAGAAGCAAAAGAGAGGAAACTGCATAGGGGAATATTGAAGGGATGTAGCTGGGGTGATACTGTACCT
>CAOKZL010000212.1:600000-943158 GCA_948472985.1 Iguana delicatissima | reverse complement strand
GCATTGATAAATCACAGAAAAAAATAACACTATATATGATAACAGCAGCAAGAATATGTTATGCCCAAGTGTGGAAACAAAAAAGTATACCAACATTAGAAGACTGGTTGTTTAAACTGATATGGCTGAAGCAGGTATTGTGATTGAGTCGTCAAAAGATAATCAGAAAAAGAAAGTACTTGAAGAATGGAAAATGGTATTTCCCATATGGGAAAAGTGTTGGGAGGAAAAGGCAATATTATTTATAAGTTAAAAATAAGAATTAAGAAAACATATTATATAGTGAAAGAGGTATTATAGGAAAATGATGTCTTAGTAATTCAAAAATAGTAAAATATTAAGTAATTTGGAAAAAGGACTAGGGTTGGAGAGGTGGAATAAAAGGTGTAAGAAACCTATGAAATATATATAGTTGAAAGAAGGAAATAACAGATAAGATAGCAGAGTACCCTGAGTTTCAGAAGGGGGGAGGGAAGGGGGGAGGGAGACCTTGCACTGGGGGATTTTGGGTGGTGGGAATTGATAAGAATGTATATAGAATTTATTATATGTATGTGAGAGATGTTTTTCTAATTTTTATACTTTTTCAATAAGAGGGAGAGTTGGCACTGGAGGAATTTGAGTGGTGGGAACTGATAGGATTATATTTAGGATTCATTATATGTATGGGAGAGATATATTTGTAATTTTTATACTTTTCTCAATAAAAAAAAGTTGGTGAGGGAGGAGACATTACTTAGTTATAACTAGGTAATTGTATAGGATATTGGAGATTGCTTTCACTCCTAGTGTTGAATTCTCTCTATAATGAATGGAATCAATTAGTCAGTGTCCTGGATTCATGCATTTTGTTTTTCCTAGTTGTATCACCAGCAAACATATGCAGTATGAAGATATGAGGACAAGAATTAATCTCACACCCAATGGGTATCTTGGATAAGTTGTACAAAATTGATAGACTGAAGCCAAGAATTGTGGTGAAGTTCATTTCTAGAGGTAGGAAGTCAAGCTGGGTGCCAAAACCAGAAAGATAATTATTATTTAGGAAAAAGTTCAAGCAGGAACCCTTTTAAAGCATTTTCTGTGGAGATAGCTCAAAGATTAACTTGGGTATGCAGAGCCAGTCCAGAGTCTGAAAACACTTTAGTGCTATAAAGAAACTCTAGATCAGTGGTTCTCAACCTGTGGGTCCTCAGATGTTTTTGGACTTCAGCTCCCAGAAGCCCTGAGCATTGACCATAGTGGCTGGGGCTTCTGGGAGCTGAAGTCTAAAAACATCTGGGGACTCACAGGTTGAGAACCACTGCTCTAGATTATTGACTTATTCCTGAGCTGGCTGTGTACACGCAGCAGAGACTTCTGACTTCTGATGGCTTCTAACAATTGGTTTAGAGGGACAGCAACATCTTTGTGTTGCCGACTATGCTCTGGAATTTCATCCTCAGAGCCAAGATATCTAACCAGCAACACCAGGAATATATTGTAATGTCTCCTCCTGGACTTGTCTATTAGAGAGTCAAACATCTCCTCTTTCAACTAAGACGCTTCCTGGAAATCATAATCTAGCAAGCCAGGGAGAAAACTAAGGTTAAACATACTAGTTTGGAATGTAGAGGAAAACGTAAAAACGGAGGAGAATGCACATTGTCAAAAACCAACAGTAATATGCCACAGTCCAGAAATAGAGCACGTAAGTCCACCAGCCATGTGTTCTTGTTTCAATGATGCCAGGAAGTGTTCTTTAGTGAAATGAGTGATACAGTGCTAGATTTTATTGACTTTGTCTTTGACTGATTATCTTTGATATTCTACCCTTTGATGGAAAGTATAGATAAGTAAACACTATTGTTGTCATCATCATCATCACCATCACCATCACCATCATTACATTTGAGGAGCAGGAGCTCTTGAAAACCATTATCTCCAGGGAGAAACCAAAAATGCAGGTAGCTGTGCTAATCCTTGTCAATAAAGCACCATGCTTACAGCTGGTATGTCTAGTGGTTTGAGCACTGGGCTCTGCCCAGGAGAACAGGGTTCAATTCCTGTTCAGCCTTGAAAATCCGCTGGGTGACCTTGGGCATATCACACACTCTCAGCCCCAGAAAACCCTGCGATACATTTGCCTTAGGGTTTCCATAAGTTGGAAACAACTTGAAGGCACAGAAGATGAACAACAAAACCGGTTTGATCAGTGTTCATTTGTCTGTTCAAGACCAAGCCATCCTAGTATGTTTTGCACCAGAACAGGAATAGTTTGCAATGTATTTTTTGTTTAAACACTCCATTCCCTCCCCTTACACATGTGTGTGTGTGCGTGTATGAGAGACAAAGAGAGAGAGAGCGCGCACTATTGTTGTGACTTCACCTAACTCAGAAGAAAAAGAGAGGACAGATAATGTTGTGGACCTTGATAATCAAAATGTGTTGACACTCTGACCCTTGGAAACTTGGTCTCACTAAAGCAATGGTGAGAATTAAATAAAAAAGTGTTTGATAAAACAGGTCCCAGTATCCAATAGGGGTGTAAAGAAGTATTCTGCCTTGTCCATTTAAAAAACATTCTGTGTACCATTTTAATGCATATATTCTTAGCATCCAAGAACCTCAGTTTATTAATAAAGGCAATTTCTTACTCAAAGTTCTACACAAGAAAATGACAAATATGCATATTTAGTGGGAGCGCCTCCATGGAAACCATAACTCAGCCATCCTGCTAACATATATTACAGAACATGTTTATGCAAAGGGGATGAGATACGGTCCGGGTGAGAGCTATAACTTTGATTTCACAGACTATGGTGTATGTTAAATGTCAGCGATAACTTTGCATTAATATATTTTGTGATTCATTTATTATATTTTCAAAATAGGATGCCACATTCTCACAGACTGGAGGAATCTATTGTTAGGTTACTCATAAGAGGTAATAAATTAAATTCCTGCTGTTGATTTAACTGTTTTTTTTCTCCCCTGACTGAATTTATATGAAGGAAGGTGGTAGTACAAAATGTATCTTTTCAGCGGGGAAGGCATCCATCTGCTGAATATTTCAGGTAGCAAAGTAATAATGATGTCTGCCCCTCTCCTCCATTTGAACCTACTTGAAGAATGGAAAACTTTCATCCTGCAGGCAGGATGCAGTCTGTGGGCAGTCCCCATCTGTCTTGGCAGGTTTTATTTTTATTATCTATTATTCATTGAATTTGTACTCTGCCTTTCTTCTAGGGTGGGATCCAGGGTGGATAAGATTTCGGCTGGCTTTATCTCAGAATACTGCTCAATGATAAGGGATCTCTCCTCCTCGTCCTTCCAAAGCCTGTAATAAGATTTGAGCTTCCACTACTATCAATGGAAGTGTTAAAAGCCTACTTGAAGTAAGGGAGGCATGGGGAACCAATTTGCACACACCCCAGCTGTGGTAATTGCCCATCCATGTGGGGGATTCACATTTACAGTCATTAATGAGCAAACTGGATCCCTCACATCTAGCTTTTCATCCTCGAAGCACACCAGCTGAAGGTTTTCTGAGGTGCTGTAGACCAGGGCACTGGGAAATGATGTTAACAGTGACCTCTTCATCATGGGGAGTGTAACCCCAACAGGTGAGTGACTCAGAGGTCCATGCATGATAGCAGTGCCTCTGTGAAACAGTGGGGAGGCCTGTGAGAAGAGGGTAACCATACAGGATCTTTTACACCTATGTATACAGGTACTAATGCAGGAACACCAATTGGAGATTAAAAGTATGCTTTGTATTATTGGGGAGATATCATATCCATGCCCAAGATCTAAGCAGCCTCACAACTGCACAAGGCTAACTGAAGGAAAGGAGGAAAAAATTGGATAGGGAGAAGTTAGGGAGAAGTGGGTGAGAAGTAAATATCTATACTGCAGAGAAGAGACAAAGTGATGTGGCTCCGACTAAGGGTCTAAGGGGTAGTACAAGAACAGGAATCAGAGCAGCAGAGTGACAACCTATTTCCAGAGTACTATGCGTTATCAGACTCAGAGCCAGGGTTTAAATACCCTTTTTCTGCCCTGAGGGGCTCTCTGGCAGAGTAGACAGTGGGGTCCAGAATGAGGTAATGGCTTTAGCATTAGGTAACAAAGCACTGATGAGAATCGTGATAGCTCTTTAATGACTGGGCAGGTGAGGAGAAAAAGGAGAATTCTGGTGAAAAAGAGAAGTGGGTTGAAAACAGGTAGTTTCAGATGCTTTTGTTTCTGAAGGCTGAGTTGTTGAGGGCACATTTGCAAGCTCATTAACACCAGAGCTTCCTTGACTATGACCTGGCCATGCCCTGAGTTCCCATCTGACCTACTTTCACACATGTTCAGCCAGTCCTCTTTGCCAGCATGGCCTTTCAGCCATAGCAGCATATAATTCATATTTCATGCCAATTTAATGGTATTTGCCCATTATACCATATTATGGAGTGGGGATGTATGGCATGGTAAAAGCTGCCTTGAGAGGAACAGTTGTGGCAGGACCCTGACAGTCTCTCCAACTACCTGTTCTCAATGCACCGCACAAGCAGAGGAGAGTTGCAGATGCCATTTACCTGTGCCTTAATCTACAGTACCTCAGAAAGCCCTTAGGTTGGGGTTTTGGGGTGTTTTTTTGTGTCCAAACTGATAAGCTTATTTTGATATTGATATGGAATGCTACTGTGAAAGGTAATCTGTTAAGTACCTGCTGATCTTCTTTTGTATTTTTTTGTAAAAGTGTCATTTGTAATTCATGTAGATTTTTGGTTCTCTTCATTGTCAAGTAATTTAATCAGTGTGTTTGCATTTCCTTGGGAATTTATTAAGTTGTTCTGCAATGTATGCAGAAGCCTTGTCGGTAATATATAAAAAAATACTGTGTGTGCTGTTTAAAATGGTGGCCTCTGATAATGCAATGTAAGCAGTTTTACAAATTGTTCTTTATGCAATTCTACACACAGGAATGTTATAAAAGTAAACACAGTTAACTGATAAAACTGATGTTAAAAAAGTTTTTACATTGATGACACTTGACACAGACCTTAAAGTTTGAATTTGTGGCTTAGTTATTATTCCAGTCATCTACCTTTATATCATGAAAACATCAGTTTTGTGGATATTTTCATTCACTGGGGTAGGATTACACAGAGACCAACTTCTGTAATGAGGTACTCAAGGCTAGAAAAAAAAATAATAAATAGGATGACTATCTTCCTTTGATTCTCTGGGATCTTATGTACCTTTTGGCTTAGTCAGGCTATAAATTCAGCATACTCATGTTGCTTTTTCTACAACTGCCATCAGCCCTAGGCAGCATAGAAATAGTTGTGATTGATAGAGTTGCAGTATTACAACATACAGGGCTACATGTTCCCTAATTTTTCCTAGAATGCTTCCAGAATAGACTTGAATCTTTTTTCTGGATTACAGATGGGTTTTTTTAAAAAAATAATGCCGTTATGGATCCTTTTGTTCTAGTTATCTTGCCAACTTGATTATTCCATTTCTCTTTCCCTCCTTCCTCCTCCTGTTCACATTGGCAGCACCTGTCTCTCTCTGTCTCTGCTTGTTTTTCTGTTTGATGCCATCCCATATCCTTGTTCAAAGTTCCTTTAGTTGAATCCCACATAATGATTGACCATGCCTCTGGAATGCCTTTACTGTGCATGCTCCACTCATATTCCCTTCTTCTTCCAAATTGTTTTAGAAAAGAGAAGATATCTGTTTGCATTCTAATTTCTTTAATAAATAGTTCTTCAGAGCAGCCTCGTAGAAAATTACTTCTGCCTACAAGTCTACTTTCTCTTTTAGGCTCTAAGGCCATTTCTGCACTATACTGTTATAGTGCTATTATTCCACTTTCAACATCCTATGGAATCCTGGGGTTTGCAATTTAGGGAGGGGCCTCAAGGGTCCTTGAGGCCCTTATAACATTGTAAGAATCTAGTGTGGAAATGGCCTACATCATGGGTATAAGAACATTTCCACACTACACTGTTGCTGGCCAATACATGCTTGGAAAATTTAGACCATTTCCCCACTACACTGTTATAGCGGTATCATTGCACTTTTAATGCACTGAGGAATTCTGGGGTTTGTAGTTTACTGAGGTTAAAGAGTTCTTTGGCTTGAGAATTCTAAATGTCCCTCCCTAAATTGCAAATTCCAGAATTCCACAGGATGTTGGAAGTGGAGTAATAGTGCTATAACACTGTAGTGCAGAAATGGCCTAACAGAGAAAGACACAACTTGTTGTACATACTGAGAATGTTCACAAGTCAACGTATTGGTTGGCAAGCTGTTGGTTAATCCTCACTAGAGTAAATTCATTCAAATAATTGTTGAATAGTGAGTCAACATGTTATAAATCTCAATTTTCAATGGATTTACTGTACTTAGGACTAACAACAGGATTCAGACCACTGTATGGTTACTTCTGATTTTATGTTGCTGTAATACAAAGTCTCAAGAATATTTGAGTGAAAAATTGTTGTTGTTGCTGCTGCTGCTGCTGCTGCTGTTATTATTATCAGGATTGATCATCAAGGCTCTTTCTGCACCATGTGGCTGCACCGCCGTGGAGACATGATCACAGCGCTCCACAGGTTGTGCTTCCACATAACGTCATTACAGTCCCACTGCTATCTTGTCCCTGCACGTCGCATGAGTGTGATATTTGCAAAACGGGAAAAAAAAACATTTTACACTTACTGTCACATCACACTACCACCTTTTCCAGCCATGCTGAAGGGTGGAAGGGCATTGGCGATGCCTCCCTCCCCAGCACAGCAATGGCAAATGCTCAGCTACACTGCAGAGGGAATAGGCGGGGCCAGAGCACTCCCGCCGCGACTGGGCGAGGTGTGGAGGGATGCGTTCCTGGCATGCTTTCCCTCCCGTCGGGGCTGTAGTGAAAGGACGTTGCTGCACCGCATCATGCAGAAAGGACCTAACCTATTTTTCCATGCAATTCTTTTATATGTGAAACAACAACCGATCACTACCAGCATCAAAAGCTGCATAGGTGACAACTAGGCAAGTTTTATGTAACAGTAAGGGAGCAGACAGGAAAGAAAGATCTAGACTAACAGCCTAGTCATGGATGTCTATTTAGACTTAGAGAATGAACGAGTATGGTGGCTCATGTCCTTCTCATCTCCATTACATGGCTAGATGAATAGAAGTGTCACATGGCTGCACTGCTGGCTGCGTAACCCTCAAAAATAATGGACAGACCAGCTGGTTATTAGTGGGGAAGGCCTTTGCTTTCTGCCAATGATACACTCACCTGCAGCTTCAGCCACTTTGTCAGCTGACTTCCCCACCTACCTACCCTCTCTCCCTTATACTTGTTTCTATTGCTATGGACAGGTGGTACTCAAAGAATAATGCAGATGGGAGGAGATTTTATTCATGTGTGTAATTTATTAGACTTTGTCATTTAAGTTGTTTATTTCATCTACGTCTTTAACATTACAGCTTATTTGTAGGTAAAAGAGGCATCAGGCCAGATTCATTAAGGAAGGAGGGTGGGGTAACTGTAGCATACTTCTTTAAAGGTGGGTCCCTATAAGGGAGTGCACAGTACAGTTTCAAAGTACCATCCCAGCTTAATGGCCACATGCTGGCCACACTCTCAGGTACCAAAAATGTGTATACCTCTATGCGCATTGAGGTATGCACATTGCAGGCTAGAACCACGCTGTGCCCATTTTATACCTGTCATTCTAGGAACTCCCAGCTAATGGGCTGAGAGTGGAAATTGACCAATCAGTGCTCAGGTTGTCCCATGACAGATCCTGGCCCTGTGATGTGATAACCTACTTCTGTTTATGTGTACTGTTCCCCCCTTCTGCACTTTAACAACAATGCATTGTTGTTAAACAGTGATATATTAGTGATTTTCATTTTCTGTGCTTCAAAATTTTGGGGAACATTCTTTATCTATGGGTTAATATTACATATTAAAGAAAATATGTATTTTCTAGGATTAACTTGCAATTTTGTCAGATATCTATGCCTCAGTAATTGCAAATTAAGCCCATATCTGGCTTCCAGTAGCTAGCAATAGAAAACCATAGAAAATAGACATAGTAAATGAATGATTTGTAAGTATTTTAAATGATACACAAACAGACATCCCTTGTTAACTGAGGGAATGCCTCTTCTCAAAACATGTTAAGAGTATTGTTGTCTGCTTGAAACTTCAGCTGTATTCTCTTGTTTGTTCAACCACCATCAATTCACCCATTCTCATTGATCTGGGCTACTTTGAGTATAGGAAAGCACATAATTGTGCTGCATCAAAAATAGTGTTTGCTGTCATGAAACCATTTTTTTTTCCAGTAGGTATTTATTACCCAAATTTGCTAATGTTAGCCTTCCACATCTGAAACTGTATACAAGAGGAGACTGAAACAAAGAGAACATGCAAGCTGACAAAGGATATCAAATGACAAATATTATCCTGAAAGATGCCAATCTACAGATTAGTGACAATAGAGGTGGCAATAGGAATCTGAATAAAACTTGTTTATACAGCTGAGTGCTAGAGGTAGGATAGCTTCTCAGAGCTACACATGACATCATAAAGAACATCATGCTGTCTCTGAAATTACCAATCTTATTTTGAATTCCACTCCACTCTCTTATACTGGAAATAGATGATTGCACCATGAATACTTTCATCTCAGCAGCTGCCAATAATCTGCAGTGGCATGAAAAAATTCCCAACACCATGATGTCTTGTCACATGTTTCTATTACTATATGTTCTTTAGACTGAGAAAGGAGAACTCAATACACCATTGCCATTTTCATTTAGAATTCATATTAATAGTTTATCTTAAAGATAAATTGTTCCATGATTATGATTTGGATCATAATACTACAAGTTAAATTCAAAGACTGTAAAGAATCCCAATGTCCCTGCTTACCTGAACATATATTTGATGTGAACTTTCATGCCAGACCCTGTTGTATTTCTGGATTCAAATCATGAAAAACGTTGTCTCATTGATTTTGGAACTTCTGTTTTCCCACCACTGAGACATTTACTCTGCCTTTTCCAGGACCTTTCGTATTATACAACCGTAGCACTGTGATTCCACTTTTAACTGTCATAGCTGAATCCTATGGAATCCTGGGGTTTGTAAGCAGAAGATGCAGAAGAGTTATTTGGCTAAGAATTCTAGATACTTATCTCTAAACTGCAAATCCCAGGATTCTATAGGATGCTGCCATGAAGTGCTATAATTGTGTAATGTGCAAAGGCCTTCCATCTGCATGGAAATGGCTTTAATAATGAGTCTGATCTGAAGACTTTTATGTTTCTTTCCTTATCCTCCTGCTCTTGGTACCACCTAAGCCTGATGAGAAATTCTGGAGAACTGAAACCCTTTTTTGTTGCATTTTAGTTGATTTTTGTGAAGCAGGAGTGAGTAACTGTAGCATGCCCAGAATTCATTTACTGCTATGATCCCTTGGGGCCATATGGACTACCAACAATGCCTCCTTCCCAAAAGAGAAAAAAAAGCCAAAAATAAAAGAAAAAACCAGGAAGTAGATGAAAGACTGGGTTTAAAAAACAGGTATTTTTCATAGGAGGTGGAGGTTGCAATGTCTTTCTTTAAAAAAAAATGAATTCCCATTCCTGGAGGATTGCTCATGAATCAAGTCATCTGTTTGGAGGAGACTAGAAAAAAAAAGTCCACTTTGGAAAGTCTGGATGAATCACAGACTACAAAATCAGAACTGATATATTGCACACTCCTATTACGAAGGTATTAAGTGATGTTGGATTCTGTTGGTAGCAACATATTGGTAGCAACACAGCTACCTTTTTTACTTGTTTGTTCAGGTCTTTTATTTTCCGTATAAGAAGGTCTTCATGGGTTTTCTGTTCAGTTAGAAGAGAATGAGAACTGCAGCATTTGTCATCTCGAGGCCAGAGCAGACAATTAATCAACAAGCAGCAAAGCAGGGCTTACTCACAAGGCAAGAGCAGGGAAATGTCCAAACAGAATTCAGGTTGTGAAGCAAACAAATCCAAAGGGCAAATCCAAGTCATAGTCAAACAGGCAGAGGTTCAAGGTGATCCAGATACAAGAGAATACAACACAAGACTTCTCAGCCAGAAAGATCAGTTGCTGATCCTGAAAGGAAAGGGCCAGCTGAAAGACTTTTATTTACTGATGCTGTCATCACAGGTGTTCCTTCATTAGGGCTTGTTTGTTACTTAAACACACTGAGCAGAGCAGCCACTCCTTTTGACGTCATCTCTCTTGCACAGTAAGTATCTGTGTTGTCTCATCCTCTGATATTTGTTCCCCTTGCTCAGATCCCTGCTGTTGTTTCTTATCTTTTTCTGAGCAAGCTTCTGGGGAAACTCCTGCCTCTGGGGAAACTTCTGCCTCACATTCAGAATCCTCCTCCTCCTCCTCACAGCCAGGGTCTCTAAGGCAGAGCATGATAGCATCCTCTCCCTGGGCTCAGCCATAGCATTGCTTTCTGCAAGTCACTACTCTTCAAGATCAGTTCCTCAAACCTAGTTATATTCACTTACTATATGATCCATCATTCATAATTATGGTTGACAATGTGTGTGACTGCCATCTTGAAGGACATACAAGGGATTCAAACTTTGACAGGCAGGAAAAAAAGCAGAAATTTATCCAACATTTGCTGGACCACCATATAATATTTGGTGACACACAGTATATAGCTTGGCTAGGTTACAAGTTGTGTAGGCTTGCTTCACACTGAGATGATTACAGAAAAAAAATCAGATGAATGAGATATTTTTTCTGTACAGTAGTTCACCATAGCCTTCAAGTTACCATTTTAAATCATCTTCTAAAATACGTGTTGGGTGGGAGACTGAGAAAGCTTATGAATCATGAAAAGACCAATGATTTAGTATTTACATGGTTTGCTTGCATGAGTTTACTGTCTAGTAATGTAAGAATATTTTCATGAGTTTTTGTATTGATTTTACTGAGTAAAGTGTATCAATACCATCCATAATTAAAACTTTCCCTTCATTTTTAAGGTCAAAAGTGTCAGGGAATCAAACAAATAGTAGACGAACTTTGGATGGGCACATACATACATATTAGAAATATATCCAATAATCTTTATCTATAGCCACACTGAAAGTGAATCCATTTAATTTTGCTTACCAACAACAATATTAAATATTTATTACATAACAGAAAGAAGTTGTGATAATGGTTTAGCTGTACAGCAAAGCACACATGTATTATTGATTTGTTGTATGAATCAGTTTTAACTGTATGAGATAAAACACTGGAAAGACAAAGAAATCATCTGTATTATGAAAAGAAAATTGTCACAATCTAGAAACCTGTCACACACAACAGGCAAGCAGTTAAAATGAAGTAAGATGTGAAAGACCTATGCAAGGTTTTTTTAGGATTTAATTATACATTTCCTAATAATAAGAGTAGAAATCCTACATTTAGACAGGACATATCAAGTGCTTCGAACTATTGTGTTAGCTTGGTTTTCCATGTAATATTGTTGCAAGGTGGATCAATATTAGTATTCCTATATTGTTTGCTGAGGCTATAGAAGTCTTTTGGTACATCCATAGCAAAACTGAAATTAGAACTGGGGATTTATTAACTTGTGGTTTGTACTTTTTCAGTACTACCCTAGGTAGGTCTACTGAAAAATAAGTCCAATTTGGTTCATATTTTTGTGGGAGGCAGATCCTTTGAATGGAAGGATTCTCAAACCACTCGCAAGGAAGTGGTTTGCCCATCTATAAATACATGACTCAACAGTGCTATCCTCTGCACATTTAGTTAGAAATAATTCCCACTATTCAACAGGTGTTATTCCCAGCTTGACCATATAATTAAGGCTCACTTCTGGATTTGGAGCTCCTGTGGCAGGTATCCCCTTCATACAGTTGGTGAGAAAACTAGTGTATCATGGAGCTAGTCCATTATTTTTCCACCTTTTCTTGCCCTGTTATGTCAGATGTTTCAGGTTGTGTGACAATTTGTATCCCGGTGCATTTTCTCCCTCATGACTTTGCCATTCTGACATCACTAGACAGTTCAGGTAAGAGACCCAGTGCAGAGGGAAAGACTGGAATGGAATTCAACAGCTACATAAAACTAGCTTTTCAGGAACACACCTCCTGGTTTTTCTATTACAACTTCAGTTTATGACCATACTACCTGATAGTGTAAAGGCATTATTATTCCAGATAACCCATTATCGTTTATTCTCATCATATTCCAGCTCTTGTTAGGCAATGAGCTAGCATAAGAAAAAAATGATTCCGGAAAGCAAAATGGTGATAATAGCTTCCTGAAAAGAAGCAGTTGGGAGATTGCTCTTGCTGATTATGTGGGGTTCTACATAGGTCTTATCTCATAAATTCATCCTGGAAATTATCTCGCAGAAAAACCCATTTCAGTAGTCATACTCTGTGCCACTGAATGACATGTCTAAATAACTTTTAAGCTATTAAAAATAAAGTACTGTAAAACTAGGAGTCAGACTACCATAGCTCTGATGAAAGGAAAGTAAGAAAGGCAGGGTCATGCATTAGCAGAACAGAGTGTAAAATGTTCGCTTTAGAGAGAAGACATACGTAGCACTGAGGACAGTTTGGAGGTGGCTTCACAATGATCGGTTCACACATTGCTCTTGATGCACATCAGAGGGGTCTTGCAGACATTCAAAGCTAAGAAGAAGACTGCTGAATCACTCACTGTTGAGTCCCCCCCAGTATTACCTCTGTAACAAGTACTGAAAAGAGAACTTTGAATTTAATCTGAAAGAATTTTGTCTTTCTTTCTTTCTTTCTTTCTTTCTTTCTTTCTTTCTTTCTTTCTTTCTTTCTTTCTTTCTTTCTTCTTTGAGCTTCCCTTCCATACATTTTTATACCAGTGGTTTGCATGTTCCTGCAATGGAGGATTAATTTCCACGTTAATTTGCCTATGGAAGAATTTTCACATTGGTTCAAGTGTTGCATAGTATGCGTAGTTGCATTACGTAGTATTTGAGGAGTATTCACTGACCCTGGTGGGCTATCCCTTGTGTGAGCTGAGACAGTAAGCACAAACACTGGAACACTGGGCCCAAGAACTTCATTTCTGCATGCAACAATGAAGAATTTCAAAGTTTTTGCACTTTCTTCAATGATTTTTTTTCATATTTGAGGACTTTTCCATTTTAAAAAGTGGTTGTACAAAAGCTCAAAGGAACTCAGGGTAGAACTGGAAAAGAAGTTCAGGGTGGACAGGTTTAGACAATTGTAGAACTTGTCACACCTCAGAAAGCTCACTGGACTTCACAGTGATTGTTGAATCCCTAGATAATAACAGCCATTATGACCATTACAAGTTATTGTGGCCTCAGTCTACTCAGTAGGTGCACCAGTTTAAGAACAGGGAGACTTAGTCCTACATACCCTCAGTGTAACATAAATATTCACAGGCAAAACTACACTACCTTGATCTGTAATCTCTCCTAATTTCTGTAAGGCCCCTGAAGACATCCCACATGGCCATTCCATACTTTGTAGTGAACAGGCAGGCTTAGAGATTCATCTGATTACATTCCCATAAGCGGACACAAAACAATCACAGCAATGTGGAAACCCCAGGAGGACCCCATGTCTCAGCTCTGCTGTGGTCATTTTTTGTCTGGCTATGGAATATATAGTTTGATGCTTTTACAAGTCTCCCCGCTTGCTACAAAGCACAGAATAGCAATGCAAGGCAGCTTCAGGGACTTTCCAGTAAACTGAGAGGGAGAGCGGATTTGAGGAAGAGAATGCCAACTGTTGGAGAACCCAAAAGAGGATATCCATATGTATAAAGGAAATGTATTATATGGACATCACATCCCAAACAGAATTCTAAACAGAATATGAGTTGTCCTTCTCCCTTCTTGTCATAGTATTTTGGTGTTTCTTCTTCAATAAAAGTTGTGACCTACACATTATACCCAAAGGATTTTTGAGTCTAGCCTTCCCTTCCAGCATAGCATACATAGCTATTTTGTAACCATTGGGACCTATGTCGTCAAAATCCTACCAAACTTTTGTCCTTAACTGGAACTCTGGGGAACCATGGAAACCATAAGAATTGCTTCATTCAGTGGGAGAAAATTCTAACTATTTGATAGATGGTTATCTGCATTTTCCCATTATCTGCTGAAGAACTGCAAAGGATCCTCCATAAAAGGATGACGTAAAATTAGGTGTGAGAGATTTTTTTTTTATCTAAAAGGGGAACTTTATTGACCCCACAAACAAGATATACACAATAATTACATTGAGAGATTTTCCACCTGAAATGTTATATACCACTGTAAGAAAAATGTAAAGCACTGGATGGCTGAGGGGAGAAATGTACAAAATTATCAGAATAACATGCAAAAAGTGTACAGAAAGTATATTTTTCCCCCTGATAATGGTGCATCATAGAATGAAACTGATCAAGAGTAGACTCATGACAGACACAAGAAAGGTTTTCGTTTGTTTCTTTGTTGTTGTTGTTTTTGTCTTCACAACTTAACTTATGGGAATTGCTGCTTAGATGGCTTTAAAGGGGAACGAGAGGAAAGATCTGTCAACAGCTATGAGCCCGATAACTAAATGGCACAGCTGCAACTTCTGACAAATCATGTGGTTATAGACCATAACAACAGCACCCATTAGTGGCTACAACAATTGCTATGGGCAACCTTCAGCATGGTGTTTGGCCTCTTGGCAAGGGACAATCAGACTCCACATGTAGCTGCTGATTGCTATACTTTAAGTGGCTGTTCTAAAGCAGGCAACATTCAGTGATATGCACAGTACAATGCTTCTGCTGTCACTTGCCATGACAGGGTCAGGACACCCCTGTGCTTTGTCAGATTTGCAGAGCAAGCCTGTAACTGTATCTGCTCAGAATTAAGCCTCACTGGGTTCAATGGGACTTAATCATACTGTCTGCCAATGGCATTACCTTTCTGCAATGGTGGGGTTACATGCTTTTGTGAGGCAAGAGGCTATATTGATGGCAGCACTGCTGCTGGTAGGATCTCCCACATCAGATAGGCTTTTCCTGAAGATCCAGACTAAGGCCATTTCCACCCTGCACTATTACAGTGCTATTATTCCACTTTCAACATCCTATGGAATTCTGGGGTTTGTAATTTACTGAGGCCAAAGAGCTCTCTGGTTGAAAATTCTAAATGCCCCTCCCTAAAATGCAAACCCCAGAATTCCACAGGAGGTTGAAAGTGGAATACCACTATAACAGTGTAGTGGAGAGATGACCTAAATTTTCCATGCAGGTACTGGCCAGCAACAGTGTGGGGTGGGGGGAAGTGACACTGGCAGAAGATTTCTCAGAGACAATGGCATTTGCACCATACTTCACAGAAGGAGGCATGGTAAACCTTCTTTGAATGCCTTTTACCATGAAAGCCATTTAATGAGACAATCCAAAGTGAGATAAGAGATGATGCCAGAAGATGAGACTCTCAGGTTGGATGGCACTTTACAAGCTACTGGGGTACAGCAGAGGACAACTACAGGTAGTGCTGTGGTTAGTGATGCAACTGGACTGAAGCCAAAAAGATGTTCACCTGTTGATGTGCTCAGAGTGGAAGGGAAAGTCTGAAGCTGCACAACACATATTATAAGAATATCAAATGTGAGAAGCATGAATTGGGGAAGCTTGGAATAATAATTGAAAAACAATCACCAAGAGTAGTATTAGTGCACAAATAATTTTTTCACAGAAACTCCTAAAATGCCAAAAAATGTAAACAGTGCAGAAATTTTCTCTCTCTGTATATATATATGTGGGGTGCGTGTGGGTGTATATCTCAAATTCTTCGTATTTCCATATAGAAATGAAATAAGTACATATTTGCATCTCTTGTGAAGTGATGTTTCTCATTTGAACTTGGTTGTTTCCACCTGTCTTGCTTCACACACAGCTCAAGGAGATCTCCTCAGACAGCTGTGCATGCATGAGAAAGTATGGGCCCTGTGCTTTGTGCTCAGGGAGAAGTTTTTTCCATCATGCTCCTTCTGATGTTTTTCTGCTTTGAGGCTGACAAGAGAAGAGCAGTCATGTTTGAGCAAGGTGCCCTTTCTTGGCTTGGAACAAGGAACTCCTTTTTTTGATTGACAGTCAGCTACCTGAAATGCTTGCTTCCTTGATTCCTGCTGTGGGTTTGATGTTCACAACATGTTTTACATGTCTAAACAGGAACTATTTTTCAAAAGGAACTGGGTAATCCAAGTGTAATTGGTATTTCAATTAACTGTTAACTGACCTGTTGCTTTCCAGCATCCTTATTTCAACCTTTGCAATGTTTTAAGTAAACTTTGAATCAATGTATTATAATAGTAATTAAGATCATTGTGTGCATTAGCCTTTGTGGATTCTCTGGAACACTATCTTTTTCTTGACATAGTACAATGGTCAGTTTTGTAGCTTTTCATCTATCCCAGACAAAATCACCCCTCCAGCTGCCAAACCACATGGAGCTACTTCTTCAGTCAGGACAGTGGGAGAGAGGGAGGAAGATGACTGAATAGCAGGGACTGCCTCTTGTCCCCACCGCAGTTTATTAGGGAAGGAGATGGAGGAACATCCCCACGATAGTTTCCTAGAGACAGGAAGAGGAAAAAGGCCAGTGGTCTCTGCTTCTCCCTCTGATTAACTGCAGCAGGGATGAAAGGTATTCCCAACTGCTCATCGCATCTCTTCCATGGCCATTTAGGGGCTTGGCAGCTTCCTGGAATAGAAAGCACAGATCCAGGCATGTGGAGCAGTTGAACTCCACATGTGCCATGCAAGTTCCTGGTTATGGACTATGACTATCTATTATTATGAGATACTTAGCCTATTGTATGATTGTCTAAGTCTTCAATGGCAATGTTTTGTGTTATTAATGCTTTTCTGATATTATCTAATGTTTTTATGATGCTATTGCAAGCCAACCTAAGCATTTAGTCTAGTGAATGATGATCTAAGACTTCAATTGTAATGCTGTTTGTATTGCCTAATGTTTTCCCATGGAAAATATTCAGATAAATAAGCATGATACTGATTACAAGTGTAGTTGAGTAACTTTAGATGCCTCAAGCAGGATCCTCAACTTGGTCAAAGTATCATCTCTGAGTAAGCTATATCTGTTGAATATCTGCATTTCCTGTTCCTGTTAAAAGTCTGAGAGCATTCTGAAGTGAAAAAGAGGTAGAAAGCTGCCTTTTAAAAAAAAAGCCATAGTGGTGTATGAAACACCTTGGGCTGCTGGTTATGCATCCTTGCATTACATACAAAGAATTTTAAAAACTCTTAACATTCTTTTTTCTATTTAAAAAGCAACCTTGAAAGGACTGGTTCCGAGTATGAAATAATCAGTGTGCATGTACATACACGGAAGGTGGGGCATCACTTTTATGAGCCACCACACAGTTTGCGTAATAAGCCAGTGGCTTGCATAATATGGAAATATGGCTGCCTGGATACAGCAACATTGAGAAAGAATGACTGATCACTGGTGTCTGGCAAGGAATGGAAGAGAATTAGGTGATGTAGAGATGAAATGAACACTGCAATGGAAGGGGGAAAAGACCAGCCAGAAAGAAAAGCCATTTCTGCGCTACTCTGTTATAGTGATATTATCCCACTTTCAACATCCTATGGAATCCTGGGGTTCGGAGTTTAGGGAGGGGCATTTAGAATTCTCAGCCAGAGAGCTCTTTGGCCTCAATAAACCACAAACCCCAGAATTCCACAGGATGTTGAAAGTGGACTAATAGCACTATAACAGTGTAGTGCAGAAATGGCCAAAGAGTGAGAAGGAGAGAAAAGAAACAACACAAGGGTGGAGGCAAGAAAAGAATTTCTAAGCCAGGGAAAGCTGACACAGGATGAAAGAGAGAGGCAGCAGTGCAAAAGAAAAAAAATGGGGATGAGTACAGGGCAAGAGTTTGATGAGAGGGAGTTTTTCCAATAAAAAGAAAAACAGATAAGCAAACCTTATTTCAGTATAAAACATCATGATCTGTTAAATGATTGATAAGAACTTGCAGGAGTTTGCATAAAATCTCACACACATATCCATGCACATTTATATATTTAAGCCTCCTGTAACAAACAGTAGAATACATCAGTAGTAAAAGTAGAAATGGTGGAAGATTTGGCTCTTAGATTTGTCCAGGAAATATGCTCTGAGGTAACATAAAGTCCTATTTGTTCCCCCTTTTGAAAATAGTTTATGTACCAATCCTCAGATTTCAACCATTCATGGAGCTGTTTTGACAGTTCTATGAGTCTTTGGCGGCACTAACTCTGACATCTTGACACCACATCCATTTGTACCCCTTCATTACATAATTGACAGAACTTTCCTATCAGTTCAACTCTTTTATTGCACCACATTCACTTTACCTATCCTCCAGTGGACTAAAAACTGAAGCATAAAAAGGCATTTTTGCTGAAAGGAATAGATGCATCCTCTACCTCTGAAACAGAATCTTTAAAAGTATCTATTAGAATCATTTTTGTAGATGAGGAATATAATATGAATCAGCATAACTTCTCCTTTTTCTTTTTTTCTTTTTTTTTGCTTTTTTTGCCTTATAAAGTCTATGAACTCTGAATGAAATATGAAGGCCAATTTATTGTGTTTCTCTTTCACTGACAAGCAAAAAGTACATGAAAGAAAAAAAAGTTTGCATTTCTCTACCCATTTCCCTTAGAGTAACTGAGGATAACTGAACTCAGTCATACTTATTTCTGAGTAGGGATGAAATAGGAATTCATCAATTTCCTGTTGTTGCTTTGTTATTGTTGTTGTGTTCCTTCAAGTTGTTTCCAACTTATGATGACCCTTTCACAGAGTTTTCTCGGTAAGATTTATTTGGAGGGGGAATTGCCTTTGCCTTCCTCTGAGACTAGGGCCATTTGGACCCTCCCTAAACTGCAAATCCCAGGATTCCATACAATGTTGAAAGTGGAATAATAGCACTATAACAGCCTAGTGCGGAAATGGCTTGGAAGAGTATGATTTGCCCAAGGTCACCCAGTGAGTTTCCGTGGCTGAGTGAGGAATCGAACTTGGATTTCCAGGGTTGTAGTTCAGTGCGCAAACCACTGCACCATGTTGACTCTCATACTTCCTTTAAGAAAGTAGCATGGGAAGAAAACTATTTTTGAAAACTGCACAGGAGTTTGAGAAACTGTGCAGCTTTCCTGTGGAAAAAACTACAATCATAGTCTTTTCACTCCTCATCTTCCTGGTATGAATGTTGTGCAAACTATATGCTACATGACAGAAAAAGATACTCAGGCTGGCTGAAGTTGCAGCCTTTCCACTTTAAATGTTGTGCATCTCATATGTCACATGGGAAGAAAAGAAACTCAGACTGACAGAAGCTACCACCTTTTCTGACTAAAATGTTGCACAATTTCCTTTCCATGAGAAAAAATGCACAGTTTATTACCTCTGTGTCAAAAGCAGTGCAGTTTCTGGAAAGCTACCCAGTTTCTCTGGCCAAACTCTACAACTTTTGTAGAAAAGCTGCACGGTTTGCCATCATTGTCAGAGGAGGGGGAATCCTCGGTGTCCTGAAACAAAAAATGTTGAATTGCTCTCGACATCCATAGAGAATCAGAAAGATCAATATGTATCATTCCTACTTATCCAGGTATCAGATGTGCTGTAAACCATTGTGGCCAAAACACTGGGGATTTGGGGCAAGAAGTACCTGGATGGAGATTAAATCCTCTCCATGCATGAACCTGATCTGGTGTGGAGCTCTGAGAAATTAGTTGTAAGTTGACAATGGTCTGCATTATCTATTTAGTGTAATTTGGCCCTTCCTTTGATGTATGCCCCGTTTAAATGAATATGGCTTACTTTGAGCAGGCATGTATAGTATAGGCATATGTATGCTATTTCACATTGTGTTAGCTTTTTAGACTAAATGCTGTTTCTACCTGAAAATGGTTGTTGCTCACAGTAGAAGCCCCAGTGCACATGTAAATTCTTGGTACAGGAAAATCAAAACAGCTGCCTCAAAATGCTCAGCACTCACTACATCTGTTTCTTTGCTAAAAATAAGGCTATAATAAAGATATGTGTGCAACATGAAGTGGGAAAATGTTCACAGACCTCATAGTAAATCCTTTCCCTTTGGAGTTTTAAACTAAGTAATGTCCCCAAAACACCAGATGGGACAGCTGCAACTTCAGAGTGTGACTTTAAGACTCCTCATTCCTGTGTTTCCCTAGTGCTTTTGCAGAATACTTCCCTTTCTACTTCAGAGTTATTTATTATCTGCTCTCCAATCAAGTCACAGGGACAGATCTATAACTTCATTTATTTTTCAGGGCTGCCCAGGAACCCTGAAACTCAAATTTATGAAGGTGCCTTCAAGATATTGGCCCAGCTAATCTAAGATTGCCTCTTCTGACTGACAGCTCTTCAAGGTCTTAGGGAAGGAAAGTTTTCCCCTCCCTTCCCTATCACATAAGATCTTTTCAAGCTATAGATTCTAGGAAGTGGATTTGGACACTATCAGAGCTTGAAAGTAACAAGTTAAAAGTGATACACCAACTTGTAAAAAGTTACCCATCTATCATCTTAGTGGGGCAGGATATTCAAAACTATTGTAACAAGTAACATACATGTTGTTTAATAAGTCATATTTTCTAGGGTCATGTTAAAGTTATTTTTAACTGTATTCTGGGCATTTTTAAAGAAAATTTGACAGGAATTTATCATGTTTGTTTTTTTCTTATCCATCGTAAGGGTTTTCCCTCCCCCACACACACAAGGGGGCTCAAAAAAATCACAAAAGTCACACAATCTGACAGGTAACATGAGTACCAGAATTTGACAATCTGGCAAGTAACATGAGTAACAGAAACACATTAAAAAGTAACTTTATAAGCTCTGGACTTTCAGCATTGAAAGGATGGGGACTGCCTCCAGGCTTGATAATCAGGTGTTAGATCTTCTAAAATTATTGAAATAAGAGCAAACAAATATATGAGTTTAAAGGTGTTTCAGATGTATGTTTTATTGTGATCTTGGCAGACATGGGTGTAGTTCATTCCACTCACAGGGTTACTCACCATATCTGTTCCACTGACTACTTCTATTAGTAAACTCCTCCTGCTGCTACAGTTGCTTCTGCCTCTCCACCATGAACACTCAATGACCCAGCAAGCTGGCACCTTGGAATATTGCAGGAGAGAATGCATCCTTGCTACTGCCCTCCTCCCTCTTCTTAGCAACTGCTGCCATCATTAACCTCATTTGTTGCCAGCACCCAAACCTCCCACAAGCAATCCATGATACTCTCCAGCAGTAAAGTGACTGCTGAGATTTTTCCTGGATTAAAATGTGGTATCTGATTTCACTGGACCTGTTAGGTGGTGTACCACAGCCCTATGCAACAGTGACACACTTTAATCCAGGAGAAATATACTCTCTGGGTTCCAGTGGCTGTGACCATTTCACCTACCTCTGCCATCAATCCACTGTCAAGCTTCCCATCCTAAATGCAGCTACACAGAAGGAGAGATGAGGGGAAGGAGGAAATGACAACTCTAATTATTTCTTTTCCTCACATTGCTGGAAAAGAATATAATCTTACCAGGACTTATTTCCCTCCAAACAAACCTTTACTGACTTTGATTAGACAGTTGGAGGCTATTGATTTTTCCTGACCTTGTTTAGAACTCGACATTCTGTAAAATAGAAAGGTGGATTAAATATTGTTCTTTTTTCAGAGATGATGATGATGATGATAACAGGAATTAAAACAAGATATTTTGAGCTTGGGCAAAGAAATGCAAATATATAACAGCATGCTCCCCAAACTGTGATTAAACACATACAATTATGTTGTCTTTTTCTCAATAAATAACCTTCTATCAAGCAGACAGAAGGTTATTTCTATGACTTACTATGTTAATACCTCTACATGCTAAAGTCATCCTGTTTATCTGCCATATCAGCAGTAGTGAAGTACCAATCAAACACAATTTGTCCTATATTTCTTTTAGCAAGTCAGATGCTCTTCTCCATGCTGTTGTTTTTGTCTATATTTTGGAGGTAGACAATAGTATGGTAAGTATTACACATTTTTCTAATGCATTTAATAATACACTTACAGATTTGCATACCCCAAAATGTACTTCTTTTCTCTTCTCTTGCATTTCCATCACTTTAATCACCACCCATTACTTTTAAAAGTAAAGCACTAGTTTTCTTCAGCATATAGGTAAATATCTCCATAAATTTCTAAGGAAGGAGATCCTTCACACCCAGAAGGTGCCATTCAGATAAGGCAGCCTGGCTTCACAAGGATGTCACCTCTTCAGAATAATGAAAATCTGGTACTAGCTAGATCTGTGGAAGATTTTGCCAGCTTCCATAGTCAGCAATGTCTTCTTGACCCATCCTCTCCCCCCCCGTATTGAAACATTTCCGTAACCTTTTGCATAGATGTACATCTCCCACACTATCCTAAAATCACACTAGTGAGCTTTTCAGATTGACAGTTACTTGTGTCATGGGTCATAAAATGTGTAGCAACCTTTTTTGATGCATGGTGAACAAATGAAATAGCACATTTACTTGGGGCAATCTTGCAACTGTCTGTGCAGACACAATGGCTCCAACTTCAAATTCCTGAATTTTTGATCCCAAGATTTCTATCAAGGTTATGTAAAGGTCATGAAAATCTAAATCATCATTGATAAAATAGCAGGATGATACTCAGTACAGATCAGCACTGGAGAATCACCCAAATTATGTTGACCACTTGGATGGAATAATGTCACCTTTGTTGACATAACAGCACCATCTTAGAAGCAAGTCCTGCTTAATTCAATGACATTTACTCCCAGATGTATAGGTACAGAATATAAGGCTTATGGAGAAACCCATTCAGAGTAGGTATGCATTTTCTCTGCCAGGAACTCTGTAGGCAATCTCTGATTGTCCACAACAGGCCATAAGAACCACAATGCTAATCATGAATTAGATTTCATATGTTATAGAATATGTTATAGAATATGTAAATTTTACTATTTCTGTGAAATAAATAAAAATATGGTAATTGTACTTGCATTTGTAGTTGTAATTGTATTGTATTTCTGTAAAATAAAAAAAAATATTGTATTGTAAAAACATTGTCTTGTACTTGGACAGAATATTTATTCTTTTAACTTTTTCTGATATGATTAACAGCAGATCTCCAGAACTTCAGAAAGGGATGTTTTTGTACCACCTTCTAACAAATATTTTTAAGCCAAACCAAACCAACTAAACAAACAAACAAAAACTGAGGACACGAGGCTTTGCAATTGACAACTTCTGCATTGTTCTTCCTATGAGCTGCAATATCTTATAAGGGCCACACTTAAAATTTTTAAAATTACTACATGGATATATTATATTACTATATATATATTATTATATATTACTATATTACATGGATTGTGACCAAAACTGGGAATGGAAATAGATAATGAGTGGGAAGTAGATTCAATTTGTTATATTTTAGTCTGATAGAAATCAATTAAGTTAGTTATAAATAATTTAGTCTGGATAAAATTATCTATCTAGGATGGAAAGAATATTAAAAAGTAGTCCAAAAAAAGTTGGTATATCTGTGATTCTTAAGTAACAAGAGTCCTGACAAGAAGAATTGTGGCCTACCAACAATATTTGCAATTCAGGATATATTCTGCACAGAAATTACTCAGGAAACATTTTCAGGGGAGTAAATAATAGTATTATCTGTGCAGAAAAGGATTTCTATGCAAAAAAATGCAAGTTTTGCACACAAGAAATCTAGAATTGCAGTTAGTTTTTAAAAAACTGAAGTTAGTTTTCAAACACTTTCTTAAAGCAGGGGAGGGGGGAACTACTAAAATTACCCATTGCTTCCTTTGAGAATGAAATTAGTGAAAGAATTACTTGCCTGTCTACCTATCAATCATTGATTTCACAGAAATAGAAACTGATATGATAGACAAAGTGTTGCTTCAGGTACACACATTTTCTATTCTATTTTCTCACTAAAGCCCAGATTAGAGTATTACAAGGGTTATTTGGCCAATATGGACAGGTGGAGTGGGAATGAATAGTTGAATGACATTGCAAACAACCTAAATACCCTAAAGGCACCAGATCTGACCTGATCTCAGAAGCTAAGCTGGATCAGCCCTGGTTAATACTTCAGTGAGAGACCACCAAATATACCAGGTGCTGTAGGTTGTATTTCAGAGAAAGAAACTGACAAACCTCATCTGAGTATCCTCGGCTAAGAAAATCCTTTGAAATACATGGGGCTGCACACCCCTGCAAGCACAGATAAGTGGCATTTATCTATAATGAGAAATTAGACACTTTGTTGAGAGAATTTCAGCATAAAATATGGTTAAATGCATTTTTGCAGGGTTTTTATATAAAGTTATCAGAAATGTTAACCCAAGAAAATGTAGACACTGCCAATAAAGAATGATTAAGGACACCTATTGACTAGTATAATGGTCAAGAAAAAGAAATGTGTGTGAGAGAGAGAGAGAAGGGAAGGGAAGGGAATGAAGAAAGAAGAAAATATGTTTTGTGAACTGGCCCATACTAAGATGAAAGGGCTCAAATGGCTTTGCAATTCTATATTCGATTATAGTCTTCCAGGATTAAAGAAATACTTCCTTAGATCATCAAACAACTCTTATAAAAATGAGTGGATTGGACTGATCTCCTAAAGTCCCTGAATCTTTCCAGTTCTGCTGTTAAGGATCACTTCAGTTCCAGCAACAGCCTGAATGAGCAGACATTACCTTCTTGAATAGATAGTCATTTTAGGTATTTTAGCACAGGCATTCATAGCATCAAGTCTTCCCTTTACTGTAGTGCACAGCAATCTTTCTGATTCTGCTAGGTATTGTGAAGAGCTCCATGCATATTTAGTTGCTTTCTTCAACTGTATACATGCTGAGTAAGTTTCCTTGTGTTGCAGGATTTTTCCCTTTTTCTCCCCTTAAAATTCATGAGACACATTGCGGGAACAATATTACTAAAATGGGGTCACTTGGATTCTATTCCAACCTTGTTCATCTCCAACAGAATTGTGCTGCCTGTTCCAATCACTTCTTAACAGACTTGTGCTGAAAGCATTCTGCCAGCTGACACCCACATTATGAAATGAATAAGATTCACAATGGGGGACCACTGGCAGAATCAAACCCTTAGTTCTTTCACCATTGTTAGGTAAACAGCAGTGGGGGCTGGGAAATGTACTGCGTTACAGCTTTCAGCAAACACACTTCTTTCGCCCCTAAAGAAGAAATAATTTAGTCTTTTAGGAGTTAAGTGATGGTGAGGAGAAACTGTGATTTAACTGTTGGTAAATACTGCTCTGAGATAACACAATAATACTCCTCTGAGAACACACAGACACACACACATTAGCATTTGCTAATGAAATTTCAACACACAGCATGAAGACAACTGAGTGTAGCTGCAAAATTAAAGCACCAATACTGTAACATTTTGTTAGTGACGTTGTGGTGGTGGTGGTTGTGTGTCATTTCCAATTTATGACAACTCTAAGGTAAACCTATCACAGGCTTGTCTGGGGCTGAGAGTGTGTGATAGACTCAAGGACATCCAGTGGGTTTCCATGGTTGAGTAGGGAGTGAAACCCTGGTCTCCAGGGTCTTGCACTCAAACCGCTACACCTTGCTGGCTCTCTGTTAGTGATTTAGGAGACATAAATCCAAACACACACACACACACACACATATGTATATGCATATATGTATATACACATACATATTTGCCCCCTTTTTTGATGGTTGTGGAGGTTGGAATTCTTTAGCAACCATAATATGACCAGCAGTATGTTTTTATTTACATAATAATTTTATTTTAACCTGGAAATATTTTAAGTTGTTTATATTGTACACTGCCCTATGATAAAGGGCAAGACAGATGGGCTTCAATAAATATATAAGCAAACAAACCAACCCTGTCCCCCAAAACCTACTTTTTAAGCTGCTGCATCCACTACATGAACATTTACTGGCAGATTGAGAGTGGAAGTGGGGGAAGCCTACCATCATTCAACTATGTTCCCAAAACGGGATGCACAGCAATGACATCATCCTGAGAGACCTTCCGAGGACCCCTGGAAGGTCCCAGAAGATGCCTGTCACTGTGAGTCCAGATATAGGAACATAGCTGGATATTTTACTCCAACCCTTCCACCAACCAGTCAATGGCCACAAAGAGTTGCATCAGTTTAAAATAGGAACTGGGGTTGAAGGACAGACATATTGCTGTTCCACCTGTGCAGAATGTTACAGTATGTCTCCTGATCCAGGCTCTCAGCCTTTAATCAGTTACCTAAACCAATAAGAGAATAGGCAGATAGCTAGATGTGCTTAGATACCTGTCATCTTTTGACTTTCATAGGTGAACCAAATAAAAGTCAGTGCTTGCAGTGGTAAAGAGCATCTAGAACAGGAGCCAGAAGCCAGGTATATTGGTAGCATTGTGATGGCAACCTGAATTTCTTCTACTATTGTCCCTCTGAGTCTCTCATGAATAATGTGGTAACATTGAGAAATAAATTTTTAAACATTATGAAATATTCTCAGCAACTAGAGGTAAGGAGATAAAATAATTTTCCAAACCATCTATGTTGCTAATTTTATAGGTGAGTGTGTACGATAGTTACTTCAAATGGGAAGTAAATGGCTCTCTCTCCCCTCTTCACCACCTTTTGACCAAGATTGCTTTTATGCTGCTTTTGGCTGTTCTACCAACAAATGCCCTTTCCCATCTGGCCATTGTCTGCACAAATGCCCTAAAGGCACCAGATCCTGTCTGATTGTAGAAGCGAAACAGAGTCAGCCCTGATTAGTACATATGAATGCCAGATGCTGTAAACTATGTTTCAGAGGAAGGAACTGGTGAAACCATCTCTGAGTATTCCTTACCCAAGGAAAAGCTATGCAAATTTGATGGGATCACCACAGGAAACTTGAACAGACACACACACACACACACACACACACACATACACATATCTGGTCAACACCAGTACAAACTGTTATAACACACTCTATGGCATATTCGGAGAAACAGAACCTTCGGCTACTGCAAAATGTGAGAAATTTAATTGAGGGTTGATTTTAGGGACATTCAACCAATGCTGTTCAGCCTTCAAGAGCACCTGTCCTACTTCTGACCCCAGTTCAAAGTTCATTCCCTTTAGATCCCTGCAGAATATTTGCAGGATGGTCTCTTCCCATATGGTCCTATCTCCTATGTCAGCTCTTCAATCCATACTTTGTTTTGTGCCCAATTCTCAAGCATCTTGAACGTGCTGGAAGGGGTCATCCTGACTGATCTGTCCAGATGCTGGAAGCCCATACCACCAATGTTGTTCTGTTGCATCTTTGTGTTGGCATGTGACCTACAGCGAAGGATTGCCTTTGGTTTAAGTCTTCTCAGCCTGTATCCATCCCTCTAGGTATGGTAATGCCATGTTGCTGCATCTGTTTTTCACTGCACAATTTTTGCTGTTCTAATCTTAATCATTTAAAGTATATTTAATTCATTGATATTTAATTTGTTTTCAGTTCACAGCTGTACACCCTCCACTCCATGGTACAGTCTGATTGGTGAAATAATTTAGTTGGCAATATCATTTCTAATATAACAATCACGCACTTGTGGTTGGAAGGCCTGTGGACAAGGACTCTAGTTGGAAGCTGTGTGCTAAGACAGACCTCAATATGGCCAGGCTGTCAATTCAAAAGGCTTAATCAGAAAGCTGGGCTGGTGATAATCATCTCAACAACCCAACCTTCAAGTACAATATTAAATGAAACTGCCTCAATGAAGCAACCAATGGTCATCAACCTGTAACCTCTTCCTATGAAAACTCTCTGTTTGTTCCCTCACCTGTCCAGACATTAAGAGATTATCATGACTACCATCAGTGCTCTGTCACCTGAAATTAAGACTATCAATCCATTCCAGACCCCTTTTGGTTTGCTGGACCAGACAGCAATTAACACATTCCCCTTAGGGTGGGAATAGGATACTTAAACCCTGACTCCAAGCCTGACAATTCTTAGTACCTTGGATAGACAGACACTTTATTTCGGTCATTGACCAGTAAAACAATAATAAATACAGAATAAATACATAAAAACTAATAAAAGAAAAAAAAACAAATAGCAAAGATTAGACGGCTCGCATCAGCCACTATTAACCGTTTGAGAACGTATCTTACACATAATATACAAAAACTTTGCTACTTTGAGTATAACAGTTTGCTCCTGATTATCCAGCAGATAGCATAGATAGAAACCATCAGAATGTCCTGGGAATTGAGTTAGTAGAGGAGTAATCAGCTCTTGTCGAATGTCTCGATAAAACTGACAATATAAGAGTACATGAATTGTAGTTTCTACCGCACCGGTATTGCAAGGGCAGAATCGCATCTCGTAAGGAATTTTCCCATATTTCCCTTCCAATATCGCTGTGGGAAGAACATTAAAACGAGCCAATGTTAAGGCTCTCCTAAATTTGGGCACAGTGACATAGTACAAGTATGCGGCCAGTTTAGAGATCATCAATTGGTTATTAACAAGTGTATACTTAGTAAAGGTAGCAATTTCTGTTTGACCTTCTATATCTAATATCCTTCGTTTTACAATAGCTTTTGCTTGGTCTAATCCTAATCCTAGGATATGATTGCTCGAAAGTCCACAAAGGCTCAACTTCTGAAGCACAGCTGTTTCCCATGAGGATTTATATTTATCAGCCAGAATTAACTGGGTCAGTCCATTCTGATTATTGTGTAGCTTTAGCCAATAGGTAAAGATGTTCAACCAAATACTTGTTTCCAATTTACTAACTCCTGCCTCCCTTCGCAATACAGCATTTGGAACACATCGAGCAACCTGAAATATGCTCCTCAGAAACTTTGTTTGAACTCTTTCTAAAGAGATCATATTACTATACATCCCCAGCTGAGCTCCATATAACAGTTGAGCTCGGGCTTTAGCTGTAAACAATTTGATTGCAGCTGGGATGAACTGTGCTCCTTTGCTGAAATGGTAATTTTGAATGGCTACAGCAGCTCTCTGAGCATTACTGGACACGTAATCTGAGTGAGCATTTCTACTTCCTGAAGCTTGGAAAACTATCCCCAAATATTTAAAGATCTTAACCTGCTCAACTAATTGCCCTCCTAGGACCCAACTTCTTTGCTTAGAGTGTTTTGAAAAAGTAAGGATCTTAGTCTTGGTGTAGTTTATTATTAGTTCTTCTTCAGCACAGTACTGAATAAGTGATCTAAAGGCTCTCTTAAGGCCAACAGAGGTCAATGACAAGATTACTGCATCATCAACATATAGTAATAAATTGATATGCCTATGGGCTAATTTAGGGGGATGGAAGGAAGAGTTACTCAGATAAGGAATCAAAGAGTTTATATAATAGTTAAATAAGAGTGGAGCCAGTACACATCCCTGTCTGACTCCTTTCTTTACTTGTACTTCCTTAGTGACATGTCCTTTATTGCCAAACCTGACTTTCAATCTGGTATTCTCATGAATTTTAATGAGCAACAGAAGTAAGCACTTATCTATTGTGGAATTTTTAAGTTTAAGCCATAATCTGGATCTAGATATTGAGTCAAATGCTGACTTAAAGTCAATAAATGCTGCGTAGAGGGATTGACCAAATTGGTGAGTGTACTTCTCTACGAGATGTTGCAGTACCATTGCATGATCTACTGTCGATCTACCTTCCCTAAAACCAGCTTGTTCATCCCTCAAAGTATTCTCAGTTTCCAACCAGTCTATTAATTTAACCTGTAGATGTTTAGCATATATTTTACTAATCTGACTTAACAAACTGATTGGGTGAAAATTTACAGGATCATCCCTTTTACCTTTCTTATAGATTGGGATTATTATAGCTAATCCCCAGGCTTTAGGAATCATAGCTGTACGGTCAATTACATTGAAAAGTGAGGTTAACACTGGGATCCACCAGTCTAGGTCATTTTTTATTACCTCATAGGTGATGAGATCAGCACCAGGTGCTTTCCCTGGTCTGAGTTGATTAATTAAGTTCTTAATTTCTACACAAGAAACTGGGGGCCAGTATGGAAGGGAAGATATATCCAGCTCCAGTTCAATCATGGAGTTTTCCTTTTCAGCATACATGGATCTAAAATGGTCTTCCCAAATATGGGCTGGAATCTGGGATGATGGACTATAGATATTTCTTGGGAAAGATGGCGCTACCGCTCTCCAAAAGAGAGTGGAGTTATTTGTACTAGCTGCTGCTATCAGACGCTCCCAAGATACTTGCATGTTATCCTTTTTCTTCTGGCGGATCAACTGTTTGTACTGTTTTTTCAGTCTCATGAGTTCCGAAGTTGAACAAGAGTTGGTTTCCTCTTTATACAATTTGAAAAGCCGCTTTAAGGAATTCCAGGCTTCATGACACTCTTGGTCAAACCACTCATGATGTGTTCTTAGTTTTTGCCCAGCAAAAATACGTTGGGGAGCAGTTAACAAAGACTGGATTAATTTGATTAAGTTGTTATAATTATCCAACACCTCCTCATCTGACTTTGGGCTTACTATTGATGCATAAAGGCACTTAGCTGATTCCCTTCCCAGGAAATCTGTAAGTATTTCCGCTTGTTGGGGTGACCATTTAGCGCGTATAGGACAAAGGTCATCAGACATCACTGTAATATGGCGTGTGGGTACATACATCCTATCAAAAGCCTTCATACACAACATAACAGGGAAATGATCACTCTCAGGACGACTGACAACTGAGAACTTAGACAGATAGGGTATTAAACTCATTGAGATGCCAACATAGTCTAAAAGGGAGGGCTTAAGGCCAGTCCAGTGAGTATACTCAGCGGGATAATCATCACTTGTGGACCCATTCAGAATCACCAAGTTCAGTTTGGAAAAAGTTTGCATTAAACACAATCCTCTATAATCACTACATGTGTCTTTAGACTGGCGGCACAAAAGGGGGGGTATAATTACAGGGGGTAAATGTTGGCAATGAAATTTAGCAAAGAGTGATCTGTCATCTGCTCCAATTCTTGCATTAAAGTCACCAGCCACTATGGTATGCGCTACAGGAAATGCTGCCAGTACGTTTTCCACATATATGTTCAATTTGTCCCATACATGTTTTATCTGTGCACGAACATACAAAGGTGGAATATACACATTGATCAGTACAAGTTGGATCTTGTTGAATTGAAGCAAAACTGCCAGTGTGTATTGATCTAATGAAGGTAATCTAGTTACTTGTACCTGTAATAAAGTAGATATCAATATACCTAACCCCCCACAAAGCCTCCCACGTCCTGTACCAGGTACAGCATCTAGCATAATTGTCTTGTACCCTTCCATGAACAAATGTTCCGCGGCCCATGTCTCCTGAAGAAAAATTATATGATATCTAGATATATAAGCCAAGAACGAAGGGTCTCTACTTCTAGATTTCCATCCTGCAATATTCCAGGTAATTAAAGCCAGCGAGGCAGCATTTATTGAATGTCATTCAGCTTCATCCATCATGGGGGTTAATGCAGGCAATTCTTGTTGGCTCATGGCTCCTGCGTTGCCTGTTATTAAACTATGGTAGCTTGGAGCAAATGTCTGGGTATCATTTGGCTTAATTAAGGGGTCACGTAGAAACTGTTGACCTACTGTTTCTATTTTTGGTGAAGCATCACTCTCATCTCCTATCACTGTGGTCACTGTGGTCAAATCAATTAGATCTCTAACTGGCTGGCTAGGTAAAAATGTAGTTGGAGTCTTCGGGACTAGAGCTAGAGCACCTTCTTCTTTTTTTTCCTCTTTATTGGATTTGGATTTATTGGATTTGAGGATTCAGGAGATATACATATCAGTGGCCTGCCAGAAGGACAGTTGGAAGGTAATAGGTAGTTAATAGACGCTGCAGCAGAAGACACTGACTGTAGCACAGTTTTAACTGCCTCTAGTTTACACAATAAGGTTTGTTGTTCTTCAGTAGAGAGAGTACCAAACATCTTAATAAGGTCTTCCTCATCCTCCATGGGGTCATCTGTTATTTGCATTTTCCTAATGATTAAATCATTTGTGTTATTTCTCCAGTGTAAACCTTCACTTGGTCTTTGGACTGTTGGGGTAGTCTGTTGTGTAGTACCTTGGATATATACAGGAATGTCACTCTCTTCATTGGCTCCCCAGTTCTCATGCCCTGTGCTACTCTGAACTCTTGTTTGGGCCATCTTGTTTGAGTCTTCTGCTTCTAGAACAATAATTATCACCCACTTCACCCCAAAACCTCTTGCTATCCAAACCTTTCTCTCATTTATTTTTGTTAGCCTTGTATGGTTCATGAGACTGCTTGATTGCTTGTGTGTATCTGTGAATTCCCCTGATAAAAGCATTCTTTTGACTCTCAGCTGGTATCTTGTGAAAAGGTCCTCTGGTTACACTCCTCTCACAGGCCTGCTTTGAGCTATAATTCTCCACTCTGGCACTGTTGGAGGATCTCAAGGTCCCCTACCTTTTGGAGTAATAGCTCTGTGCAAAAGAAAAGACCATCAAAATTGTCAATAAATTCATGTTGAAAATTTGCACATCAGTGGGAGGGGACTATAATGTTAAAACTGCCTTTTGTGTACGAATCTCCCATATAAAGGAAAGGTTTTCTTTAAAAACATATTTGGAAGAACATTTGAAAATGACGTTTTCCCACCTTCTGTTTCAAGCATTTTGTCAAGGAGTGGGGCAAGTAGTATAGTCCTTCTTCATTTTAATTGTTTCAGCACCTTCATAGGAGTGACATGCAACAGGTGCCATTCTCCCATGACACTCTGTGTAACCTGTAGAGTTATTTTGAGTTTTGTCAGCAAATGCGTGGCCTGGGTTACAGATCCAGAATTCCCAGTTGGATGATGGCAATCTCTCCTCAGTTGAAATTAATGTTTTATTTTTATTCTTGTATGTAAACACACACATATATACATACACATACACAGGCCCCCATTGTATATATATGTGTGTGTGTGTTTGTGTATTTTTATATATATGTACATGTATATAAAATTATATATAAAATATATTTATCCAAATCTTGTTCTGCTGCTCTGGTCTTCTAAACAGGACCCATTTTTCCTGCCCTCCTCATGTTCTGTGAAGCTACCATTGGACTCCAGACTGATCATTTTATCTTTAACGTTTTGTAAAATTCAAACAGATCAGCTTCATTTTGAGGAGTGGGGTGCCATCTGGTGGAAATGTGAAGCATAAAAAAACACTTCATGCTGAAAGATAAAAATGTCTGCTGTTCTACCTATTTAAAGACCTGCATTAGTGTTTATCTTATGATTTACAATGTGCTTCCAGGTTGCTTTAAACAGAAATGAAGGGCTAATTTATCCATGCTGTATTTTTATTGAATTAATGTGTCTAACTCCTCTAAAAACTTACCTATCTTAACAACTATCACCATATCCTGTACTTGTAAATGCTATAAATTAATGATGTGCTGTATGACAAAGTACTTTCTTTGTTTATGTCATGAATGTACTGTCCAAAAGTTTCTTCTCTATGCAATTCATAATTATATGAAAGTTTTATAATACCCACTTTTCTGTGTCCCTCTCACCCATTAAAATCTTCAAAGGCCTTATGCTGGTGTTCTTTTAGCATCTTTACTAAGTCTGCAATATTAATTGGTAGATGAAAAATACACTCTTCTGTTCCTAATTCTGCCCCAAATTTATTTGTAATTCATTGTCTTCAACACTGACATATTATTGGCCAAATAACTTCCTATTTTCCAACATCTCATGCACTCAAAATAGGTAGACTTATATATAATATACCCATATAATATATACACTCATATACTAATATAATATAATATAATATCTTTCATCCATTACTGTACAACAACATATTTGGGGGTACCAGATGAGAAAGGCTATCCTAGCTAATCCAAATGGCACATCTACATTGTCAAGTTCAGTTGTTCACAATTAAAATGAAGACAATCTCCCCAAGAGTTTACTCTGCATATATCTTTTATTCCAGGATATCCAGAATATTAAATTTGGAAAAAGTGTTCACATATAACCTATGCTAATCTGTGTAATCACATGGTTAACAACAAGCTAATGCATCCCACACATCTGGATTATGAGAAAATAAAACACCTCAGGGTCAAATTCATCAATGGGGGAGGTATATTCTTTGCAGTTTATGTTTTCCTTCTCATGGTGAAGTGCCCTCAGAGATCCATGCTTCAGCAATCAGACTTGTAAATAAAGTCATACACCTGGAAACCATGCTATATGAGGAGAAGCTCATGGAGCTGGGTAAGTTTAACCTGGAGAAGAGAAGCATGACAACCTATGTCCAGAGTACTATGAGTCATCTGGCCCAGAACCAGAGTTTAAGTACCTTTTTTCTTCCTTGAAGGAGAAGGTGTTATGGCTCCCTGGAAGAGCAAACAAAAGATTCTGGAATGGCCTAATGGCCTTATCATTAGGTGACAAAACACTAATGGGAATCATGATAGATCCTTAATGTCTAGGCAGGTGAGAAAACAAGAGAGAATTTCAGTGGGAAGGGAAATGGGTTGAGGACAATCAGTGGTCTATTTAGCTCTGTATACTTTCAGGTACTGTTGCCTTTGAAGGTTGAGTCATTGAGGGGATTATTGCAAGCTCATTAATTCCAGAGCTTCCCAACTGATCCCTTGACTATGACCTGGCCATGACCTGAAGTCCCATCTGATCTACCTTTGCATGTATTCAGTCAGTCCTCTTTCCCAGCATGACTTTTCAGCCATACCAGTGTATGATTTATATTTTATGCCAATTAAATAATTTGCATTGTCAATCATATCATGGAGTGGAGGTGTACAGAATGGTAACAGACATGATGTTTGAATGTTTGAAGAGACGTCATAGGGAGGATGGAGCAAGCCCATTTTCTGGTGCTCCAGAGACTAGATCATAGAGCAATGGCTTCAAACTGCAGGAAGAGTGATCTCATATAAATATTAGAAAGAACTTCCTGGTGGTAAGAGCAGTTTGACAGTGGAATGTGCTGCCTCAGACTGTGGTGCAGTCTCCTCCTTTGGAGGTTTTCAAACACAGGCTGGATGGTCATCTGTCAGGAATGCTTTGATGGTATATTCCTACAGGGAGTTGGACTCAGTGGCCCTTGTGGTCTCTTCCAACTCTATAATTCTATGAGTCTATCATCTTGCAATGACCAATCACAAAATGAAACATGTGCAATTGAAGCAAATTATGTACAGTGACAAACAGACATTTTTTCCCATTGCTTCAAGTATACTTTTCTAAATAGTTGCTAAATATATTACCCAGTTTGTCCCATAGTCTATTCAGCTCGCACATCCCTGAATACTCCCTAGAATTAAATGAACTAATCAGTAATCTTTTCTTTCCATAAGTCCCTAGGCATTATAGTTCAATGAACAAAGGGTATTTACATATGAATTTTAAGCATCCTCACTAAGCCATAATTCCTCAGGAAACCGTAACTATGAAAGTCATATGTAAGAAATCTAATTCTGAAGAAAAGACAGAGCCTGAAAGTGTTTCTACCCTCATAGGCCATCTGCTGTCTGTCATAGTTCTACTCTTTCTTTGCTGAATATGGAATGGCCAGACAAGTAAGTAGATCCCTGACATTTTCCCAAAACTGTATTTCCATGGCAAACTAAGCAGCTATCATGTATGTTTATCAGAGGAGAAGATGTTCCAGGTGTTTACCAACTTAGCCTTGGGCACTTCCAAGTTTATTTAATAAGGTACATAAATTTGGACCACTGATGCCAGAAAATGGCCTAGGGCACAAATAAATAAACAGGGCCTTGAGGAGAAAAAAAAAGTGTAAGAATAAGCAGCAGATATTGGAATAAATATATTTTGCCTTGAGGAAAAAAAAGAACAGAGACAAGGGCATCTTGAGTTGGAAAATGGGCAGGTAAGATTCTCTTGCCACTTATTTGTTCATGCTATCAACCTCCCACAACTATTTTTAATTTTAAAAACAAAGCAAACTACACCATGGGGAAAAAAAAAGTGCTACTAGCAGACCCCTTTCCCCAATCTCAGCTATCTGTGTATATCTGGAACTGATAGGACTCAAAAAGTATCCAAGATTGATCTCAGTAATGGGTAATCTCATACAGGGGAAGATGGTCCTCCATATTTCCTCATCCTGAACCATTAAGGGATTTAAATGTCTTTATTAACATTTTGAATTATACCCAGAAACAAACTAGAAGTCAGTACAGCTGTTTCAGCAAAGGAATAACAGATTCCATATGCACAGTTCCCATCACCTTGTTACCCACCTAACCCACCTAAAAACTATGTCCTGAGGGTCCTAATTATTTTATATCAAACATAGTGAGCCATAGAGATCTACTGGAAGGACACATAGGCAGTGGAGCTATGGAGATAGATCAAAAGAGTAGCCTGTTTTCTGTCACGCATCCTAGGTGAATCTTGCAAATGGTTCACACAGACCATCCCAGACTCACACAGACCATTTGAAAGGCTTTTCAGCAATAACAACACCCACAGGAGACAATAGGTCTCTGGGATCAAATTAACATGTCAAACAGCCAGGGATGTGACACCTTGTAGGTATACATCCCGGATGAGAAACTCATCTTGCAGGAAACTACAAGGATGTTTGGCTGTATTTTCTTTGAACTACAAAGCTGAAATCCATCTTCATAAAACTGCAGCCATCTGTTCTCCAGGACATATTTCAGCCCTATAACTAGACCCCTTTTTCTCCTTTTTTTGAAGTTCTCCCAGACCCGCAAACCATGCTGCTGGTAAGCTCCCCTCAGCCTCAAAAGGCATGGCTGAGATCAGCTTTTCGCTCATTTTCTCCCAGCTGAAGAATTCTGGATTGGTACAGTATTGCCCCAAAACCTTTATGTCTCTCTCTCCCTTAATTTTCACCTCTTCCTAAATTTCTATAGTCTTGTATGCTTGTTGGAGTGAGTGCAGCTGAGTGATTGTATGGATTTTAATATCTATGTCAATAAAATACTTAAATTTGAACAGTTAGCCTGATTCTCTGTGATCCAACTCCGTAAACACTGGGCGAAAGATCCTTAATTACCCTGCCCTCTTTGCATTGCTAAAGCGGTGTTCATAGCTAATTTTCCCCACAAGTGATAATTTTGACAGGCGTTGGGAATCCCCCTAGGGGGCCCCCAGCAAGCAGGGTAACAACCTACCAGTTCATTGTATTTTCTATCAACCATGGTTGTTGTGTTTCCAACTTACTACAACCCAAAGGTGAACATATCACATGGGTTTCTTAGCAAGATTTGCTCAGGGGAGGTTTTCCTCCACTTTCTTTTGAGGCTGAAAGTGTGTGACCTTGGCCAAGATCATCCAATGGATTTCCATGGCTGAGCAGGAATTCAAACTCTAGTCTCCAGAGTGGTAGTCCAGTGCTCAAACCACTCACCAAGCTAGTTATAGGCTCCAAATACTCTTCATAGGAAGCTGTGTGCTGAACACATGGCATTAATCCAGCTGTGACATATCTGAGACATGTATCACTTTCACCACATCTACATTCTCCAGGAATGGGCATAACTGGCATTTCTACTTCAGCTAGGCAAAGGCCATCCTCACACCACTACAAGCCTCAAGGTCAAGTCTAAAATAGTCCCTAGTATTTTCAAAGGTAATGTTATTCCATGCAACATAGACTGGAATCCTGAGTCCATTAGAATCCATAACCACTTCTCTCTTGCCTGGATTCAGTTTCAGTATATTAGCTGGCATCCAGACTCTGAAGAAGCAGCTGTCAAAACTGGAGAAAGAAACTTCAACAATTTAAGATATGTAGATGATATCACACTACTAGCAGAAAATAGCAGACTTGGAATGACTACAGAAGATAGTCAAGGAAGAAAGTGCAAAGGCAAGTTTACAACAGAACTTTGTAAAATAATGTCCACAGATGATTCACATATCTTTAATGTGAACAATGAACACATTGAAACAGTGAGAGATTTCTACTTTCTGCTATACTACTTTGGCTCAGACATTAGTCAAAATAGGGTCTGAAGTCAAGCATTCACAAGACTAGGACTTGGACAAGCAGCTTTGAAGAAACTAGATGTGTCATTAAATACCAAAGTCAGAAATGGCCATGCCATTATATTTCCAATTTTTATGCATGTTTGTGAAGAAAGTTGAGAGAACTGATTTGGAATGTGATGCTGGAAGAGAGTTCTGCAGGTACTCTGGACTGCCAAAAGGACAAATAAATGTGTCTTAGATCAAATCAAACTTGAGCTCTCCCTGGAAAACAAAATGACTAAATAGAGACTGCTGTCATATCATGAGACATGACTCACTATAAAAGACGACTATGTTTGGCAAGGTAGAAGGCGGTAGGAAAAGAGGAAGACCACATTATGTTTGGGTAGACTCAATCAAGGAAGCCACTGCAAGCCCTGTGAGACCTGAACAGGGCGGTTGATGATAGGCTGACTTGTGGGATCTTCCATTCATAAGATCACCATAAGTTGACTTGTTGGCAGTTAACAACAAAGTCCATTACTATTACCACACAATAATCCAGGACCTTGATAGCCTCCCTGGAGTGAGATGGAAAGGAAAGCCAGAGCTGTGTTTCATCCAAATATTGGTTATACTAAACGTCCCAGCCAAATGTCCTCCAACAATTTCATGTATCCGTGGAATAGTACAGGGAATAATGTGGGAGCTTGCAGAATAGGCTAGGACAATATGTCCTAGGAGTCCTTCAGAACCAACACTTGAAGCCAGCAAGGACTGAAATCACGATGGCATTGTGCTCCTAAGTCCCTTCCCCATGAGCTAGTCCAGAAGGGCACCACACACATTGGCATTGAAAGAATCAAGGGAAATGTACTCCCTCACTCCATTTCTCAACATAAATAAATCACAGAGGTAATCAAGGCTATGTCTGCCCTAAAAGTGGGCCTAAAGCTGGATTGAAATAGATCTAGATAATGTTATCTGTCCAGGAAATCCTAGTGCTATGAAGCCATTATATGCTCAAATACCTTACCTAAGAAGAGAAAGTTGGAGGTTGTGCTGAAATTCCAAAACATTGGGTCATCAAGTTATGGCTTTTCCCATACCAATCTTTTTTTTTCAGTAACAGCCACTGTCTTTTTCAAGCATTTATCTGTCTGTCATGCATCCTGTTCTTCCTGTCAAAAGTCCCGAGAGTGGCTAAAAAGTTCAACTAAACAGCATTAAGGAAACATGTCTTTCTACAACAACACATTCACCAGTCTCATCACCCATTCAACCAGTTCACCTCTGCTTGCTCAGGACCTTTCTGCACTACACTGTTATAATGGAATAGCATAGAATTCTACTTTCAACATCCTATGGAATCCTGGACTTTGATGTTTAGAGAGGAGCCTTTAGAATTCTCAGCCAGAGAGCTCTTTGGCGTCAGGAAACTGCAAACCCCAGAATTCTACAGGATGTTGAAAGTGGAATAACAGCACTATAACAGTATAGTGTGGAAAGACCCTCAGGGTTCCAACACTCAACAGTAAATATCCAAGAAAGTGGGGTACATTAAAGAGACATTAGCAATTAAAATAAATGCCAGCTTTACCAGGGAGTAGTTTTCATAGCAAATATTCAAGTACAGTTGACCCTCCACATTTGTAAGTTTGACTTCATGGATTAGATTATTTAAAAGTTTTGCTAGCCCTTGCCCTCCTCCCCCACCTTACGTGCTACTTTTCCGGAGAAATCTTTCCTCTCTGTGGCTTTGATGAAACCATGGAGCCCTTTTGATATTTGCAGTTTCGATATTTGCAATTCATCTACTTTTGAAGGAGACGTGCACCCTTAAACCTAGTGAATATGGAGGACTGACTGTATATATAGCAAAAGACAGTGTCTATAGCATTCCTGCTTCTGCTTTAATCTGGCAATGCCCTATTTTTCTATATGTTTACATTTGTGTGAAGCACTGAGCATTTCTCACCATTTCTTCTTTGGCACTCAGTATGTTGATCCCTCTTTTGTTGTATGTACCTAAATAATGGTATGGACATCCACATAGGTACAACACACACACACACACCTTTATAATGTTGATAAAATAGAAACGCCAGGTCCTCAGTATCTCAGTTCCTGAGTTTTTAGGACCAAAATCTGAAAACAAGAGGCAAGATATTGTAAGGTCACAAGATGTTTTTTTTTTTGGGAGGGAGGGTTGTGATGTCGCAAAAAGAAGGGATTGAATATTGACTGCTGAAAGAAGCATGAGAAGAAGCTGAGTAAACAGTACCTGAACCTGGTGAAGTCCATATAGCCAGTTAATTTGGCAACTCAGAACTGAGGAGGGGTTTTTACTGATTTTTTTGTTGGCCAGGTGGGTGGCAAAATGTGTCCACCACTGTAGCAGTATAATTCTTACGGTATATTGTCTGCTGTTGCAATTTCTATTCCTACATCATATTATTGTTGATATGCTTTTGTTTTTTTGTATGGGGAGATGCAAATGTTACAAACTACTATATTGGGATGTTTCAAGAGAAAAAAGGGAAATGAATGGCTGGCATTCTGTTAATGTTGCATACAAGTATAAATCTGATGTGTACGTCTTTCTTTTGGTTGTTGTGAGAGTTGGAATTCTCTTCCTTCCTCTGTAACAACCAAAACTTCCTGACAATCCAACTTTTCCCTGAGCTTCCCTCCCTCTATGGCCATATAGTGGCTGATGGAGAGTGAGAGAAGGCCGAAAAGCATCTGACTGTCTGAGTATAGTTAGGCTCACAATAATGAAGGCATCTTCCAGGAACTTTGAGAGGTCCTAGAGAGGTCCTAGAGGATGACATTGTTGTCTGGCTACAGCCACACAACTAGTAGCTCCTTAGCTTTTGCCTACTGTCCACTGGCTACTGCATGGCCATGCAGAGGGAGGAGGAAACTGAGCCCTAAGGGAGAAAAGACAAAGACATTCTTTAGTTGCCTAGTGAATCCCCATTTTGAGAGAAAGGGGGGATATAAAATAAATAAATAGTAGTAATAGTAGTAGTAGTAGTAGTAGTAGTAAATCCATCACAGTAGAACTTTATGATATGTCTCCTCAGTGCAGCATATCAGACAAGTTCCTTTTTCCTTTTCCATTTTCCAGAACTACCTCTCAACCATGTTCAAACTTTTGGAAGCAAAAGGGCATCAATGCAGGCATATCTAGAGGAATCTAAAGAATGCCTGCCCTTTGTTTGCACACACCCTCCCCTCTTTGGTCTATATGCGCTCAAGCGCTTTTTACCTGAAGATGTCACTTCCCTCTTCTCTCAAGAAGTTAGTCTTTTTTGCTTTCCTGTGTCTGGAAGGAGCATCCATGAGGCTTCAAAACCAACAGTGACAGCTAGCCTACACCCAGGCTTTTAGGAGCTCTTGTAACAAAGTCTAAGGCAATTTCTTTTGTCTATCTCCTCTCTTGTCCTAAGATGGATTTCTCTCTCTCTCTCTCTCTCTCTCTCTCCCTTCCTTCCTTCCTTCCTTTCTTTCTTTTACCTTACAAGAGCATCCAGAGTCATTTCTCCTGTTTCTACCACAAGCTCATGTTGCACTAGCAGTCCTGCACTCTGCTTAATATGGATATCAAATATTCCTACCCAAATTTGGACTGCTAATCCCATCTTGAGTCCTCTAGCCATTTAGAAACAGATCTGTTGTCCACTTGTATTGCCTACTTTCTGGCAGAGGGTTTCCTGAATATCTTAAAGAGTTATTCATACTGTTTGCAGCCTGACACTTCTTAGCACAATGCAGTTTGGGCCTTCGGATCATAAGATGGGGTGTGGGACTTTCATTTATCTTTCCTTAATCCTGAGCTAGGGCACACATACATACATGGCCTGATTAGCTGGATCTCTGAACAACAATGCTTAGGGCAGGGTGTTTGTTAGTTTGTTTCTGACATGCAGTTGGACTCAAAATGTGTAGCTTAAAAAAAGTGTGCAACTGAAACACTGATGTGCAATTGGAAAAATGGGGTAAAATTTATACATCTTATGTATAGGTAATGTATAACATCATTACCTTTTGAAGTATTTGAGGATCTATAAAGCCAGAGGGGAAAAGTGTTTAAAGGGTATCAGTTTCAGGTATCATATATTGATCTAAGGTGTATATGAGAAGGCTTTGTATTCACCTTCTGATCTTTTAATATGGGAGCATCTGACTGGGCATTTGTACAGTTAAAAAATCTGTTTCAAGAAATTGCTTAGGACCTACAGACCCACTGCAAAATTTTGTTGCAGATTCCACCTGTAGACTCCTCCAGCTCTTTGGAGCAGTTTGTGATTTGTTTTTGTTTTCCTCTTCGCCCTATCCTCCACATTTGGTTATGATCATCTCCACACCTTACCCATCTCTGTCATTGTCCTGTCACAGTCCTGACAAGGAGTGTGACGCAAACACTCCCCTCTGCTCCCAACCGGCTGCCTGCAGAAGGGTAGCACGAGTGACATGCACCTTCCTCCTGCAGTGCATGCAGCCACTTCCCATGCTGCACTGGGGAAGGAAGCACCTAAATCATGCTTCCTCCCTTTCTGCACAGCCACTGGTGACAGAAGCGTTGGGTGATCGAGGGCCATTACTGGATTTTTTCTGGTATTAGAATATCCTATGATTGTGATGAGTGGGGATGTGTTGGCAGTGACAACACAATAATGTCATGCAAAAGCATGATTCATGGACTGGCAGCAACATGTTTCCATTGTGGGACAGAGAAGTCATGCAGAAATGACCTATGTTGCAAGAGCTTTGGGAGGTTACAAAACTCAGAATCTTTCAGCCAGCAGGACCATTGGCCATGCTGGTTGGGGGATTCCAGGATTTGTGAGTCCTAAAACTAACTTTTCCAGTTTCTGAATGTTATCCTTTTTTTCCTTTTACTGCTGTCATGGACAACTGCTCAACGGTCATTTTAGAGGCATAGGTCTGGTGTCTCTGTGCTTAAAGGTACTGGGTATGCCAGAGTTATTTCGTTGCACTCCAAGGAAATGTACATGCTTGGATGGTCATCTACTTGACTGCTAAGGCAGAGCAAACACAGTTCAGGAAGTTCCTTCTTTGAAGAAGCAGGCTGTAAACTTTGCAGCTGTTTAGCCTAAAGGCTTCTTCTGCTATTACAGATGAGCCATGGGAGAGATCATTTATGCATGGTTAGAGATGGATTTTACATTTGTACAACTATTGGTTGGAAAAAGAACAATTTAACTGACTTTACCAGTTAGCAATGTAACTAAAAATGCTGAATTCAAAGATTATCCAGATCAAAATACCTTAATGCGATGTTTAAATAGTTATGAGGTACAATGTCCCTACTTTCTTTGCTTCGTGAGCAATGCTGTTTGTTCCAATAGCGGTATCTGTAAGTGATTTTCAAGACGCCTAGTGGAGATCCATGAATTGGACTCATATTTAGTCATGCAGCCCACTGAAATAAGTAAACAGGAGATCCTCTGCAGCCAATGAATATTTATCAGTGCTTTTCAAGAATAACTACAGCAATTTAGATCAATGGCCTGGATCCAGATTTAGTCATACTTACACAAGCCACATTGACTTCTGTGAGTCTGTTCTACGTATGACTAAGTCTAGATATATTCCAAGTCAAGGTTTTGTTTGTTCATTTGTTAGTTTGTTTGTTTGTTTTTATCCTCAGGGAGGCTTTTCCAGCTCCTTCACTCTGTTTCCTCTTCATTCACCACCATTCCTTTCCATCCTTTCCCAGTTTCTACCATTTTTATTCTAATCTCTTCTCCATTTCTCCAGTTCTTCATTTTGCCATTTTTCTTCATATCACACAAAGATAAGAAAATCCTTATCACTTCCAAATATTCTGGTTGCTTTTTCTTCTTCTTCTTATTTTTTAATTAAGAAAGTTATATTTAAAATGGTACGTTTTATGCCTTCCAGAACAAGTGTGAGGCAAGTGGGATTCTTGCCCAAGGTGCATGGTTCAAAGAGGTGCAGAAATGGTACAGTTAGCCCTCCATATCCACAGATTCTGTATCCACAGATTCAACCAACCACAGTTCGAAAATATTCTGAAAAAAAATCCAAAAAACAAACTTTGATTTTGCCATGTAATATAAGAGACACCATTTTACTACACCATTGTACATAATATGATGTGAGCATCCACAGATTTTGGTATCCACAGGTGAGTCCTGGAACTACTGTATAAAACTGTATTAACATATATTTACAAAAATAAAATTATTTTAATGACATGAAATATGAAATTAATGGGAAGGGGTTTTTTCTCTGTTTTGGGGTATTAGAGGGGAAGACCAAGTTCAGAAAGTGAAACACATCCTTAGAACTAATTTTTCAGTCCAAAATGAGCATTTTTCATCTGAATTTCATTTTTTGAAGGAATTGGGTAGGGGAGTTCAGTGGGCTTTAGTGACACATGCCTCAAAGGGCCACATGCAACCTGAGAATTGCATTATTTTCCCCATGATATAAAGGAGTAAATTGTGACTCTCTATATGTGAATCCACTGTGTGCATGGTATCACGTAGCAAATATAGGCAACTGCTGCTAGGCTATTTTCAATAAGGAGTTATTGCCTACATAATTTAAGAAACAGAACAAGTGAGATGCTACCAGTTCAGCTACCAAACAGGCATCTGTGTCATAAAATTCATTCACTGAGTTCAGGGTTCAGAGGTTGGACTTGGGGAGAAAGAGATGCATGTATTATGTCACATTAAGCTCATCAGATGAAACATGAGACAGAAATGTCACTAGAAGATAAATAACCAGTCCAAACTGTCATTCTGGTTTGGAAAACATGACAGGGCAAACCACCCCCAAAAAATCTGCCTTTGTGGAGGTTAGGAAAAGTATAACTCCATACATGGATGGTAATGGTTAAAGGGAGGAACTGAAAAACCGAATCCAGAAAGGAAGTCATGCATACCCTTTCAGGTGGCCAGCTCCAGTGGCCAGACCTTGATAAGATTAGGTTTGACAGGGTCCACCCTTCCCCTGCATCTTAGCTGAGTCATTCTGCCTTCAAAAGGAACTGTAGTTTCACCAGAGACCTGGGGTGAGGGATTGAAGGCAAGATTGTGACATATTGCTCCACTCTAAGATAATGGCTCCTATCAAGTTGCAGACTATCTCTGTCCAGACATGCCTGTTCTCATTACAAAGCTTTTGGCTATTTCAGGATATGCATTTCTGTAACTAAGCTTCAAGAAAAGTGTTTCAGTATTTATAAAATGTGTCTTTGAGTCCTGCAATCCGTTCTTCCCTGTGGTAGATATATTCATGTGATTCACTTTTTTGTAGGTGAGAGGATGAAAGATCTTGAAAGAGGAAAAAGAGCAAGGAAAAGCGTGCATAGGACGTGCTGTTTTGTGCCTCCCAGATGCAAGACCACTTATTGTAAGGACATTAGTAATTTTTTCAGAATAAGAAATGCTAGGTTCAGGTTCATAGCATTTGACCTCAGTTTCCTGTCCTTTTCCATACAATCCTATTCATATCTCCTCAGAACTATGTTCCACTGAGTTAAATGACACTTGCTTCTCAGTAAAGTGGTAACAGATTGCAGCCTTAATCTCAAATTTCCAGGCTAAAAGGTGCTTCTGTCTCCCAAAAATATCTGATAGCTAGATGTGGCTTAAACCATAGAATTGGCTAAGCTATTCCTGGAATATGTCCCACTGAACTGGGAAGAATATACTTCCAAATGAACACTGAAAAGTTTGATTTGCATAGCTTGTCATTCTAATTTACAGGTGATAGGACAACATATTAGGCATCATATGCATATTTCAGATGTACCGTGTTGAAAGTATCATCCATGGTATTCAGATTAAGCATGGCTACAACCAAGATCATTCAAGTAAGCAAACTATGCAGGTTACTCAGCTAAGGAGAACTTCCAGTCAACCAGCCAGCAAGTCCAGAAGTTGCAGAATTCCAGAATACTGGAAAGATTTGGCCAAGATTACTCACTGAAGGAATAATTTATTCAAACATATACAAACTTCCTTTGTGATTATTTTTCCCCTCAGGGAATATGAGCAATATTTTCAACAACTGTCGTTTGCTGCTTCTTCTTCTTTTTTAATCTAGTTTCCTCAAGGATGGGAGAGTTGAAAATACAACTGGTCAAAAACATATTCAGCATTCTTGCAAATGTCAATTAGAAAGAGGGTTCTTAAAAGGGTCAGCAGCTGTATTCTCTGGCATAGAGCTCACATTGCTGTGACCCTCTGCTTATCCCTTGGAAATTTTTAAATAATGAAGTGTGTTAAGACCAGCTATGAAAAATTGTTCTCTGCTGCCAGCAATGGAGGTTAGTATGCACAACAGACCATCCAGCTGCAACAAAAGACAAATAAAATATGTAATTTATGTCAGCTCATTCCTTGCATGAAGACCAATCCCCTTAAGCTCCTAGCACCTGGAGGACAGTCTTTGATTAGCACAGTTCTGCACAGTTCAGCCAAGTCCATAGTTTGTTCTACTGCACCCTAGGTATGGGTGACTCATGACCCTCCAGATGCCACCGGACTTCAGATTCCATCATCCTTCTCCATTGTCTGTTTTGCTAAGGTCTACAAGCAAAGCACATTTGGTGGACAACAAGCTACTTTCTCTGTAGACTCGGGATCCAGTATTAAACCTGGATCCACAATTTTAGCTTCTTATGAATAGCTTATCTGATGCATTAATCCAAAGATAAAGTGTCATCTAGAATTGGACGAGAGCGTGTGGCTTCCTAAGAGGTATGCAGCCATCCAGTGTTGTTTGGTGCTTGTCAAATGTACACAGTGGCATAACATTAGGTCTCTTCATTGAAACCTAAGGATCTCATATGCTCATTCAAATATTTCATTCAGGGCTGACCCAACCATTAGGCAAAGTGAAACAATTAGAGTGAAGCTGTAAAAGTATGGCCTGTCCTCAACCCCCTGAGTTCACCTACTGTTCCATTATCCCTCTGTAAAGACAGATTCAATGACTAATCTATGAGCTTTTAAAACTAGATATGTGGAATGGAGGTGGGGGACATCATTTTATTCCTTGCCTCAGCAACAACTGAATGCACCAGGCAGAAAAAACCCTTCAGATGGGTCTGGTTCTAGCTCAATGGCAAATTATAATGCTTTGATGTTTAGGGATAAAAATAACATATCTTTATCCATTTCCTGGTCACCACTCTGGAAACATGGTCAGGAAAAATATCGAAAGCACCATGAAATTTCTACAGCTTTCACCTGGTATTTGTATATCCTGAAATGTTTTGGGATTTTTCTTTCCCATGCAGAAAACACTTTTGTGTGTGTGTTAAAAAATCGTTTTTTATGTACCTCTCCCTATATACACAGTGTCCAAGAACATATTTAGTTGTGTGTGAAAAGAATGTTTTGCAAGCAAACACACACACACACACCAACTAGATATTTGTTTGGTCCCACAACAGGGACAAGACTGTGGACATTTTGCCTTACATGTGAAAATGAAAATCAAGGATTTACATCCCTAGTCCTCAGCTGGTACTTTCTGTTAGATATACAGGCCATAGTTCTAGATAAGCTGCTTAATTAAAAACTCTGAACTAGTTAAGTATATTTAGCTGAGGCCCTTTCCCCAGGACAATACCCTCACGCATCATCCTGTCACAATCCCAGCAGTACCTCTTGCCAAGATGGGAGTTTGTTCCCAGTGCTCCTCTCCACATCCAACTGGCTGTCTGCAGAAAGGAGCAGGAGGGACATGCCCCTTCCTTCCCCACAGCAGCCAGCCTTCTTCCCAGGCTGCAGTGGGGAAGGAAGTGCTTGATCACACTTATGGCCCTTCTGCTTGGAATGGTGCAAGTGAAGCCTCACACAATTGCAGATCACTGACAGAGTTTTTCCATCAATGATATACACCATGATCACGCTGGCTGGTGATGCAAGAAGGGCAGGGCTGCTTCTCTCATATCCTCATGCCAGGAGGACACCATCCTGTGGAACGGGCCTCAGTAGAATCTTGTGACTCAAACAGCCAATGCTGACTTACTAGGTTTCAGCTACTGTGAGTGATGGGGATCTGTCAGTTGGAACACAGATGACTGATTTTTCCGTCCTCCCTCCAGCTATCTCTGATGTGACAGCCAGAAGCAGGATCCCTGTTCCAATTTCTCCATGCACAAGTGATCATTCATGGGAAGGGGGTGGAAACATCAGCCTGTTGCACTCCAATCAGTAGGAGAACAGAGCCCTATCACTTATAGTGACCGTTGCCCCATAAGTCAGGATCATGGGACTTTTACAAGCCCTGCCTATTCCCTACGTTATTGAATATATAAGTAGCATGAATAGGAATCAGTTACAAATGTGTGATCATAAATTCTAGTCCTTAATATTTGCTTACTTTCTACTTTGATGCAAGAACAAATAGCTACCATGATTCCCAATTTTGGGAAAAAGCCAGAATATAAATATAGCAACATTGACCACGACTACTACTAGTAGTAGTAGTAGTCATAGTAGTCATTGTTATTTCAAATTTTTCTCTCCACTTGGTGAGATTGCAGGAGGATTTTTTGAAATTATTTTTCATACTTAATAGTTTTGCAAAGAAAAATCCATAAATGCAATTTTTGTGAAAAAAGAAATGTGTTTTATACAAATGAATTTTTGCAAACAATTGAAAAAAAATCTTTACCGTCTTCTCGATGGGTCTCTTGATGTGTTGACACCTTTTTTGAGTAAGGATAAGAAGGATAAGCAAGGATAAGAATTTTTTTTTTTTTACATCCCTATTCTCTTTGTCCATCTCAAAGTTCCCCATTTTGCTTTTTCATCAGCTGCACTATTTTCATCCCATAGGATGGGCAAAGGGACTGATGGAATAACAGGACAAGAGATGAAGGGAAAGGTTATTTACTTGGTGTTTTTTTAACATTTGAACATTTGAACAGACAGGCAGCCTCTCCAGCTTTAGCATAATATGAATTTAACAAGATAGTATGGTATTACCCTCCTTAAGAGATAATGGTTTAAATTATTAAAAGGAACAATGCTGTCCCCACCAGTGGCATGCTGCTATTCCATGGCAACTGAAGAAGACAGGAAAACCCACCCTCATCAATAGGGGTTCTGGAGGAACCATCTAGCAGTTTCCACAAATATCTGCAACCAGTGTACGCCCCAGACCCTTCTAGACAATATCCTGAAACTGACATTGTTCTGATTGCTAATACTCTGCAGTCTCTACTGCTGCCTGTTAGTGGTTACTACTGAAGCTGCAATTCCTTTCCCCACTTGATTGTCTCACAGCCAAGGTAGACGGTTCTGACCTAAGAACCACCTTGGCAGTGGTCGCTGCTTCAACTCCATGCCCCCTGAGAATTGATTCTAAGAGAAGTTATACAATCCTGCTGACATATTTATTTCTGAAGGTCCATTCATTCAAACTGCTGTAATCCATCTATACCAATGAATAAATGTAGGCATTTTAAATATATATATATATATATATACATATATATATATATATATAGGTAATAGTTTTAAAATGTATTATTAGTGTCAGGATTTATATTCTGTACACCTGTCCCTCTGTTTGTTTCCCCCTTCCTAGCCTCCTAATGAGTACTATCTATCTATCAGCCTGAGTTTTCCCCTCAGGTCTGCCTAACCCTCAGTTTTTGGCAGAAGATTCAGCCTCCTTCTTTCCACTGCCAATTCCCCAATGCACTTCTAACATCTTAAACTTTTTATTCATTTTTTGGCTGGAGACCATTATTTGTGTTCTCCTTCTCAGTACTTCATCTTCTGCTATGCAGGAGTCTTTCTTTTTCCTGCTGAGCTAAGCAGAAGTATCTGCTTCTTCTAAACTTCCTGTTTCCTACTTACTTTTTAAAAACCTGACATGTTTTCCCCGTCACTTGTTTCAGCTCCTACTTCATGTGTCCCATGTGCCACAAATGAAATTATATATATATAAAACTCTTGTTTGGCTCATAAAGGTTCAGAGATTCTTGATGTTTCAGAGAAAACTATGCACTCATCCTGGACAGTATCTTTAACTTACCAGAAATCAAAAGACTATATGGAATCCTACAAATATTCCTTGAGGTATAGGTGACTAATCTATCCCAAGCCAATAATTCTCATGGACCCTCTAAATCAGAGGTGGGGACTAGGTAGCTCTCCAGATATTGTTTGACTGCAGCTTCCCAGAATTCTTCTCCATTTTCTATGCTGGCAAGGTGTGTTGGGCCTTCAAGGCCAACAACTCCAGGAAAGCTGCATGATTCCCACTCCTGCTGTATATGATCAATAGAACTGATTATCATTTTACAAACCACCAAACCTAATCAGAAAGAGAGGAGGGAAGAAACTAGTAGAACTGTCAGTACCATTACTGGTATACAGATGGTTTTATCTCTACTTGCTGTATACCTTTAATGTGTGCCATGTCCACTGATAACTCCTTAATGCTTTCTACTCACCTATCTCAGTAGTATGTAATGCCCTCACATCAGGCAGACAGGCCATCATGTTGCCAGTATTCATAATTATTAAACCTCCAGCGAGCAAGATTCTCAACTCCAAAAGGCATACCTTCAGCATAAGCAGTTATATGTCCATCAGTCAAGAAACTGATTCTTGGAGGTTATTCACACAGCCATTTTGAAGTGGTGATATACAACTATAGCAGGAGTGATAAAGTTTATTCAGTGATAAAATATGTGTTCTGCATGCAGAAAGTCCCAGTTTTGATTCTGTCTATCTCTCATTTGGAAAAGATATCTGTCTGAAACCTAGGAGAGCCACTGTCCGTACAGTTTTGTGGTTCTCAATTCTAAGTCCCCAGAATTGTTGGGCTACAATATCCAGAGTCCTTGATCATTGGCCATACTGACTGGGGCTTCTAGGAGTTGAATCCAGAAAAGTCTGTGGCCCCAAGACAGTAAAGCACAGGTATGGACTGTGTAAGACTAAACAGACCAATGGTATATCATAGTAAAACACAGCTATAGATGTTTATGTGATGAGAAATTCAATGAATTACATGCATATGTGAACCGATGCTTAGCATTCCTAACTATGATCTTTCAACCAGTTTTCCTATAGCATATTTTTTATTCTAGCACTTTGCAAAGGTATTCTTCTGCAAAAATAAATCATAGCTCCTCTTGATCTAATAGTTGTTACCACAAATTATTTTTACAAATTAGATATGTACGCAAAATTATAGTTTAAGCTTCACCCTTCCTTGATTTAAATTTTTTCTGCTAGAAATCTGCAGAAACCATTAACAAACATCTGTAATCTTCAGAGACTTCATTCTGGTTTAAACTGGATATTTCTGCCTTGTAACCTCATTTTGAAATCTGGAGAGAACTAGGGACTAAGTATTTTACCGCACACTTGGGCTTATGTTGCCAAACTTTTTTGGCACTTCTGTGGTTCTTCCAAAGCAGCGTTCTTGCAAGAGAAAGAAGCCAAGGGAAAAGTGAGAACTGAAGAAGTTGTTGATTTGAAAGAAAATCCAAGAAAAACTTGGGATTGAATAAAACTGCAGGTACTGATGAATAATGGTTGTGAAACATAAACAGAGACAACCCCCTTTTTTTTCTTTTTTTCTTCTTCTTCTTTTTTTTTTTTTGCTTCCCTTTCTTTTTCATTATTCTGAATTGTGCTCTGCATGTGTGTGTGTTTGTGTGCACATCTCTCTTTTTTCTTCTACTACTTCTTTTTCTTGGCTTCCTGCATTCATTGACCTACTGCCTATCCAACCTTTGCTTTCTTAGACCCAGTGTGACAGCAGAAGAGGTCAGTAAAAGGCTTCCACAGGTACCAAGAGTGAAATTTGAAGCGAATTATCAGTTGCTTCCTCAGGTGAAATGTGTTAGGAATTTCAAGTACCCTTTCACACTCCACAGTTAAACTCTTTAGTTCCACTTTAATCCCCATGGCTGCATCCTATGGAAGCCAAAGATCTGTGGTTTGGTGAGGTACTGGAGTTCTCTGGCTGAAAATTCTAAGTACTCCTCACTATGCCACCAATCCCAGGATTTCATAAGATGAAGCCAAGTCAACTGAAGTGGAATCATTGCACTACATTTGTGTAGTGTGAAAGACCCTGGGGAAAAAACTAAAATATTTTCAGGAAGAGTAACAACATTTTTAGAACCCCACAAGTGCCTCAAAAATTGTACAGCAATCTAAGACAGAAAGGTAATTTTTTTTAAAAAAAAAAGGAAAATCAGATTAAAGCTACTTAAATTTAATTCCCATGGAGACTATTTCTAGGGTTGCTAGATTTCTGGGCATGGCCCTGAGCCTCCAGTTTTTCTGGAGCAACTCCAGGTAAGAGACAAGGATACCGATTCTTCCGGATATTTTTTTTTTGGGGGGCAGGGGTTGCTCAGCTCCAGGCAAGAGGGGAACACAAATCTCTAGCTGGGTTAGGGGAACACCAGTTTGCTAAAATTTGCAAGGCTGATCTGATTTGTTGCTACAACTTAAAAGGTTCTCCAGAATATCTATGTATTTACTTCCTTTTCAGTCACTGTATCACCATGGCTCACCTTCTGCTCTGCCCTACATTCACTTTCTGGTTGGAAGCAAGTAGGTTAGATTAGATGTTCCTTTTCTCACTAAATAAGTGAGAAAGAATAATCACCTCATATCACCTTGATCTTGGAATAGCAGCTTTGTCTATGATTTCTGACTTAGTTTACATATTGGAAAATATGTTCTCTGTATGTGTGTGTGTGTGTGAGAGAGAGAGAATTTGAATGACAAGATGGTTGGTACTTAATATGCTTAATGATATCACCAGGGGCTGTCCTTAGATTTCAAGTTTTGTTCTAGAAACTCAGGATCTGGGATGATCCTGAACAGGCAACCTGAACTTGGATTTATGTCTCAGGTAAAATGTGATCATCTTAAATGTTGAAACTCTGCAAGGTTTTGTTTTGTTCCAGATTTTTCCACTAGGGGATCCCCTTTTCCTCCAAATGCAAGGCATCCTGAATTGCTTTATATATTGAAACTAGTTTGGGAATGAAGAAAACAGAATTATCTTTGCAAGCACAATTACTTTTCATATGTGTTAATATATTTAGAAATAAAGAGTGCAAAATAAATTGTTTGGTGAATGCTTTCCCTTACAATTCTGTATCTAGCATCAGAATATTTATGTATTTATAAAAGTATTTGTATGCCATTTTTCAGCCACCAGAAGGATATTCAGTGTGGTTCACAGGAAAACAGAACAATACATCATAAGAGAGAGAGAAAGGGAGAGAACATATTGCATTTATACCTAGTGTATTAGATTTAAAATAGGGTAGATTGTATTCTTGGAATATCTTATAGTTAGTAAATTGGATTTTATGTTTGTTTATTAAAGCTGAGAAGAATAGACACCAAATCATTCATAATATACCTTTCACTAGAATATCTGTCATGGTGAGGGTTAATTGAACTTCATAGCCCCTTCTAGCATCTTATTCAAGCAAGCTCTTTTGAAAAGAAAAGAAAAGAAAAGAAAAGAAAAGAAAAGAAAAGAAAAGAAAAGAAAAGCATGGCCATAAAATCATGGCAATGAAACATCACTCTGTGTCCGTCTGTGTGTATCTGTGTGTGTGTGCGCACGTGCACACATTATGGTACATAACTTTACACACAGTGATAGTAACTTTTTGATAAGTTTGGTTAGCATAATATATTAAGGGAATGCATTCTTCATACTGCAACATTTCCTTCCTGCCATCTCAAAATGAGTCCCTGAAGAAAAAAAGTTGGAATGCCACCAATTAAAGGATCTAACATTACTTTAGCTCCTCAATGCCAAGGAAATACATTGTGAGAGGTATGTTCCCCATTTACGCAGCTCTAACAGGTCTGCATGTGTAGCATGTTTAATTGGTAGGCTACCAAGCCAAACACAGACTATCAGCAATCCACTAGTACTTCCATAAATGCAATGTTTTTACTGGCTTCTGGTAGCAAAAATGTTAAATGAAAGTTCTCAAGCACCTGGCAGACTATATTCATGTTATACATGGGTGATGTCTCCTCCTCACATTTAGCTTATGTCAGAACTGTTTTCCAGAAGAATAACACAGGGAAGTAATACATGTTGTTTTTGAACCAAACTCACCTTTAATCCCTACCCAGCAATTTATCCATGGAGAAGGTGAGCTCTTTCTGCCCTATCTTTTTCTGAGCAGCATACAATAGCATACTAAGGCCATTTTCACACTCTACCTGATCCTGTTGTCCTCCCATTGCAATCTCAGCAGTGCCCTTGCTGGGACGGGAGCGTGACAGGAATGCTTCCCCCGGCACCTGGCCAGCTCCCTGTGGGAGGGACAATGGCTGACACACGCCAGCCTTCCACAGTGCAGCCGGGCTCTTTCTCATGATGTGCTGGGGAAGGAAATGCCTCCATCATGTTTCCTGCCTTTCCACGTGGCAGATAAGGACAGGAGCATCACACAATCATGGGTGTTTAATGGATTTATTCCATTAAGCGAATATCCCACAATCATGATAGGTGGGGTCAGGATGGCAGTGGGACCACAACGACCTGATGCAGCCGCACAACTTGTGGACCGCTGCCATCTGTCCCCATAGTGGGACTGCAACACCATGCAGAAATAGTCAAAGACTTAGGATGCCTCTGACTTCTTGAAAATGCAGAGTTTTCCCATTTCTCAAAGGCAATCTGTGCCTTTTCTTCTGTTATACAGGCCAGAATCCTATTAGTGTACGATGCATGTATAAATTCATACGTATGTAAGTGATTAGGCATTTTGTCTGATGTGCAGCATCCACGTTCAGTTCAGTTCAGTTACAGAAGTGGAATTTTGCATGCAATGCTACTGCACATTTGGATGTGTATTCTCGGCCAATGGGTTTCCATTTGTCCCCTATTGAAATTGATTGTCATACTCTTTTGACTGTGCATTTGGTTGCACTTTTGATTGTTCCTTTAGTGCCTTCAGCAGTGTATTTGGTTGTTTAATGTTGGCATTCAACTCAGAGGTTGTGTATCACAGTAAATTCATGATTCTGGATGGACAGATTTACACTGTGTATCCTGATGCAAGATTTCAGTTCTCTAGGTTCTCCTTCCCTTTGCCTGAAATAGAACTGTCAGTGTTCCTCAGAAACTACTTATGTTTAATGGATAGGAATGGAGTTTGGGGTTAAACTATGAAATTTTTCATTTGATCAGATATTAATCCAAGAGGGATACACATTTGAAGATTCTGACATTCAACTGTGTTTCGAGGCAAGACCAATGCATCTCCACGGCTTTAAACACATCTACATCGGATATGGCATGCTACTCCCATCTCTCAAGTATAGATCTATCTTAATCTCATTGTATTCCTTATTGTATGAGATTACTTTCAAACTGGAGCTGGCTATGGCTTTTAATGAAATTGTAGCTGACATGCTGGATTTTCTAGATGACATTATTGGCAGCCCAGCAAACCCTCATATGGTTGTTCAACTTCTTAAGAAAGCTATCAATGCCAGCTTAAAGAACCCCAATATAAATTTGTTTAGGGCTTTAAAAAGAAAGAAGCCATAAATCTGAATTGTACCCAGAAATAAACTAGTCACCAATGTAGATTTTTAATAGCAAGATATCTTGAGATATAGATATATATATTCATAAACATATGCAAGGAAGATCATACCTGAGAAAACACTTGTTCTAAACATAATAGTCAGATAATTCTCTGGCATCATTATTAGACCACCCATGTAATGTTCCTCATGCTTTCTGGATAACTATGCAATAAAAGTCTTTTTTTCCCACAACATTTTCCTCTCTCCCCTTTTAAATATGCAGCCAGATTTTTAAATAAATATCTCATTGCCTCTAGAGGTAACTATTGAAATCTGTTTTAAACTGCATAGGGAACCTTACTCTCTTATTGATGAATAAACATATAAGCTGATGCCTGCATGTCAGTTGAAAATAAGGCTGATTTGAAAAGTATGAAACAGTATCATACTAAAATAATTCTCCTAAATACTGTAGAACACAGATGACTCCAAATGGATTAAAATGAAGCAAATTGTTTCCCTAAAATTGTGCTATTTAATACTTAGCATGTATCCTACAACAAAGGAGTCAACGGGTCTTTGTTCTTTCACATGCCTCTCTCGTTATATGTGGTTGTTCAGTAAAGGTTAAGAATAGCTTTGAAAAAATGCTACATTTCAATACACAATAGTGAATGGATAAAAAAATGAAACATAACAACTCAAGGATCAAAATGATCCCAAACTAACAAATCATCTGTGAAAAAGAAGAGACCTTTTTAATGTGTTGCTTCTGACTTCTGGAAATGTGATATTTATTATTTTATTTTATTATTTACAAAGCATTTATTTATTTACAAAACAATAAAGGAACAGCCCTCATAATATTAACCGAATGGAACTGATATTTGTTGTTGTTAACTGCTGTCAACTCAACTTCAACTTATGGTGAGCCTATGAATGAGACATTTTCAAGTCATCCTATTATCCCCCACCTGCTCAAGTCTTTGCAGAGTCAAGGCTGTGGCTTCCTTGATTGAGTTTATCCATCTGTAATATAGTCTTTTCCTACTACCTTCTACCTTGCCATGCATTATTACTGTTCTAGTGAGTCATGTATTCTCATGATGTGTCCAAACAATGTCAGTCTCAGTTTAGTCATCTTGGCTTTCAGGAAGTGTTCAGGCTTGATTTGTTCTTATGCCAATGTATTTGTCTTTTAGTAGTCCATGGTATCCATAGAACTTTTCTCCAGCACCACATCTCAAATTAGTTGATTTTTTCTTCCTCTCAGCTTTCTCCACTGTGCAGCTTCCACAATCATATATAGAAATTGGAAATTCAAAGGCATGAACAATCCTGACTTTAGTATTCAATTGTATATTTTCAGGATATTGTCTTTTAGCAACAGAAAAGGCACAAGCTTTCGAAGCTTCACTGGATCTCAAAGGAATCTTACTTTTCAAGTTGCTAATGGATCTGAAATTCTATTACTTGTGTTTTACTGACCTTTTCCCCTGGTCTCCACATGGCCAAGAAGGGGAGTGGCTTCAGCCTGCATTAATATCCATAGAGTTAGACCAACTTAACTGACCACAGAAGTAACATCTGAGATAAAACATAGGCCTGTAACTCCTAACATCATCACTTTTCTTCTCCTGTGTAATTTCTAACATCTTTGCCTGATGAAGAAGCCAGTGAAGATTTGAAAGCTTGCATCATGTATTTTGTGCATTCTGCTTGGCCAATAAAGGTATCACTCTTCTGTGGATTTTGCTTCATGGCCAACACAGTTACCTCTGAACGTGTTTCCTGGATTGAAAGACACCAGATTTTGCTGCAACAGGAGAATTTTTAACAAGAGGCAGGTAATGCATTAAGACTTAACTCCTTGAGGTTTTTACCTCCAACAAAGGCAACATTCTTTCATTTGGACTACAATTGGCAAGCTTTACCTATACAACACCTAAAAGTTTTCCAGATGTAACAGTACAGGAACTTCCAGAGAAATTCATAGCTCTCTGCCTAAGAGGCAGTTAACTTTGCACAGGACAGGAACAGCCTGGATCTCAAGTGAAGTTACTTTTCTGTTGTCAATGGAGTTGGAATTTTATTACCTGATTGCCCTTTGTCCCTATTCCCCACATGGCCAAGAAAAGGAGCAGCCTCTGGATTGAGATCCCTCCAGCCCATCTTAACTGACAGCAGAAGTAACATCTGAGACAAAACTTAGGCCTGTGACTCTAACATCTCCACTTTTTGTTTCCTGTATGATTCTTAATATCTTTGCCTGATGAAGAAGCCATTGAAACTTTGAAAGCTTGCAGGATGTATTCTGTGCACTTTGGGTTGGCCCCTAAAGATATTACTCTTTCTTTCTCGATTTTGCATTTTACTATATCCTACAGTTTCCCACCATTCCCACCCTACAGAATATCTTTATATCTTTACTAGCCTTTTTCCACACACATTAGTACTAACTTGACCATTCATGTGTTACAAGTGCCCATCAGATTTGAAGCAGCTGCAGAATATTTACTTCCTTGTACTTTCGGATAGTACAGTGTACTATCACCTTTCAAACTGAATGGGATGTATGCATATTTTGTCTTCAGTTATGTCCCCACACAGACAGAAAAAAAAGGCAAAAATCCACTCTAAAGCACATTAGTTAATCAGTAGCAGGTCAGATATTTGTGTTATTTTTTCACACTGCTTTTGAAGAAAAGGAGACCATAATTTTCTGCCTTGTCTACTGTTCTCCTCTGACTTCCTCTCACAGTATGTGCTGCCAGCAGAATGTCATTTTAACTACCTGCCTCTGTTGGAGTGCAACCACAAAGATGTGATATCTGTCTGCATTCTAAATCTCATCTTCTACACGAAGTAGTAGTCTTTGTGGTATGTCCACAAAAACTGTACAAGAAGCTTTGGCAAATCTCTTTACCCAGTACCATGAGATTTGGTAGCTATAACCAAGCACACACAATCATTCAAAGCCTTCGAGAACTGTTTCAGGGGATGGCTAAGACAATAGTCTATCAAGTTTTGTAGTACAACAAAATCTACATCAGCCCTCATAGAAATTACCATTATCAGTTGTTGTTGTTTGGATGGGAACATCAATTTCCATCATGCAGTGCTGATGAGGTAACTTCCTCTGACTTGATTCTGCTTAAAATGAATAAATCTGCACTTGATTGGCATTGGCTCTAGTAGCAAAACTGCCAAAGCCCTGGAATATAAAAAGTTATGAAGAGTCTTGGTATAAGAAAATTTGACAGTTTCCCTTTCTTATATGTTAAGAGTTTTTAAATCTTACATTCTTTGTGTCCCGAGTATGAAAACAAAATGCATATTTTGATAAATTATTCAAAAACAAGTGGAAATATGAATCCCCCCCCCCATTTCACTGATAAAACCTAATAGGTGTAGGTATTCTCAGGATGGAGAGAACTGTGTTGTAACTGCTTACCACATGTCTTTTAAAGATGGGGAGCATCTCCAAAGAAAGCAATACAGGACGAATTCAGATTGAATACATAGGGTTTCATATTCATACTTTGAAAGTTTAAGTATTGAAAGCTCCAAGCCTGGCTGAACATATCTATCAGTTTCTCTTACTTCCACAATCTTCTTTTTTTAAGTCATTTTTTTCATGCCAAATGTAGGGAGATCTTCAAGTATTAATACATTATTGTCAAAATGAACAGAACAAAATTCCATCTCCTTTGCTTGGTACCCATAATTACACTGTCCTAGGTGCTAAGGTGGTGTGGGCAACTGTCCTGAATCCACAGGCCATTTTTTCTGCTCCTGAGACCTTATGTGGACATCCCCAAGACCCCCTCGCCCCAGAAAAAAAAGAAAAGAAACAAAATAAAAACTGAAATGGTCATAAGTTCACTTCTTCTTTTTTTGGAAAAAAAAATCACTTTTGATACGAAGTATGACCTGTTCAGAAGATGAATCACTCTCTTGGACTCTTCCAAGAGAAGCCATTCACTCTTACCCTTTCATGTTACACAGTTATAATACTATGATTCTGCTTTAGCTACCATGGGTGCACCTTATAGTATGCCAGGGATTTAGTTTCATCAGAGGCACTATAAGAGCTCTCTCTGACTAAGAACTCTCAGTGTCCTTGCCTCAACTGTAAATCCCAGAATTCCACGATAAGTTGCCAGGGCAGTTAAAGCGAAATCATAATTCTATAACTGTGTGGTATGCAAGGACCTCCTTTTTCTGGTCATGAATTTAGGTAAATTAGAGAGAGTACCTTTGGGACAATCTTGGGGAATTGCATGCAGCCCATGGCTGCCCTTTGCCCACCCTTGGCTTACAGAAATCCAGAGCAGCAGCATCTCCCATCACTACCATCAGGTACATTTCAGAAAGAAAAGTACTATGCTTGCAGTGGCACGGTGGGCTCTTTTTGGTCTCAGTGTTAGGGAAGAACTAATCATGAGCTGAGGCTGAACTGTGGTGAGATCTTGATTCATCTGGCAAGTTTCTCTCAACTTCCACCAATCCTAAACTCCAGCAGCCTTACTATCTTATACTACTTCTAGTTATCAAGAATCACAGATGAATGGGGGGCAAAATATATCTTTTAATAAGGTACTGTGCATGTTTGCTTGGCAAAATTAATGATCATACCTTGTACTGAAAGACTTCAAGAATATTTCTGGTATGGAAATAGTTAGCTAAAGCCAAGAACAGATGTGTTATGAGGAACCCACCCCATTCCTGAAACATTCCCAAACATTAAAACTTGAAACCATTTCAAATATTTATAAGCACAAAAATTAATGTTTGTTTGTTACAGTCAAAGTCTGACATTTATTTGTATTAGTGAAGTAAATGCAATATTTCCCTGCATAATGATCATGCCACAAATATGCAGGCCTAAAATCCAGCAGCACGCTTCCAATAAATGTTTGGAGGATGGCATGCCAAGACATTTTCCCTCACAATTGAATGTGGAGAGATAGTAGCAAGCTACCATGAGTTTTAAAACCAGGGCCTTGCACTTTTTTATCTGAGCTATGGTAACAATTTACCTGAAGAGGACATTGAAACTACACCACATCAATTATGAGCTGTCACTGGGCACTGCCAGGGCAAATAACCAGAAGAAAGTAGTGTTTGTCTGCCATTGCCAGGCAGAGGCCTGCTGACTCAGGAATTTGTTAGGTCAGCTGATCCTGGGAACTAATCTTGCTTCCCCAGACATGATAAAACTTCAGAACTGGTTCCTGCTTTCAGTCCAAACAAGTGAAAGGCTCACTAGGCAAACAGCTCAGCACAGTTGCTGGACTGTGGTACATTGCATATCGTTAGCTATAATTAGTTCTCATGCATCCTTTGTAGCATGCAAGGCATCAGAAAGACAAAGATAACTCTCCTTCACAGTCAGAACTGATCCATGGCTAATTTGACTTAGTTCATCTAGCCATCCATCTTATTTTGCCATTTATCTGAGCTTTTTAAACAGCTGGATGCTGCTGTGTGTTGTTTTTAAGCAGCTCACCAAATCAATCCAATGGTAATCCACCTAGCTCACTGATGCATTTGTGACACACAATCATTTTATCCTCTGAAGGAATTATTTGCTTAATTTCCTCCTTTCCTTCTTGTGCTTCTATCTGAGCTTTGTCATCTCTAATGACCACGAACTGGGATCATTTAGTTAAAGTTAAATGAGTGCTGAAGAGGCAGCCATAAAGGAGATGGGGAACAGGCTTAGATTTTTTTAAAAAGATATAATTTTGGGGGGTCTTTCTATTTGTTATGGGACTGGGAACTTTTTTGAGAAACCTGGTAAAGTGGGCTGTCCTTTGTATTTGTCCCTAAGAGGGTTGGAGTGAGTAAAGATGATGGGGTGAACCACTAAGACTCAAGTGGACTATGAAAGGGGCTTTGGATTTTCCCAGGCACAGCTGAATCTATTCTTTTACCCAGTGGTATGACATTTCTCTGTCTCTAAAAGTTTAACTTCTCAAGGGAAATTATATCACGTGCTCAGCCATTTAGAAGTTTGAAATGGAAAGTAGTCAGTTTTGACTACACCAGTCAAAGGGATGTGCAAGAAGGTTATAACGTATAGGAAGAGCAGATCAGAGGGTTGGAAAGGCGGGGAGTGGGGAGACAATCTCAGTACAAGAACTTCCTGAAATTTAGTACTCTAGATTGCCTGATTTACCGATGCTGTGAGTGTGTCAAATTCAGCGGGGGGGGGGGACTTTTCCACAGTTTTGCTACTATGTACTGGCTCTTCTTTCACTCCTCTGACCACGCATATAAAGAGAATTTCAATGAGTCCAAAGTCAAAATCAGAACTATAAAAGGAAGAGGCTCGATACCAGCAGTGGCTGATAAGGCAACTCTCATAGGCCATTTCTGCACGGGGTATTTGAAACGGTGCAGTCCGTCCTCCAGGGAGGACGTCTGCACCTGGAAGCAGACTGGGTCCGGACTTCTTAATGTAGATCCGCACCTCAGCCCGCTCCAGAACGACCCCAAGTGGTCGTCCAGCATGCTTTTGAAAGACCAGAAAAATCAGGTCTTTCAAAAGCACAGAGTGCACCACTGCGAGCCTGCTCCCTTGTGCAGATTTGCAGGCTTGCACCAATGTGAGCCTGCGATCTGCCGGGGGCGGGCTTTAGGCTGGTGAGCTTCAGCGGTTTGTCGAGACCCCTGACCAACCAGAAGCCGCCATTTTTGATGCTGGAGTAGTGCAAAACGATGATCAGGCACTGCTCCAGAGCAGCTTGGACCGGACCGGGGAGCCAGAAGATCCGGTAAGTAGCAGCGCAGGGCAATTCCCTCGCCCCGTGCGGAAATGGCCATAGTGTTATTCTAAGGGACATTTTAAAGTTTCCAGTAATAGTGCTTTATGTAAGAAGAAAGATTTTAGAGACTGTAGAATATTAAAAGAGGACATATCAGTTATTATTTGGCATAACAAGTGCTGCTTAGACTTATTTTTAGCCAGTGCAGCACCAATACACAAGCTGACTACACACAAAGAAATCTGAACTCATGGACTTTGGTGTGTTGTTCCAGTCCCATAACTACATTTGCTCACAGCAATAGGTAAAAAAAAATCAATACATGTAGCATTCTGCACAGACTATATGATCAAATCCATTGATGGAACGAGCCCCAGAAAGGCAATGATTGTTCTGAGAGGGAAGGCGAATCTATCATGGGGTTTGCTTGGCAAGATTGGTTGGGAGAGGGGAGGTTTGCCTTTGCCTTCGCCTTCTTCTGAGGCTGAATAGTGTGACTTCCCAAGGTCACCCAGTGGGCTTCCATGGCTGAGCAGGGATTTGTCTCCACAATCATAGTCCATCCTCAAACCATTATATCACATTAGCCCTGTAAGGCCATTTCTGCTTTATACTGTGATAGTGCTATTTTTCCACTTTCAACCTTCTGTGGAATTCTGGGCTTTGTAGTTTACTGAGGCCCAAGAGCTCTCTGGCTGAGAATTCTAATGCCTCTCCCTAAACTGCAAACGCCAGGATTCCACGGGATGTTGAAAGTGGAAGAATAGCACTATAACAATGTAGTGCAGAAACAGCCTCAGTGCAAATTACTTTTTTGTTTTGAAGCTGGTTTGCAGCAGCTGAAGTAGGCAGAGAATGAAGAGGGGAAAATGAGAAGACAGGAAAATGGGACATTTTAAAAGCAACTGAGAAAGTGGGACAAGAGAGGACTAACCAGGACTGTTCCTATAAGATCAGTATAGTTGGGAGATGAAATCCTGGCTGTTAATGCCCTTAGTGCAGGAGTTTTCCATTCAATTTCTGGGCCCCAATTTTTATGGAGTTATAGGGAAATGGGCCTTAGATAGGCCTGGCTCAAATCTTTTCCCACAAGATGTAGTTTCATACATCTCGTATGACTTGGAATTCCCAATCTCACCATGATAAGGATCTTCCATCCATTCCAAGATTGTACCCCACCATAGCAGTTCTTTAGCTGGCTTCATTCTCACTCTCTGAACAAGAATGGCTGGGAGAGGACTTTTTAAAAAGCAATGATACAGAACCTGAACCAGATTAGATCTATAGTGTGGTGGAAAAAGAGCAAGATTAATTCCATCTTACTACACTTTTAGTTGAAAATGCCAGTCACCCTCAGTGACTACTTGCTCCAGCTGGAAAAATCACAGGCCCAGCCCTTTTGCCCATCCTTGATTCCAGATGGGGTAAAGAGCACTCTCAGTGGAAAATGATTTTCATCAGAATGAAACCTCCTCCTCCCATGTCACTGAATTAATTTAAATCATCCTCCCAACCCCACCCAGCAACTACTCTCTTAAAATAAAAGAAACAAGTCTGAAATTCAAATCATGAAATGTTCATGCCACACACTCATGATGACCTGAAGAGGTATCAGAGGCCTAGATTTATTGGTTTTGTAACCTAGCCAGTATCACTGAATGTCCTTTCAAATATATAGTATACCTTTTAGAACCACAATGAATACATTAATTGGATGAATTGAATTGATTAATCATCAGGTGCTTTCAATTCTTATGCCAGACCTCCTGTTTACTACATTAAAACCATTCATCTTTCATCCAGATGTCTAAATCTTGTATTAAAGTACTCATTACTCTATATTTTCTTTGACAGCAAACATTCTAGTTTTGAGTGTGCTTTATCATTGAATTTCATTACCTTCCAAAATTAAGGATCAAAACAAAGTCTGTGTGTGTGTGTGTTAGGGGGAAAGACACATGGCAAAAGAAGACAAATGCATCAAAATCAAAGCAACAGACCATCGAGTGTAGAATTTGCAGGATGCTTTGTTAGGAAAACACCTGATTTTCTGAGTGGTTCCTTGTGAGTAGTGAGTAGTACATAATGCAGGAAGGAAAACAATTAGTAGTACATAATTTTATCACTTTTGACAGAAATACTGAATATTGATAGAGAAGCACCAGTTTCTCTTTAAAAAGTACTCAGTTACCATTATGGTTACAATATTTAATTGTTGTTACAGTTACAATATTCAAGTATCTATGTGCTTGATCATTTAGTTACTCACCTGCAGTAAAATACACTCTCCATCCATCTACTTTAACACATACAAAAAAGCACAAGACAGCTGCACATGGCTCGGCATAAACCAGCTCTTGAACCATGTAATATTCCTCCTATAATTTTTAAAGTAAATAAGAAATTAAAGTTATATCATAGATTAACTGGATTTATCTACTGTTCAGTTACAGTATTGTTGTTATGTCCCCATTACTGGATAAAGCACAGAATTACAAATAATTGCAAGTAATTTTTTACTAGTTTTCTCTAGCTTTGAAAAGAATGTTGCATCGTTGGGCTGCTATAAGATTGAATGTAGAGCACTGTAGAATTGAAACTAGGGGGAGAGGAAACAACCATGTGGTACCTCTGTGTCCTCTACATGAAGGCCATTTCCGCATTACAGTGTTACAGTGCTGTGATTCCATTTTCAACATCCATCCCATGGAATCATGGGGATTGCAGTTTAGGGAAGTTTAGGAAGGGGCTTTTAGAATTCTCAGCCAGAGAGTTCTTTGGCCTCAGAATTCCCCAGCATGTTGAAAGTGGAATAATAGCACTATAACAGTACAGTGCGGAAATGGCCTAATAAAATTATGGTTTTCAGATCCAGGGAACCCTATGAATTAGAACCTTGAGACTGAGCTTGTGGTGCCTAATAGAGAATTTTTATTACAAGAGCAGGACAGAACATACTTTGCATGTAGAAGGCCTATGTTTAAGGTTAGGCATCTCTAATTAAAAGAACTGCACAGAAATAATGGGAAAACTTTTCTGTGTAACCCCTTAGAGAGTTTTTGCTAGTAAAAGTGGACAAAACTGGTACAGAGAGAACAACAGTTTCCTAAAGGATTTGGTAGCTTTGCCCTACCAGACATCTGAGGGAAGCCATGACTGGCAAATCTGAGTATAAAATGGATTAACGTTGCAGTGAAAACAGGTTCTCCAGGGCAATCTCCCTTGTTGCTGAGCCAAAATGGTACCTGGCATTCAGAGCTTGAGTGCTTTGCCAAGGGTCCAGATTGAGACCCTTTGAATCAACAGGAACTCACCTTAGCCCCTCCTCCTAGTGGATCATTGAGGTGTCCCTCTATACACCCAAGTAGTTTGTCTGATCTCATTATTTCCTGTTGGGTAAGCAAATACCCATTTGAAGACCTCTTTTCTTATTTATTGCCCTTTCCCCCATTCCCACAAAAACTGTGCTATTGAACTCTCTCTCTCTCTCTTTGCATGTGTATGCATGTGTTGGTCATGCAATAGCTTGAAGCTGCTGTGATGTTACAAACTTGTACGAGATTTTTTTTAAAAATTATTTGCGGTTGTGTAATAGAGTATATAGTAACGAGCTCTTGGGAAGGGAAGTGAGTGCTGATTGGTAGAATGTTTGAGGAGATTTGCATAAGGCTGGTGAATAACAGACAGTATTTAATTAGACATTCTGTGTGTTGATATGGCGGGTGTGAGTGAAAGGGCATCGACGATTCAGGGTTAAGAATCAGGTTTTAGAATTAATGAGTGGTATTTTAAGGATCTGAGTTAGCTAGAAAGGGGTTTGAGAGTGTATGTCTGTGTGGTATTTTAAATGCACTAAATATTACTCTGCTCTGTTACAGTCAACCTGTAAGTAAGAATAACTTTTGTTTTTATATACCTTTGGTCTCCAGGAATGCTGTCTAACTGAAACCTAAAACATTCTTCTTGGTTCTGTAAACCAGGCAGCTCAGAAAAGAAGAAAGGAATAAAAGCAAGAAGAATTAGAGACAAAGGCCATTTCCACACTAGACTGTTATGGTGCTATTATTTCACTTTCAACATGCTATGGAATCCTTGGGTTTGCAGTTTAGCAGCCTCAAAGGCCCCTCCCTAAACTGCAGACCCAGGATTCCATAGCATGTTGAAAGTAGAATAATAGCACTGTAACAATCTGGTGCGGAAATGGCCATAGAGAAGGACTTTGGGGGTCTGGGCCCATTGTATGTCCTTATCCCAATACCCGATTTTTCTCTGGTTGTTCTGCAGTGCTGATGTACAGTGCTGATGTGACCTGTGTGACCTATGGATGTGATGTGACCACAAGGGCTTGATGCACAGTATATTTCATTGTGTCCCAAGTTTTGCTGTTGGCCTCCTTTCTTCCCCCTGTCCATTATAATGAAAGACATTTCAACAGTTTCCCCAAAATGTCAACATTATTTCTTATTCAGTTATTTGAAAGCTGTTTAATCCACCTTTAATTTTACAGGACAGTTTATAAGATTGCTATACAATTACAATTATAACTGAAACATATACACACATACATCACCACCAGCAGCTAAAGATTTTTTAAGTAACAGATGGAGACAAAAATAAATGGTCTTGCACTTTTTTTCAAAACTAGCAGTATCAAGGTCAGATATATATCCCAGGAGAGGGAGTTTAAAGATGTAGGACCACCACTGAGAAATTCCTATTCCTAGTACCCCCCATACCTAATATCTCATTGCACGATGGCTGTTCAGCTAGACAGGCATCTCCAGTGGAGGTCTCCAATGGAGATATGAAAATTTCCCCATCTCTTGATTTCAGAAGTTTTCTCAAATACTGCTTGTATTTTCTTCCCATCTTTGTTTTGTATCAAAGTCTGAAATACGTGTAATTTTTGTCCACACAAAACAGAAACACCTTGTCAGCCTTGCAAGTGTGCATATTTTCCCAAAGTAGTCTTTATAGTTTCAAAAATGTTCCTTTCGCCAAGACCATTAAGTCAAATGAAACTTGTTTCCATCCCTAGTCTCCCATGCTCATAATAATTTATGAACTGCCTATAGATGAGTCTTTCATGTAATATACTCCCAACCAATGGTAGTAGGTGGGTTTCATGTCAGTGGGGTACTGAATCTGACCTCCAAAGGAGCTATGTGAACCTTGTCCCATAAATTAGTTCAACATCTTTCCTGGTCACCACTGTCATGGGAGCCACCAGTAGTCCAAACCCATTTAGAGGCTGAAACTAGCAACTTCAGTTGGGTATGGACAATGACAGGTAACTGAATAGATTATATGTAATTCAGTTGCCTAGCTTCCAGAAGTATTCTGGCTATTGCTTTCTTTTGCAGCTTCCAAACTATTTTCATGGGTAGTCCCATGTAGAGTACATTACAGCTATCTAAGCAGCATGTGAATGAACCATGTGTTCCTGTGGCTAGATCAACTTTTTCTAGATAGGACCACAAGCGCTGAATCATCCCAAACAGGTAGAAATCACTTGGGATAACTGACATCACCTGTATATTCACCAAAGTGCTGAATTTGAGGGTCCTTCCAAACTATAGAATTATAATGTTATGATTCTGTTTTAACTGCCTGGACTGCATCCTACAGAATCCTGAGGCTTATGGCTTGGTGAGAAACTAGAGAGTTCTTTGGTTGAGAATTCTGAATGCCTCTCCTTTCATTACATATCCCAGGATTCTGTAGGATGTTGGCATGCCAGTTAAAGTAGAATCATAATGCTATAATTGTGTCATGTGAAAAAGCCCTGGTGAAGTCACTGGTCATGGACCTGGCCTTTCCCAGGGACTGCAACCCACTACAGGAGCTCGCCTAAACTTCCATACAGCATAGCTCATCCATCCAGGTGATTTTCCTTATACTTTTAAATAGACTTTCAACTAAAATTCAACTTTTAAGAAACTTTCCAGTAGGTGGTCCCGAGTCATGATACATACTAACTTTTTAAAAATCTTCAAAATTGGCTGATGCTCTGATGCTTTTAAACAATATTCCTGTGATTCCCGGACAGCAACAGTCAACCTGTTGTACCTTTGCCGTAACAGAGAAACTTATACCAGTATTGCAACCACAAGGTTGTGAGTTCAATCCTGCCAGGCTCCAAGGTTGACTCAGCCTTCCATCCTTTCTCAGGTCAGTAAAATGAGTACCCAGCTTGTTGGGGGCAATTAGCTAAAATACATTGTAAACCGCTTAGATAACACCTACTTGATAGGCAGTATAGAAATAAATGCTATTGCTATTGCTAAACACCTCCTACAACCCAGTTGTTTGAAGACACTCTAAGTTTGAATGTGTATCCTATAGGCAATGCTTTCCTTGAACACCTTTCCAGAGATATGGATGGCTTATAAGTTTAACTCATATGTCCTGAATATTAATCTTGAGTTAAAACCTATCCATTTAATTCATGACTGTTAGATATTACCTTTTCTAACACCACTATCCCTTTTATGTCAGTGTTCCTTCTGGAGTCCACTGCCTGATGACTAGTACACTTCTTGATATCTAGTACACTTCTTGAAATGATGCTGTATCATATAAGGATGGCAGCTGCCAGGGTGTTACTAGAAGAGAATTTGGGAGTTGTAGAAAGGTGACTGCCAGGAACAACTCTACAGAAAGGCCCATCTTTCACCCCACTTTCATCCTCTGAAAATAGATTTTCTTTTTTAAAAAAATGCATCAGTTTTATCACTTGAGAATGAGAAAGATGAAACTGGAGTGGTAAGCATTTTTGGTCATGCTTTACATTTTCTCTTTCCTGTTATGCTTCTTGCATAATAATTTCTCTTAGATTTGTTTTTTTCTTCTGCTTGGGATCTTGCTTTCTAGTTAAAGCTTTTGTTCTGTGTTTACCCAACTAATTGTTTATAGGCTTCAAAGAGTGACATAGTTGCATCGGAGCTAACAAGCTTCTGTGGTCTGTGTTGTACAAGGGGCTGCAATAGAAGCATCACCTCCCACTTGCATTTCTTATTTAGAGATGTTACAATAACACATCCCTAGCTCATTACATACTTACACAGCAAGCAACACACATCCCCAAGAAGGGAGAGCAACAGCATCCTTATAAAATATCCTCTGTGAATCCAAGGTCTTTTGGACAACCTCAAATGAATCATTCCGTTTCTAACAAAAGCCTATATATTTTCTTTTCCCAGATGACAATGTTTATAGTGCAACTAGTGAAAAATGAGAAAAACGTTCCTGCAGATGAAGTGCCCTGGGGGAGTGGGGCTAATTTGTGACCATTTTGAAAGCACATTGCTGTCCTTTCCCAGAAACTACAAACCCCATAGAGAATGTTCTCTGTGGCTTCCCCTCAATTTACTGAACAGTTCAGAGCGTGAATTAGGGGACTTAACTCCTGCATTTCTGAACTAAAGGAGATTTCAATCTGATTAGCTTGACTTTCTTCCAAATCTCTTTGTTCTTCTCCATCTTTCATTGAAACAGCAAAGAAAGAAACACAAGTGGGTAGGGAGGAAGGGAGAGGGGAAAAAAACAACAACCAGCCATGAATGGATAATCTATTGCTTCAAAATTGTCCATTTTCTCAAGTACTTAACCCATGAAGTGACACAGAATAAGACAGAAAAGGAAAGACTTTTTTTTCTAGGAGGGAAACCTACAATGTGCTTAATGAAGGCCAGAGGTTGCGCTAAGCTTGCTGGTGGTCCTTTAGTTATGAATGACAGAAAAGTGGGCTAAATGCTTAGGTTAAGTCTACAAAACAGTCATGTGTTTATTTTTCAAAGGCACGTTATGTATAATGCATCTCTAACCAAAAGAAAGCCAGGGGAGGGATGGGGCAGACTGTTAAGCGGACTGTTAAATACTGAACTCCTGCTCCCATTGTGAAAGGCCAGAAAGGGTCAGCCACCTGTATGACAGTCTTCCCAGCTTCTCCCACTCAGTCCTTCACAGGTGGTAAACCTGGGGCATGGGCTATGTAAGGGAGCAATTGAGAATGTGTTGCTCAGGTACAGAAGAGGAGAATTTTCTTATGGTGACGAAAAGGTCAAGGGTTGGAGCACTTTTTTTCTAATAGGAAAATGTCAACAGTTGTGGTATTTTAGTTTTAGGGTGTGTGTGGAATAACTACAGAGTTTCATGGTAGAGTTTATTTTTAAAAAATACAGGACACAAAGAAAATAGGGATGTAAAAATCTGTCCTGTGCTCATTTAGGCCCTTTCCACACGGGGGACAGGGAAATGGGGCAGCGCAGGCAGGGACGGATCTTACCTGAAAACGGGTTGCTCTGTCCCTGCAGGGAGTGTGCGTTCGCCACTCCACACTCTGGCGAATTTCGGCGGCATTCAGCGGCGCCCAAAATGGCGGCCGGCGACTTCCGGCGGCACTCCGCCAATCAGGGCAGCGCGCCAGCCAGAAGCCCGCCCCCGGGCAGCTCTGCAGGGATGCGCTAGTGCTAGCGCGTCCCTGCAGTTTCAAACGGGGCGCTGCAACGGGTTAGCACGCTCGTGTTTTTTAAAAACCATGTGAAATGTGGTTTTTAAAAAATGCGCCGCGCCACCCCTTGCGGCCATGCTAGGATGGTTTGAGGTGTGGAATCTCCACTTTTCAAACCGCCCTAGCGCACCCCATGGTGTGGACAACCTCCGGATGAGGTCGCCCTAAGCCGCTTTTTTTACCCCGTGTGGAAAGGCTCTTAGTTTCTCAAGTCCTTCCCACCACTGTTAATCTGCCTGATTTCTTTACCACATTTTCATAGTTTCATGTTTTCAAATTTCCTGCATAGAAATTATTGTAATTTTTGGTGTGCATTTTCTTTCAATGTATGCATGTTTTGTGCACATTTTCTCACACGTGCATTTTGTATGTATTTTCATATACTTTAAGTGCTTTTATGCACATTTTGCAAATGAATGCATTTTTAGTCATGCTCATTTCTCCAATATGTATGCATAGGATGAAGATCACCACTTGTGAGCACTCTTTGGGTTTAGTTAATCAGTCAGTTACAAATTTACCTAGCACGAGAATTGTCTAGCCCATGCAATGCTGGTTTGTCTGTAGGAATACTATGCAAGACTATGTTGAAATCCTTAATGAAATCAAGATATATTACATGTACAACATTCCCCTGATCTATTGAGCTTGTAACTATTTAAAAAGGGGGTAAAATTAGTCTGGCATGACTTGTGTTTGAAAAATTCATGTTGGTTTTTAGTAATTCCAGCATTTATCTCCACTTGTGCACAGAATGACTGTTTAATGAACTGTTGTAGATCTTTTGTGATATTGATGTCAAACTGATTGACCAATACTTGCTTGGGCCTTCCTCCACCCCCACCCCCACCCCCACCCCCAGTTTGAAGACATTTGTATTCTTCCATTGTGTTTGGCTCTCTGTTTTTGTCCAAGTATTTTCAAAGATTACCGATAGAAGCTCTGACAGTTGCAATTTCCATTAGTATATTTCGATGAAGTTTATTCAGCCTATGAGACCTGAATAGATTCTGAGTAGCTAGGTGTTTATCGATGATCTCTTTAACTATCTTTTACCTCAGCCTTTGTGTTTTTTTTAACCAAGTAGAATTTTTAGGAGAAAATCAAGAGAAAGTAGATGTTGAACAGTTCTGCCTTCTCTCTGTGACCGATTAGCATTTTACCATCTTCTCCACAAAGTGGTCCTATTGATTCCTTATTCTTCCTCTTTCTTCAGACACACATTCCCTTTAAATATTTTAACCTCTCTAGCAGGCCTGAACTTGTTTTGATCTTTAGCTTTTCTGACTTTCTTCCAGCAAGTACTGAGTATTTATTTGTGTTCATTTATTCTTCCCCTTCTTCCAAATTCTTTTTTTATTTATTTTTGCATGTCATTTTTAAATTTCAGCTTGTCCAAACATGCTTTTATCCATCCCTCCCTCCTCCGGCTTATTTACCAGTAGACACCTTCCGCTTTTCTTTCTCATTGGAATTGTTTGCAATTGATTCAATATCTCATCTTTTTAAAAGCTCATGCATCACAAAATCTCTCCCTTTGAACATTCTTGACCAGGAGATCTCACCTAGCATTTCCTTAAGCTAACTGAAATCAGCTTCCTTGATGTCCAGAGTGTGTGTTTGACTCTGGTTGACTTCCTCTTTCCTCAGTGTATCAAATCCCAAGAAGACATACCCAAGTATTTCCTATTTGCATGCCATTGATCAGTTCCTCTCAGTTGATTAGGATCAGTTCTAAGAATCAAATCCTGTTCTGTGTATGAAGGTACAAGTGTTGAATGATGCTAAAAGTATTTGCATAAGATTAGTTCAATTTCCAGTAATAGGATGCACAATCTTTTACAAACAAATATCCTTCAATTTTTACACTTGCTTTGAAGTTAGTTCCCCCATGTCACTGAACATGGTAATAAATGGCATCATGTAAATCATGTAATTTAATTAAATTGCTTTTGGTGAATCATTTTTATGAGAGTTCATAACAGCAATATGCCAGACAAGGTCCTGGGTCTTCAATAAAATCATATGAGTTACCACAGCCAAGAGGATTCAATGACAATTTTGGTAAAAGTGGAGAAGGTCTGTGAGCACAAAAAAGGAGGAAAGCTTAGTCAAGAAAGAGTATTATTAAAATAATGTTGAAACCATTGCTGAAAGTCATTGATAACATGAGGTGCTGTTTGACAGTCATGACGACGAGATGAAATAGTTTCAGTTACACACACATGACAGCTATTCACAGTTATGTTGTTGAGTAAAATTCTGCTGAGTCCCCATGATTTTCGTCTTGGTGCTAAATGTGTGTCGGTCAAGGAAAGGAACAAAAATGTCTCTGTGTCAATATTGTGCATTTCTTAAAATCCTACCTGCTTTTTTTGTTTTGTTTGTTTTTGCTTTTTTGCTGGCCTTGTTTTGTATCAAATTATGATCTGTTTTTTATTACTGTTATTACAGTAATATTATTATCAAATAATTATCAATTGTCAGTTATTATTATTAAATGCCTTCACAGCCTATGTATCCTTTTTACCATTTTCCAGAACTATGTGTAGACCACTTGGTCTAACATATGCTGCAGTGAGACAGACTTACAATACTTATATGTCCTTTATCTACAACACAGCACATGTAGCATTTCCAGCAGGATGTGACAGCAGAAGGGAAATTGAGTGTTTCTGAGGTTTCCTTTCAATAGAATGTTTCTATCTTAGTGGAATATAAAAATAGATTGGGGAAAGGTATAGGTTGTGTCTACAAAAGGCTTCAATGTCTATAAATCACAAAGTTTGGATCCAGTATGGTTTCCTATCCAGTCCTGAGAGGCTCCAATCCAAATTTGGTATGCTTCTTTTATGAAGTTATCTCTTCTTAAGTTGCAGTCATTTTCCTTCATTATTATCTTTGTACCCCACAAAGGAACAAAGGAATTATTAGAATGAAAGAATTATTGGCCAGAACCCTGTTAGGGAGTTACAAATGTGTAAGGACCATATTATGGTACTACACAGTGACATCTTTTCCTATCTCCCAATCCCCACTTACCAAGCAGGAGCTACTGTGACTGGTAGGAGTCTGTCCCCCTGTTGATCAGGAAGCAGCTAACATTCCCATCCGCTCTTGTGAGGGATCCCTGGTGTGACAGACAGAAACAGGGTCCCTGTCACAATTCTCCTTCATGCCAGAGATCGCTTGCACAAGTGGTAGGTGGGACTGTCAGCCAGCTGCTTCTCAAATAACAGAAAATGGACCCCCATCTATCTCACTGAGTGCTTTACAGTAAGTGGGGACTGAGGGAATTTCATATTCTGTGTGTACCTTCTAAACTAGGGGCTACGGAGGATCATGAATACTAAGCGGTCATGAGTGTGTAACTCTCGGTTTTTCATTCATAATTGCCCAGCAGGATTCCAGACACACACACACACACCCTACCTCATGGGATCTCAAGGCTGTGTACAAGTAAAATCAGTTTTAGAAGTTTAGAACAATTTAAAATAATAAAAAATAATTTTAGCAGACTAAAAACACATCAGAGCCAGCATGGTATAGTGGTTTGGGGGTTAGACTATGACTTTGGAAACAAGGTATCAAAAGCCATTTATCCATGCAATCTCACTGGAAGACCTTAGACAAGTCACACTGTCTCAGCCTCAGAGGAAGACAAAGGGCAAAACCCCTTTGAACAAATCTTATGAAGAAAACCCTGTGATATGTTCATATTGTATTTGTGTATATGCCTTAAGTTGCCTGTCAACTTATGGGCACCCCATGGATTTCATAGGGTTTTCTTAGGCAAGGAATATTCGGAAGTAGTCTTGCCAGTTCCTTCCTCTGAAATATAGCCTACAGCACCTGGCATTCATTGGCAGACTCCCATTCAAGTACAACACATCAAAGAAGTTAAACTAGGGCCATTTCTACCCTACACTGTTATGGTGCTATTATTCCACTTTCAACATCCTGTGGAATTCTGGGGTTCATAGTTTACTGAGGCCAAAGAGCTCACTGGCTGAGAATTCTGAATGTCTCTCCCTAAACTGTAAACCTCAGGATTCCATAGGATGTTGAAAGTGGAATAATAGCACTATAAAAGTATAGTGTGGAAAATGGCTCAGGTTTAAAAGTTTAGAGTAGTTTAAAACAATATCCATGTATATCTTGGAATCAATGAGGCTCCAAAGGCTGTAGTAAAAAATCATGTTTTAATTTGGTTCCAAATGAAGCCAGAGTGAGTACTCACTGGGCTTCCAAAGAATGACACATCAGAGAAGACTGTCTTCCATATCCTCATGCAATGTTCTACTTGCACTGGTGGGACACAGCTTAGGGTCCTCCAGCAGACCTCAGTCCTTAAATAGGTAGCATTTGGCAAAACATCATTGATACTAACCATAGAGTCAGATTATGAATGCATACTCAACACCCACTGAATCAAGAGTGAATTGCATAAGAAAATGAACCCCAGAAAAATCTGTCTTCTCAGAGGGAAAAAAATTACCTAAATCATGCTCAGGACCTGACCATGAGGGTAGTTCTGGCTTTCTACTTGGAGCCAGCCATCACATGTCAAACTGTCAATGTGATAGTAGGCTGCTTATCCAACAAATCAATATAGTTTTCCATAAGATATGAAACCTAAGCAAGTTTACTTAGAAATTAGCCACACTGTCCTGGATAATTAACAGTGAAATATTTAGTCTGACCTAAGTGCCTCTGTATTCAGAAGAGCTACTGTAACGTCCACATGTGTGTTTAGCATTATAGCTTTTTGCTTCCCCTTGCTTCTCCTGATAATCTGGTAAATACAATATCTAAATAATGTAAGGCACGATGTGTCAAGCTGCTGGAAGAGCAGAAAAGAAAAAAAAAGAAAAAAAAGAAAAGAATGTCCATGTATACCTTTTCTTTAAAAAAAGGGGGGGGAGCCACAAAGCTAATTTTCTGTTATTCTACTCTCCTCCGTGCCTCATTCCACGTTGTTCAAGAAGGGCATCACCCTCATGAGGAAGGTTTAGGAGACTGCAAATGGCTACAGAGAACTAGAAAATTATATGAAATTGCTTAAACTAATTAATCTAAGGGTTCAAGTCAATGAGCAAAATCCAGTTGTTACTCCCAGCTATTCTAAACCCTTGAATCAATGGCAACTTGGTAAACCAACATTTATGTAAATTCCACTGATTCAATTAGTTGGAATTCACATTTGGATTTAGACTAGTGTGATTGTTTCTTTGTATTGTGTGTGTGTGTGTGTGAGTGCGAGCACGCTGGTGTGTGCAGAAGGTTGCAAGCCCAAACTGATTCCTATGGAGTAGAGATATTCTCCAAATTCATGCTTCCTGTAACTTGATTACAATGTACGACTCCCAAAGTAGCAGGTGATTTCAAAAATATACAGGTATGTTTCTCCAGCTTTATAAAGTGTGATTCAAGGACATTTAAGCACAGAAGGGTACCTATATTATTCATCAGTACTGAACAAAGAAATCAACAACAGATATAAGCCATTTCTTCACAGACAGCAAAATATGCAAACATTGATAATAATTTTTCCAAGGAAACAGATTTGCCTTGAGGATGTTCAGTTTTAATTTCCTGATACGGTTGACTAAATTTAGTATTGCCAGACACGTAGAGAAAGAGTTCTATCCAATTGTTGTTGCTTTCCCCATCCCTGTTTTATGTTTTAGGTGCCAGACATGCAAGTTTCAAAACTAATTTCTCTACAGTGGCTCCTCTTTAAAAAACGTTATGCCAAAAATATCCCAATATAGATACTTTGCAATATAAGAAGTGAATATTTTATTTTATCTTCTCTCATTTCATTTTGCTTATATTCCAGCTCGTGTTTTCTGGTGCTGGGTGTTTGGGTGAAACACATTTGATTCTTCATATACAAACGCTCTTTTAAGCATGAGGCATTGTGCTACTCTACAGTACATCTGAATCGTGATGGAAGTCAGAAAATCTCACACTACTCACACTACTAAGTTGGTGCTGTTGCTGTTGTGGCTTTAATCCTGCTTTTTCAGAATAATGGAGAGGATTCTTAAGTGACTAGAGTATTCATGTGCTAGATTCCAACACCAGACTCGCCAAACTTTTTATAATCACCTAAGGCTCATTCACAACACAGTACTATTTTTCCACTTTAACTGCCATGATTCCATCCTGTGAAATCTTGGGATTTGTACTGTGGTGAGGCACTGGAATGCCCGGGCTGAGAATTCTAAATGCCCCTCCCTAAGCCACAACTGAAATTTAGGCCATTTCTGCTTTATACTGCTGTAGTGCTATTATTCTACTTTCAACATCCAGTGAAATTCTGGGGTTTGTATTTTACTGAGGCCAAAGAGATCTCTGGCTGAGAATTCTAAATGCCCCTCCCTAAACTGCATACCTCCAGATTCCATAAGATGTTGAAAGTGGAATAAGAGCACTATAACAGTGTAATGAAGAAATGGCCTCAGCCTGGCCTAGGGTTGGACTGAGACTCTGAAGAACAGGGTTTGAATCCCTGCTTGACCATGGAAACCCACTGCATGACCCTCGGTAAGTCACATTCTCTTCGCCTCAGAGGAAGACAAAGGCAACCCCTCTCTGAACAAATCTTGCCAAGGAAACCCTGTGATAGATTCACAATAGAGTCAACATAAGTCAGAAAGAATTTGAAGGTATACAACAAAACCACCGTTCACAGGATTGTTTAGGTGGGAAATATAGCTTTTAAATGTAATCATAGCACTATAATTGCGTACTGTGAATAGGACACAAGTCTTGATTCAACCACTAGATTCTAGCTTTTGATCCAGAAAGTGAATTTCAGATCTCAGGTCCCAGAATCTCTGGCTTTCAATAGCTGACAATTGTATTATAATGACAATGGAATATAATAAGTTTTAAAGCACAATGCCAAAAAGTTGTTCTTCCCCTCCCCTTTCCTATAGGGACATCTTTTATTTTAAGATAAAGAGTTCCTAGTTTGTACATATTTTTAGAAGAGTGTATGTTGCATTTTTTTGTAGAATCTAATGTTATTATAAAGTAGTTTAGAGGCTATTTGCAGAGTTTGCAGCTGCTGTGGTTTTCTTCCAAGGTGTTTCCCTTATTTGTGCCTCTCTGCTGCTTCCTCTACAGAAAGCAGAAACATTTCTATAGCTCACTCCAGATGAAATCAATATTACTTGGATTTCCTAGTGATGAGAAAAGAAGCAACACAGGAAACCTGGAATAACAACTAAATTCTCTTACACACTAAGGACAGCAACAAATTAAAAATAATCTCAAGTTTTGTGCTTTCCATTCAAGGTTCACCATATCCTCAAAACAACCTTATTTTAATTAATCCTAATTAAAGTTCTTGAACTCTAAAATGACCCAGGCAGATCATACAATATATTTCCATGGTTCCACCAGTTATTATACTATAGTATACTCTTGTTCATAAAATGGTCAGAAATGTCTTAAAGTTTCAAAAACATGTAACTTTTGGCTGCCATCAGATCACTACTGTACCGCTACAAGAGCATTTTATTTGAATACAGTCCCCCATTCAAAACAGCTCCTCTTCCTTCAGGTTCATTAAAAATAGTTGATCCCATTTACAGCAAACATGGAGTAACTTCCTTCATTGAGTATTCAAAAATGTTTATTGAAATTTCCTTGCTTCATTTTCTGCTTAGACATTATACCATTTGTTAAAAAAAAATCCACAATACATGTAGTTCCCTTGAGCTACTCGGTAATGGAAAAATAATCATTCTTGAATCTTGGGAATGTATTAGATGGAAAAATTCTATTCTGCAGGTAGGTTATCTTTAAAGTATCCTCGTTATCCACAAATTAGATTGTAACAACTGACAGTAGTTCTTAAGAGTGTACACTTAAGGCAAATGAAATCAGAGAACATAATCTGTATTGATCTTGTTTTAAAAGTCCTGCCCTGACAAGGCAGCTTCTCTCTCAAGTGCTTTACAAAACCAGTGAATAGAAACCATATTAGAAAAGAATGTAAAGATCAGATGTAGGATGACATTTCAATAAATTTTAGGCCTATTTCTTTTCAGCTGGAAACAAGACATTGATATATTGAGGTTATCTAGGAGTTTTCAGGGTTAAGATGAACACAGAAACATAAGAAGACTCAGGCCTTTTCCGCACTTTGTTTTTAAAACTGGGCAGCGCATCCTCCAGAGAGGACGTTTGCATTTTGGGGGGGAACTGGGTCTGGACTACTTTCTGTAGTTTCGGAGTTCAGCCCGCTCTGGAACGACCAGAACTGGTAGTTCTCCATGCTATTGAAAGACCACTTAAAACAGGTCTTTCAATAGCCTGGCAAGCCCCAGTCCGTCACTGCGCTCCTGTGTAGATCTGCAGGCTCACACCAGCATGAGGCTGCAGATCTTCCGGGGGCAGGCTTCTGGCTGGCGAACTTCTCCGGTTAGTGGAGAGCCTCCACCAACCAGAAGCCTCCATTTTCGTCCCCGGAGCAGTGTGTAGCGCGGGCACGTACTGCTCCGGATCAGTGTGGATCGTTGGAGGGAGCGCGCCAGTCTGGTGAGTAACAGACTGCCCCGTTTTCTTCCCAAAGTTGCGAAAAAGCCCTCTGATCAAAGGCCTATCTGCTTCTGCATTCTGATTACATATTGGCCAATTACTATTGTTGCCATACCATCAGTTTGGATGAGTTTTACCCAGATTCTAGATGTCCAACTTGGTGCCCATTTGGATCTTTATCTGGTCCTGATTCTAAACATTTTTTTAAAAAAAGTAAGTGGAGAGCCATTGTAGGAGCAAAGATATGTGGCAATCTGAGGAGGTACCTTTCATGGAAAAAACAACAACAATTGTACACCCTGTATTTCAGGTGTAAGGGAAGGGAGAATGAGTAGCATGAGCAGCAGAGTGCAACGAGGAAAGGAAAATTGCATTGTGAGGTCAAGGTGAGGTGAAGTACGGAGCAGTAGGGAAAGGGAAAGTGGCAGAATGCAAAAAGTGAGGGGGAGACTTTTTGTGAGGGTACAAGATGAGGTGAGGGAGACAGTAGGAGGAAAGAGGGTGGGCAGTTCATAGGGTGTAGTGCCAGAAGAAATGGAAAGACAAACTGGTGTGTGGGGGCTACAAGTTTGGCAAAATAGGGAGTAGGAGGAAAAGCAGGGTGTAGCCAAGGAGGAAGAAGAAAGGACTGAATGAAGTGTGAGAGATGCAAGGTAGAAGGAGAATGAAGTGAGGCAAGGGAGGGAGAAGGGAAAAATGGAGAGTGACGGGTATGGGCAGGAGAGGGAAGGAAGGAAGGAAGGAAGGAAGGAAGGAAGGAAGGAAGGAAGGAAGGAAGGGACACATTGCGAGCATGCAAAATGAAATGAAAGAGTAAGGCCATTTCCACATGAGAGGGGAGGAGCAGTTCACCCATGTCAAGAGCAGTGTTTTTATACTCCGATTCAGCTGTCTGCACCCCCTCATTTACATCATACTACCGCAGAGAACAGCGGTTGTTGCATCCACAACAGCAAGTCCCCCTCCCTCAGCCCATCCTGCCATTGTTGATTGGTCTGTTTAAACACACACACATTTTAAACAGATTTCTGCATTGCTACATTTGTGTGTAGGTATGTATGTTCATTGATACATGGGGAAAAAATAGCTTAACGGTCCATTACCAGATCCATTCTCTTCCCACTATTTGTTTAATGCATGAAGACAATAATGACAGCAGCCTGTCCTTTGATGAGTGGAGAGCAATAGGGAGGAAATGATGGAAGGAACAGCCTGGGAACACCCATAGCCGGCCACTTCTGCTCTGTGAATTGATGCTCCGCTTCTGCATGTAGGCAAAAAATGAAGCAGAACTGGTTTGGGAGATTTACATCGGAGTTTTTTTGGTTTTCTGATACAACAGTTTCTCATCACAGTGAACTATTCTAGGAGCTGAAAATGTGGAGAACCACGAGGAAAATGACAACACTAGAATGGTTCAACGTGCAGACAGAAGGGTAAGGATTTGACGCTACTACGATGTATTGACCTCATGCAGAAATGGCCTAAGAGAGACTTATTTATTTTCATCTGCATCTTGCCTTGTGAATCAGGCAGCAGTTATCTATGGAGGCTCCTGTGGTATACTCACTGAGAACTGTTTGCCAGTTGAAACAGTGATGGCAACCATCACCATCATCATGGCAACCTTAAATAGTGATCTGATGAAAATGCCACTGGAAGTGCCTGTGCATGTCAAAATGGGAATATTATTGTTGTTCTTGTATTAGTGCTTCACTAGGAATATACATGCTTACTTTACATGAGTCCCCTCTCCTTATTAACCCCCAGAACACCACAACAACCTAAAGGTACTACTCAGAAACCATAAGTGTACACATAAGTCATTTCTGCAGCAGACTGTTATAGCGCTATGATTCCACTTTCAACATCCTATGGAATCCTGGGGTTTGCAGTTTTGGGAGGGGCCACCTGGCCCCTCTTAGGATGTTGAAAGTGGAATCATAGCGCTGTAACAGTCTAGTGTGGAAATGACCATAGACTTAAAGCTTCTCTGAGTGCATTGTTTTACACTTCTTTGCACTGAAATACATTTGCTACTTTAATGTTTATTTTTCCACTTTTGGAGAAACCTGTTTGCAGTCCCTTTGTTTTAAATATCCAAAAAAGTTGGTATTGTCAAGAAAATACGGCCACCTTGCTGTTCATCCATGGCTTTAGATTTATGAACAAGTCAAAAAATACCAGTCCTAGTAGATACAGTTTATATCACTCCCTTGTAAGAACGATTTCTTCCTACTTTCTGTGGTTACCAGTCATTAAAAGCACCTTTCCTCCAATCATATGACTGTTCAGCTTGTCCATGAGTCTTTCTTTAGAGACTTTGCCTTTTGGAAATCTGAATAAACATGTCTATCACTCCTGTTTGTGTGGTCACTGACAATCTCAAAGAACTCTAAAAAGTTAGTGAGAAATGACTTACCTTTGCAGAGGCCATATTGAGTATTTCTTTGCAGGGCTTGTCTTTCTGTATGTATGATCATTTTATATCTCTAATAATTCTCTTCACCAACTTACCTGAAAAATATATTAAGCTAACTGCTATTTAATATTCTGGATCAGCCTGGCTTTTTGTAAACTGGCATTAAACTACTTTCTCTCCAGTCCTGTAGTACAGGTCAGTTTACAAGCTGGTTACATATCTTTGTAACCAATAATTTCACAGTTCAGTTTATATATATATATATATATATAAAATTTTTATTAGTTTTTATCAAAAATAAAAAAATCATATAATATGAAGATACTCTTTCTGTAGTTTCACATTTGTACAATGATTCTTCCATGATTCTTTATCAGAGCAAATAGTTATTAACGTATATCTTATATCACAAGTCCTCTATTATCATCATCTGTAACCTTACTAAGCTTGTTCCAGCTTGTACATTATCTTGTCCTTAAACTATAGTTCTTTTTCTTGAGGTTCTATAGCCTAACCTAACACTCTAAAGTACGTTAAAAATACTTATATTTATTTAGCCGCTTTTCTTATTTTAATGTGTGATCAAGATAGCTTATAGTATATGTTGAATTTAATATTTACACATTTATTATCTCTTACAGTAATATTTGTATTTGTCTATTTATTTTATAGCTCTCTGATTTTGAAAAAATGAGTTTATTGTACCCCAATTTTTTCTATCTTCTCATCTGATTGTCCTCTAAGTCTCTGTGTTAAATTGTCTGCTAGTTTAATCTCGTATAGACTTTGAATCCAGAGATCTATATTTGGTGTCTCTTCTTTCTTCCAGAATTTTGCATATTCTATTCTGGCTGTCGTTATCATGTATAGCAGGATCTTAGAATACTTCTTCTGTGTGGTTTGGTCCCTAGTATGTAACATGTTTAGTAAGTAAATTTCTGGTTCTTTGCTAAATTCCACTTGTAGAAATTCTTTGATTTTTTTATGTATGTCATTCCAGTATTTCTTTGCTTGCTTGCACATCCACCATATATGGTAAGTTGTGCTCACTTCTGCTTGACATTTCCAGCATTTTCCAGTACCTACTTTGTAAATTTTTTGAAGCTTATTTGGGGTCATATACCATCTGTGGAAAATCTTCAAGTAATTTTCTTTTAAATTTTGGGCCACAGTAAATTTTTGTGTTGACTTCCAACTTTGTTCCCAATGTTCTAATCTTATTGGATGTCCAATATTCTGCGCCCACTTAATCATTACGTGTTTGACTGTCTCGTCTTCTCTTTTATATAATAAAAGTGCTTTGTACAGTTTGACAATTATATGTGGTGGATTTTCCTGCAAGATTTTTATTATTTCATGTTGCTCTCCCATATTAAATCCATACATCTTCTGATCAATCTGGAATCTTTCTGTTAATTGCCTGTAGGGCAGTGGCTCTCAACCTGTGGGTCCCCAGATGTTTTTGGGCTTCAGCTCCCAGAAGCCCTGAGCATTGACCATAGTGGCTGGGGCTTCTGGGAACTGAAGTCCAAAAACATCTGGGGACCCACAGGTTGAGAACCACTGCTGTAGGGGAACCAGTTTAGAATTATCCATTCATCTTCCAGTTCCATTCTGTTCTTGATGTTTGGAGCTCTGGTAGTATGTTCTTTAATTAGGTCTTCATATCTGAGCCATTTAGTTGTATTTTTCCATCTTCCAAAGAAGGCTTCCTGCAGTGAAACCCACTTTGGAATTGAAATGACAAATAATCATCTATAATTGTTCCATGTTGTCAAGAGGGATTTTCTAATGTAATGGTGGGTCATAGCAAATATACACGTGCCATCCCATTCTTAAATCAGCTCCTTCTAATGTTAGTAATCTTTCCTTCCTTAAGTTAACCCAGTCTGAGATCCACGACATTGCAGCAGCTTCATAATATGTGTAAATATCCGGTGCTACAGCTCCTCCTCTAATTGCTAGATCAGTTAAAGTTTTCCAGCTTATTCGGGGTTTCTATCCCTCCCAAATAAATTTGGTTAGGTCTTTTTGCCAGTGGATAAATGGCTTTCTGTTAGTTATTATGGGCAAGTTTTGAAATAAGAACATTAATTTAGGGAGAACATTCATCTTGATTGCTGCTAATCTTCCCATAAGTGACAGTCACAATTTCATCCAGCCTTCTAATTCTTTTTTTATTTCTTTCCATTTCTTTTCGTAGTTATTCTCATAGAGTTCACTGTTACATTTGGAGATCCATATTCCCAAAAATTTTATCTTTTTTACTGTATTAAAGCCCAATATATAGCTTTTCTTCCTCTTTTTTACTTATGTTTTTAGTTAAGATTGCTGTTTCAACCTTACCTGCTTTGAATCCAGAAAGATCCCCGAATCCGTTCATCAATTTATTAAGATGTTTAATACTAGTTGTGGGTTCATCTAGAAAAAGTACAAAATCATTGGCAAAAGCTTTCAATTTAAATTGGTGATTTTTTAACTGCAATCTTTTTACTTCTTGGTCTTTTCGTATTGCATTGTTTAGGATCTCCATTGATATTATAAACAGTAAAGGAGATAGTGGGCATCCTTGCCTCATACCTTTCTTCACTGTTATAGGACTTGTTTTTTCACCGTTAATAATTAGTTGGGTTTGTTGTTGGTTGTAAATCGTCTCAATCCATGTCATAAACTTAGAGCCTATATCCATTTTCTTAAGTACAGCTTTTAAAAAGGGCCACTTCAGCGTGTCAAATGCTTTTTCCGCATCTACAAATATTATCGCAAGCTTCTTTTTGTTATGTTTCTCATAATGTTCTATTATGTTTATAACTGTTCTTAAATTGTTTCTTATAGTTCCTTTAGGTAGAAACCCATTTTGGTCTTTGTGTATTGTTTCTGAACAGTTCAGTTTTTTGACAACTCTTGGGTGGATAGCATCTGAACTCAGTCTAGAGCTTCATTAACAAATAGATGACAAATATTTTACCATATCCAGATAATCTCTAGACAAGGGTTCATAAATATCCTTTCTGTTCTCTCTCCTTTTGCATGGAATGCAAACACACATGCAGTGATTCCCAACCTGGTGGGCATATCCCCAGGTGTACAAACCAACATATTTAGGGGTCCATAAAAAAAAACTGAATAATGATGGGAAAAGGAACAAAAGTTGTGAAATTAATTGAATATTATGACATGTGATAGAGCAGGTTTGTTTTGTTATTTAACCTTGGAAAATAACAATAGTGGTAAGTTCCTGCCTAAACCATGTGTTGCAAGAATGCCACTACAGTATGCCTGGTCAGGAGCGTCCCCTTACAGGCTCAGCTGTCACTGTCCTCTGCTTCACCAATATTTGAGTGCTGTCATGTTGTACCAGTGTATATATGAGCAGGCACATCAGTCCAGCCTCTGATTGGTGTTCAGTGATTGAATTCTTGCAGATCTACTCTATGTCTCTTCTCTTTGTCATCATGTTAAGGTTTTTTGGGGTTTTTTTTCCATTCATGTATTATCAGGTATAGATCAGTGATTGAAGACTGGCACAGTAAAAAGGGTGAAGCATAATGTGGTTAGGGACCAATTACCAACAATTGCTCAGGACACATCTAAAGCTTCAGTTACTAGTTCAGTGCAAAACACTTTAGTGCAAAACAGTGAGAAGGTCTCACTGTCTTCAGTTCTATGAAAATGCACCGCCAAGGGATACACAAGTGAAAAAAGTTTAGGAACCACTGCTCTATGGCACTGAATTATTTCAAATGTCTGCTTTATTGTGTTTATTTGGTCCAATATTAGTTACTATTTTCTAACTGGCCATCCTTATGTATGCTAAATATATCATTAAAAAATATCATAACTCTGGGCCCCTTTCCTAATATTCAGGACATTAGAAAGACTTGAATCTTCAGGGGGGTGTTCTAATGCTGTGGACTGGGGCCATCTTAGTTTGTTCTGTTTCAAAGTGCTTTGATTTTAAACTCTTTAGATGAAAAACAATCAAGATCATAACAGTGTATCATGGAATTAATCAAGAATTATACAGAAATGTACGGTGATACTGAGTCTCTAGCACATATCTCAATATAAAATTAAAATGAACTTAAAAAAAAAATCCTCCATACCCCTCAAATTATTTTGAAAAGTCTAATTTGAGAACAGGAAGGGATTCATTTTAATCCCAAATGAATTCCTCTTGGCATTTGAATCCAGCAGCTCAATCGCTTTCTCTAATTAAGTTCCCAAAAATACTTATTTGAAGCTTAAACAAATCCCTTTAGAATTGTCACATGACACTAAGTTCTTTGGACACAGGAAAAAAGGGGGTCAGTTATTTTTCTAAAATGCTTCGCTCCTCATTAGGCTGCAAAACATAATTATTTTGAAAACCTGTAATGCGATAGTGGGTGGTGAATGCATTGGGGGGGGGGATGGTTCAAAATCCAGCAGGAATTCCCTTCATGTAATCAAGTATAAACATTAATGGGAATCTAACATCCCCCCTTTTTTTAACAACATAACAAGTAAACTAATGTTAAATCACTTTCTGGCAGGTGGAAGTTGGTCACCTATTCCTAATCCCACTCCTGAAACTGTGCTTCCTACTTCCTAGTTACAAATTATAAAGTCTATTCATGAGCCAGATGTTACAGAGTACTAGCCTCTAAAAAGGAAGCAACTAGATTTCAGAGAAGTAGTCAAATGCTTGTTCAAGTCCATGGAAATTCTATGCAACATGGCTTTGGAGCAAATCCTCACTGGATTTGATTCTTTCTTTTAATCTACCACAGGGGTATGGAGCACATGGCTGTCCTCCATACATTGCAGGACAGCAACTCCCTTCAGTTCTTGGCTAATTGCATACTGTCGCTCCCAAACAAGCCACAATTCATTAACCAAGACCAAACTCAGGTTTGTAATGAGATGATAAATACTCAAATGAGTTTCTCTGTGGCTCTCCTAGAAGCGTAATAGGGAATAGATGGCCTCCCAGTTGTTGTTGCACTGCGGCTTCAATCAGCCCTTGTCAGCACAACCAGTGACAAGGAATTGTGGGAATTACTGTAATCATGTGTTCCCGATGAAAGTCAGTCAGTTCCACATTCTAAGCAGGACTATGATATTCCATGGCTTTGCCAGGTCTGGCACCACTACACTTGCTGATATGTTTGTAATCAGTTGTTGAAAGCTGTTATTTGTTTTGATCACAAAACAAAATAGGAAGATATTTAAGCATTGCCTTTCTTATTTTACATTTAATATTTATATTTTATATTTTATATTTAAATGATTCATATGAAAAAGAAATCAAATTCATCTAGTCCTAAAGACAACAAAGCCTGAATATTAAATACAAGCTTTTCTATATTTATTGTCTTGCTCCACTTCCATTTATTTTGCTGATATTGTGTTTCTCTACAACCCCCTCCACATTCCCAGGCCTCCACTTCCTGTGTGTGGAGCAAAGCTTCCAAAAGCATTATCTCTTAAACTCCCTTGATAATAGCGAATCACTTTTGCAGTTCCTGGGGAAAGCTGCTGACATGATATGCTATTATCTCTTTTATTCTTTCCTCCTTCTCCATCCTCCCTGAGGGAGGAAAACATCTGTGCATCCATCACCAAATGAATGAGTATTTCTGTTTCGCTGGCCTTTCAGACCTCTGTTTCCGCCTTAACTGTTCCAGTACGAGGGGAGACACTGGGATTCCCAGAACATACTGCATAATTGTGAGTGACTGGTTTACAGTGCATTGCTGACTCCCAAAGTCAATCTTCTGTATCTGATTTGTCTCCCCAAAGCATAGTCAAACTCTCATCCTCTGTAAGTCTACTAAACAAGGCATTGATTGCCATACATTAAGCTAAGTTTAATTCAGTTGGCTGATGGGTTTTGTGAGGCATTTCTTTCTGATGGTTTTAGTTCAGCTTTCCCCAAGCTGATGCTCTCCAGATATTCTGAACCACAACATTTATCAGCTCCAGACAACATAGGGGTTTGGACAATCAAAAAACATCTGGAAGGCTCTATTTTCCATCCCTTTGCCCAGCAACATCCTGTACCTGGGAAACAGCTATGAATGGAACAAAACGTTAATAGCTGAAGATGAATGTAGAGCCCTACCTTCAACATGCACTTGCAGCATGATGGATATTTTTTTTAAAAAAAAAACAATTATTTGGGTTTTGATGTCAAATTTGGCTCTTCCATCCATAACCTCAAAATCACATTTCCTATCAATTTATCTTTTCATGAACAGCTGTTGCTGTTGCTGTGTGCGTTCAAGTCATTTCTGACTTATGATGACCCTAAAGCAACCTGTCACAGGGCTTTCTGGTGGTTGAGAGCGTGTGAAGTGCTTAAAATCACCCAGTGGGTTTCCACAGCTGAGTGGGAAATCAAACCCTGGTCTTCAGGGTCATATTCCAACATTCAAACCATTACACCATGTTGTCATTACTGTTGCTAATTTTCGAACAATAAGAACCAAATAGATCAATGCATAAAGAAAGTAGAGCATGAAAGTGAGTGCGAGAAGAATATAACTAGAGAGAATTGGGGTACAGCTTGTTATTTTACAAGAGGAATTGGGAGATTTGATGTAATGCTGGGGTTTAAAGCAGGTGGACAGACACTTGAGGGGTTAAGGACCATTTTTCATTCATGTGATATCCAGGGGGATCACAATGGTATACCCCAAAATAATGTTTTGGGCAATAGGAAGTCACTTCTACTCACTGCTCTGTTTTGTGGTAGAAGTTCCTCCCATCCAAAGTACCACTAGGGAAGTAAAAAAAGGATTTGAAGTTTTTCACTGGAGGGAATGGAGGGGGAGGCTGTGAGGTGTCCATGGTGTATGGGACACAGGAAACCTTCTAAAGCCTGCAGGCCCCATGCAGCCCTTTAGAAGGGGTAGAAACCTAGTTTAAAAGAAGAGTCTTAAATCTGTAGAAAATAAATGTGGGGCGGAGTGTTCTTACATAATGGAAGCTAAATAAACTGTAGAAGTATTATAGTATATAGACTTTGGTTTAGGTGCGAAAAATCATCACTTGCTGTACTTTATATAGTGGAAGGATCAAGAGCAAGGAGCATTCCATACTCTCAAAGGAGGAAAGGTTATGGAGAGGAGAGGTTGTTGCTCTTTGCTTTTGCCTGTGCTTTCTGGGAAGAGCAAGAACCCACCCGTCCTTTCTTCCCCTCCCACTGAATTAACTGAGTGCACACTACTTTTGCACGTTGAACTCCCATTGCAACAAATATAAAAGCAGCTGAAAAGTGGGACAGAGGATTAATTGGGACTTTGGACAATAAGTCCTTCCACATTACATAATTGTAATACCATGATTCCACTTTAACTGCCATGGTTCTGCCTGATGGGATCCTGGGATTTGCAGTGCCTCTAGGCCTTTAGTGCTTCACAAACTACAACCTCCAGGATTCCATAGGATGCACTTAAAGTTGAATCATAGCATAGTTTCACACTACACATAGTACAGTGTGAAAGGTCCCCTGTTCTTCCAAAAACATCACTTTTTGCAACCAATAACCCATTGTGTTAACTGCAATCTTGTAATTAAAAGTAAATTAATTCTGTCCCCAATAAACGTGATAGTATTGTGTCACTTTAAGAAAACCTGACCCCTCTTGCACATGAGATGGATTGTTAGATGCTAAAGTAGTCAGAATTCCTGTGCAAGAAAGCAAATTATGATCCATGCAAACTTTCTCATTGTTCCCTGAGCAATGCTCCATTGCTTCTTCTCCATAACTCCCAGAGTGGCTACCACATCTTTTGTTAAATCTTAGCATATTCAGATCTTCCATAAACACCATTTTTTATTAATAGGATTCAGACACTGAAAATCACAGTATGCACTTTGAGACCAGAACTACTAAGCCCTAGTAGTAGTCACTTTACGGAACTAATAGGTCTCAGTTCATCTTTGCACAAGTATTTCCTAGAGTGCTCTTAAGGGAACAGTGCTCCACAGTAAGAGATAAAGAAAAAGTTAAAGAAAAAGTTAATCCATGGAAGTGTGGGTCACCTCTTCTTATTTGATCTGTGACTTGAACACATTGGAATAAGCTAACATGAATTTTAGCTTTAAGATGAAATCAAAGTGATGCAATACAAATACAATTCTGGAGCACAAAAGAGAAAAGAAGAGCAAGAAAATAAGCTAAAAAGAAAAAATCAGGCAAACTTATTCATCTTGAGCTTCATTTCAAAATCATCATGTAAGAATGAGGAAGATGGCAAAAGCTGGTCATCACATGCTAAAGCATTATAATTAGAAGAAAAAACTGATGAGCGTTCCGCTGAAATAAAATAAAAATAAAAATAGGACTGTACTGCTCAGGGTAAGGATAGATTTGTATCTATCTAATTTGTATCCTCATTGCTGAACACATGACTGCAAATCAGTTTGCCTGTAAACCTAGAACACCATAGAAAATTAGTATATTTCATTTTTTTAAACCAAATATAAAATGCTATTCCATAGTAAACAAATAGGCTGATGGTCAGTCATAAAGAGTATGTTTCCATTCAAACTAGTAATTAAGTAGTTTAGTAATGTAGCAGTACTAAATTGTTAGGTTTATTTTCATTTAGGTTTTCTATCCAGTATGCTAAGTGTTTCATTTATTTTCAATTTTTCTCGCTCTAAGTAAAGCCTAAGTGAATTAAAAAGTTGTTTCAAGAAAGTAGCAACGTTTGGTTTGTAGGAAGACTTGTGGGGAAGGCCCAAGGATTCATCTTGCCCTGGGCGCAGTGTCAGCTCCCACTGCTCATGAGTCATTGTGCTATGTAATAACTACCATGGGCCCATCTAATCTAGTATTGTCTTCCCAAAGAGCTAGCTGGGCTTCGGGGAAGCTCACAAAAATGCCATGAAAGCAAGAGCTATCCTCTGCCTGTCTCTGAAAACAGAAATTCCATTTCACAAACACAGGAAGCAGACTTTAATAAACTCTCCTCTATAAAATAGTATCATCATTTAACCTAGCCATTGGCATCGATTCCAAAGGCATTTTACTAAGATGCCCAATCTACATGTATGTGTGTGTGTGTGTGTATACGAATTACCTACCTGTCAGTCTTACATCCTGACATTGATAAATGGCATGCTTGATCATTGCTTAACAACACACCTGCTTTCAGGATATGATTCACAAAACACATCAGGTCAGAAAAGAATCACAAATTAATTCTGCATGAATGCTTGTAAGGCTTTAAGACATTTGTTTCTTTTGCAGCATCTTACCTCAGTGATGGCAAAACGTACTTAAAACTGAAATTTAAAATAGCTTTAGTTACAGCAGAAGAGCATCTGTTGTCCCTAAGTCCCACTGGATGCACAGAAGATCCTGGAAACACATAAAACAACTTTTGATCTCAGTTACAGTGTGCATTTTATATTTATTGGGCAATATATATAAAATGTCTATGTGATTATAGATTCTATTCAGATATGAGAGGGTATAAACATGACTTAATGTGAATTTGCAAGAACTTTATTTTGCTTCCAATTATTTGAAAAAGATATGGTTTCTCTACTCTTTATATGTCCTACTTTTTTGTCTTTTATTTGAAGAGCTATTTAAAAAAAACAAACTGCAGCACTGTTAAATCCATTGGCAGTCTCAATGGCAGTACTTTGCTTGGCCCTGGTCTCTTTTCTAGGGCTGTTGCGAACTTATGAGTAACTTTTGTTCTGAAAAGTGTTTACCATATGTTACAAATGAGAGTCAAATGCTACTTAGATTACAGTTGGTGGGGGAAGCTTTACCTGCCAGCATCTTGGCGTGTATGAGATTCTGTTTTCCACAAGCAAAACCAATCCTCTTATGGAGACAGTGCAAATATTTTCAGCCATTTCAGAGGATATTCTGTTAAGTTCACTAGACCTCCACTATACTGCACTTGGAATCTATATCAGGACATGCCATAAATTGAACCCTGGCCCTTGTTCATGTGCCTATTATGGTCTTTAGTACTAAGCTGTACATCTTCTTCATCTTCTACAGATGTGACTTTCATGCCATTTTATTCACAGTGCTTTTTGGTTCAAATGTTATTATGAGTAATTACGTGCACAGTAATCATGCCTAATGATCTGAATGGCCTAACGAATGCAACTGATTTGGTTGGTACTTTGTTCAAGGTAATATTATAACCTCCAACATTTCACAAATAAAAATCAGGATACATATGGCCAAGCAATATCTGAATATCGTCAAGATGGCAAAAGTTTTTAATAAGAATAAACACACAAGGTAGGAGAGGGAATAGCTATTTGCTTTTGCCTGAACCTACAAGGAAAGGCAAGATTCTACTCCTTCCTCTCCTTTCCCCTCTCTTGAGTCAACTGAGCACAAACTACTTCTGTAGTTTGAAATGAGTTTGCACTTCAAAGTGCAAAATGGACATAAGGACAAAGGGAGAAAGTGAGAGGAAGATAGAGAAATGGAGCATTTTAAAAGCAGTTGAAAAGATGGTGTGCCGGAGCATTAAGTGGGACTGTTCCTTCCAAATCAAGACATTCAGGGGGTATGCAATATGCAAGTTTTATCTGTGAGGTCCAAGACATTTTGCTAATAAAGGCAATGAATGAGATGGCCTCCTATCACCCATTCCACCTTCAAAAACGAATTGGCAAGCAAGACCTACAGCAGAGTTTTCAAAGGGATAATGACATCTATCATAAGCAAGATACCAATTTAGGGGCCAAGACAGATTATATGGCATGGACTGCAATATCTTCCAGCAGACATGAAGAGAAGTAGGAGGTTCAGGAGAAATATCCAAGAAATTTCTACTGCTGCCTCACCCATCAGGTACCATCTGAGGCAATTGCCTCACTCTGCCTAATGCTAGGGCCAGGCTTGAAATTGTTCATTTGGACATGCACATTCAGACACATGTTCTGCAATTTATGTTACAATCATCAAGTGATTAAAAAAAAAATGCATTTGTGACCAAGCTCTATGTTTCTGTTTGTACAGCTTCCAAGCCCAAAGTCACTTGGCATTACTTTACAGAACTAGATCCTTTTCAAGCCTTGGAGTTACAATGAGGCAATAAAAAATGGTTAGGAGAACATAAGAGAGTTCTATAAAACAAATTAATAGAAAGGTAGAAAAACAAAGGAAACAATTCATCCTAACACTGAGCTGATCTGTAGGGAGAGTAAATGTCAGGAGAGAAAATAAAAATCATTCTGGTCCACAAAACACGATCCATGACCCACAAAAGAGCAATACTTTTATTGGCCAACCAAAATGCATAAAACATGCAGGCTTTCGAAGCTTAACTGGCTTCTTCATCAGACAAAGATATTAAAAATCATACAGGAGAAGAAAAGTGACAGGCCTACATTTTGTCTCAAATGTTATTGTTGTTTTCAGATAAAGTGGTCAGAAGAGATTTCAGTGCAAGCATAGGCCAAACCCCTTCTTGGTGATGGGAGGAATAGGGACAAAGAGAAAGAAAATACAAATAACAACAATAATTTGGATTTTGTTGTATTTTGCTGCATCACAAACAAGCTACTCCTGAGTATTTTCCTGGATTTAAAGATACCGATTCTACTGCAACAGGGGAAACTTTGACAAGGGGAAGCTAATGCATTAGGACTTAACTCCTTGAGCTTTTTACCTCTAACACAAGTAAGTCTCTTTCATTTGGACTACAATTGGCAAGTTTTACCTATGCAACACCTAAAAGTTTTTTTCCAAATGTAACAGTACAGAGACTTCTTGAGAAATTCAAAGTTCTCTGCACAAGAAATGGGCAGTTATCTTCACACAAGGCAGAGGCAGCCTGGATTTGAAAGGAATTAACTTTTCTACTGTGAATGGAGTTGGAATTTTATTACCTGCCTATTGTTCCCCTTTGTCCTTAAGATCCTCATTGGATTTCATAAATGTGTCTCATGCATGCCAGCAGAACTATTGCCAGATTGAGACCTATATGTAGGTAGGCAAAAGGAAAAAATATAGCAATGGCTCTCAGTCATTTATCTTCAAGATATTTTATACCTCAGGCTCCCAGAAGCCCTAACCATAATCCCTGCTGACTAGGATTTTTAGAAGCTGAAGTCCAAGATATCTGGAACTGAGAATCATTGAAACAACCACGTCCAGAAGGCTTCCAGTAATAATGGGAGTTAAATTACTACAAGAGTATACCACCAAAATTAAACATAAGAGAAATTATCAGAGATTATTATTACATGTAAATTACTTTTAAGTTTCAATTGTCAAGACTATGCTGGTTTTGAAATGATTTGGATTAAAGTATTCTGCTCCAGGCTGTTAAAAATTGACTCATTGCAGACAGATCCCTAGTGGGACTTTATGCATTTACCTCAGTAATATCTGCAGGAACAATTTCCAAGTACTGGCTAAAGTGCATTCCTGTGTATTTCCACTTAAACCATCTGCCAATCTTAATACTTATTCCTGAGGGAGGAAACCTTCCAGAGCTGTTTTTCATTTAATTTACAAGGACATCCTGTTTAGGTACTTATCAAAAGAACAGAAGAAATGATGCCAAATACCACAGCCTCAGAAAACTTAATGGGTTAGGCTGAAGTAGTAACCTACATTTCAAGGGAGTTACAACATCCCAGCTTTCTCTTTTATTAAATCCAAATACTTTTTTTTTACTTCTGTAAGCGATAACTTTGCCTTCTGAGACAATATTGTCATTAATGTGAATTTGTTTTTACAAACAAACAGGGGAAAGAAAGAGCCTTTCTGTGACTTAAGGAAAGCCCTAGGGCAGAGGCAGGGGAGATGCTAGATATACAGATGGTGTAAATGGCCCTAAATTGGACAGGGGCCCAAGATGATTTATGTTCCAGTTTCACTCATCTGTGAAGTTTGCTGAGCGGCCTTGTGCAAACCACACTCAGTCAAACCTGGCTCATGAGGCTACTCTAACAGTAACATGGGATGACCTGTGGCCTCAACCACATCAGTAATCACACAGAGATCTTTAATAAAACTCTCTATCAGGATTCCGTATGCCATGTTGATAAAACCTAGGCAATTCTCTTCCCTTCTCCTAGTAGAGAAAAAGCAAGTTTGATGAACGGAAGGAGCATTATAGATATATAGAGTAATACAGCTCAGCTGATGTCCCTCACCACAAAGTTGACAAGCCTGGATGAAAGCTGCAGATTATGGGATTTCATTATAGAGGAGAAGGCATAGGCCTGGTTCTCTGGTAACACCTAATTTACTAAAGCAGAAAGACTCTCTTCTGTGATTTATACTATTGGATTGGTCCTAGATAAGCCTTGGCTGTTTCTCCTGAGGATGGCAAAGTATTTTGGCTTCTCAATTTGAATTTTTTAAAAAAAGGTCTTCAAAAACGTAGAAACTGAATTTACATACAGCTTAGCAAAAGTTGCTTTTTGGCTACAGTTTCCAGAATCCTGCTCTGGTTATTCTGGGTGGAGGAATTGTGGAGCTGAGGCCAACTGCCCCCCCACCCCGAAGAACTTCCAGGCTCTGGTGTTCAATCCTGTAAGACACTGCAGCAACTTTTGGGATATGCAGGAAACCAAATCAACAAATCACAGTCCAGTTTGGGTGGCTCATCCTGCCCTCCCTTCCCCCATTTTCTGTTTCTGTTAGAACTATTAAACCTCTCAGAATGACATTGTAATTGTGGTTGCATTCCTAGGCATTCTGAAGCTTGTGCCTGTCAATTGACTCTTTATGCTGCTCAGCAGAAGCCGGATGTTTGCAGTGGATGGCAGCTGTTGTTCAATATCCAGCTAACAGCTGATAGACTGGCAATGTTACACAAGGGGAGAAAAAGTGCAAGCCAGAGCCTGGGAAAGGTCCTTTTGCTGAATGCTTTTGACTCTGGCTGGTAATTAGCTTACTACATGCAAGATTATGAAAAAGAGCAGGGCTAGAGATAGCACAACTGAACCCAGTTTTCAGAAGTCATTAGAAATTAGAAATGGTCATTCTTTCAACCAGCTTTGAGAACAACAACAACAGCAGCAGCAGCAAAAAAACAAAAACAAAACACCCTACTAAGAATGTATGAATGTTCCTCTTTTCTTGAGAAGCCACCAGGATATATTGTATTATATTATTAAAATAACAAGCTTGCAAATTATGGTGTTATCTTTTTGCTGAAAAGTAGACTGCATCAGAAAGTATTTCTATTGCATATTCTTGCTTACAGCAAATATCCACTCATACCCAATTCAAAACTGTGCCTCTCTTTGATAGGAAATTAAATTTCAAGTTAAAGCAAGATTTGATCAAGGTGTTTTTTTATCTGTTCATCTCTGTCATGTCATACAGAGATGACACACTTGGTCACAATCACATGAAGCTCAATTGGCTATATCTAGAGAAAATCTCTTTTGTCTGGTTGTTTTATAAAGTATCGGTTTTGCACTGGAATAGTCGCTGCATTTGTAGATACACATGTTATTTTAAATCATATCCCTTTGATGCCAAATGTAACTAGTGGCTCTATGTATGGATCTTGAACACTCTCGTTATTACTAAAAGACTTCTATAGGAGGGTTGAAAAGATGAACATTCAACATTCACCATACATTGTTCATTGGAGATCTCACTTTATCAGCTACTCATCAAAATGTATTTTGTAGATATCTATTTTTTTTAAAAAATGTGGTTTTGGAAATATAATCAGTTTATAGTACTATACACCCCTAGACCACATTCATATCCTTTGTACTTCCCTCTTCCCTTATTTTCCTTCCTCTTTCTTTTTCCCTTTCTATGTAATCTTTCCCTCCCCAAAAAAAATCATATAAAAAAAGAACCATATTGTAGTAAGATTTTAGAACGAATCCATCACTACTCTAGGTAATTTCAAAAAAAATGAAATTTCTGTATTTTTTCCCTCTAGAATAAACATTTATGAACAAATTTTAATCTGATAATTAGAGTGACTTTTTTTGTGCAAGGCCAGGAACAACTGACCAGCTCTGGAGGAGAAGGAGGAGGGGAGGTTAAATTACTTGCCCATTTTGTATGAAACTCGATGTAGAACAAATTGTTAATGCATGTGGGTGCTACAAATAAAATTTTGGTTCATTTAAAATCATAGTGAAATTATTAATATCAACTGAAAAAGTACCAGATAAATTTCCAGGTGGTTTCTCTTTGCTCCAGAAGAGCAATCCACATCATACACTATACAGTTAGATTTAGAAAAGATAATTAACATTTCAAAATATGATGTGCTATAGAGCATCTGCTTTTTATTACAAAAAGTCCCAGATTTAATCTCTAGTATCTCAGTGTAGAGCTGGAAAATGGCAATGTAGAACCTGAAATCCTGGAGAGCTAGTAGAAGTCAGTGTTGATAATATTAGACTTGATGCAATAGTCTGGGTAAAGATAAAGTGGCTTCCCATGCTTTTTTTTTTTTAATTATCTATCTTTAGACGTGCTGAAGGAACCTGTGGGGAACCCTTGGCCCTCCAGATGTTTGCAACCAAAAGTCCTACAGATATTTAACACTAGCAGTTCTACATAGAACTTATGGGAGCTGAAGCCCAAAACATCTAGAAAAACAAGTGTTTGCAGCCTTTTTCAATACACCCACTGGAAAAAAAAATATTTTGAATAAACTTGAGTCCAGATTTCATCATACTTTAAACAGTGAAATAATTTAGACTTAAGTTAGACATAATTACTTACAGTCTAGTGTATATCTCTGTAGTCGTTCTGACTAAATCTGTACCTAACCCATTGTATTTAATAATCTAATTCTTACCCAGTTCCTTCAGTGGTAAATAAATATTTTGTTATTCCTCCATTTCTGGAAGCTCTATGGGCCTAAAACCAGCATTGACCTGGTGCTGCAGCACCAGTGTAATAGAACTTGTTTTCTTTCTTCTCCCCACTGCAGCTCTCTGTACCACCCAAAAACTGACTCCAGAGGTTTTCTCAGAGCTCCAGTCCAGATTTGTGGAAGGAAAGGGAGTAGGGAAGTTCTAGTGTGAAAGAGAAAATTTCCCCACTAGATTTAGACCATAATATGAAGTATCTGGAGAGCTAGAATGGTACTGTGTGTTACTGCAGTCTAGGCCCACCCAAAGATAGCACCCGATATCACTTTGATACCAAACAATTCGGCTCTCCCCTGCCACCCTGCTCCATGTGTTTGCGAGGCCACCGGACAAGCACGCAAACAGGCACGGCCGATAATTGCTAGACATTCCATTCCCCACCCAGGCAAGCCAGACACAGCTGGTTTGCCACTTCAGGGACCTCTCCGGCAAACACCTCCTTGCATATGTGCGATACTAACAAAGGCTTCCTGCCTCGAGCAGACTACTGGACAAAGGTTGTGCTGTCCACTGGTAAGTGCTGCACATTTGCATACTGGCCACACTATTGTTAATTCGGCTCTGATTCCATCATGTAAAGTTGTGATCTTTCCGAGACATTGTCTCACATCCAAAACTCATTGTTTTCCCTGAGTAAGGCACAGCCTGCAGTCCCAATTCACTCTATAAAAACCCCTGATTCCAAGACCTTCCTCGGATCACTCCTGAGTTTCAACCCGTCTTGTTGCTGCTTTGCTTGGCAAGCTCCCCTCAGCTAATCAAGCTGAGCTTCCTCTCTGCACCCCCGGCTTCTCTCCCGAGGTCCAGGACGACGAGACAGGTGTCGTATCACCCATTTTCCTCTGAAAATCCCTATCCTTAATTCAACCTCTAATTTCTTAGTTAGCTGTGTGCCTATGGTGTCTTTGATGTTTGCTTGTATTCAATAAAGCATCATTTTTATTACTTTAAACCCGTCTGGCTGCTTGACTGACCTGACCCCGTAGATGCTGGGTTGCAAGATCCTGCTAAGTTACCCTGCCTCTCGCTAGCTTAATTGAGTGCTCCAGCTAATTTTCCCCAAAATTGTGTTTTATAGTTTGGTTATTTAGGTGTCCCTCCTGGGATCCCCAGTAAACAGGGTAACAAGTGGTTTGATCATTGGACTAGGACACCAGAAAACCACGGTTCAGTGCGTGACCTTAGGCAAGCTACTTTAACTCAGTCGTGGAGGAATGCAATAGCAAACCCTTAGGAATAAATTTTGCTAGGAGTCCTATAAAATAGTTGCCATAAGTTGGAGTCATCTGAAAGACAAACACCAACAACTGAAGTATCTTCAGTAGACTTCTTCAGATGCAAATTTTTCCCAGGAAAATGGAAACTTAGTGCTGAGATAAATGTTTTGATAAATGTCATGCTTTTGCCAAATCCAGTTGTACTCCTCCTCTCAATGTGTTGTTTTCTTCCCTGATGCATATTTTAATACTGAAAGTGGGATTAAAGTGACATCATTACCTTAAGCACTTCCCTACAGTTTTGAAGTGACAATAAATAGGGATAGGCAAACTCATGCTGTAACATCATTTTAAATTTTGAATACCCCTCAGTGTTTCGGGAGAGAAAAGAAAAGGAGGCAAGGGACAACTGTTTCAGGATATAGCTTTACATTTGCCATGATGCTTAGCTCTAACCAGTTGCAACACTTTGAAACTGCAGCCTAAATAAAATGACAATTAATCCCTGACCTTTTTATGCTTTTGGTTTCTCAAATCACTCAGTATTATTATGTTTTTTTGTTCTTAAGACAACAAATCCAAAAACCATTGTGTTCTTTGCTTCTATTGTAATTACGAAGTCTGTGCTAGGGTACATATTTTCCTTCCTATATTCTTTTTCTCTATATACTTTTAGCTGTTCTTACTGGCTTCTTATCAGTATTAATAATAGGGATGGGACAAATCCAGAATTTTCCGAATCTGAATCCAGATCCAAATCCCTGGAAGGTTCTGGGAATCCAAGAATCTCACAAATCTGGGATCTTTGGAATTCTTTTTTTAAAAAGAATTTAAAAAACAAGGGAAAGAAGGATAATCTTGGGCATGACACACTCTCTCGGTCTGAGCAAAAGCCTAGGCAAAGGCAGACCTCCCTCTGAAGAAATCTGGCCAAGACAATTGTCATAGTTTTGCTTCAGGATCTCCCCAGATTGAAAATGACATATAGGCCCTTTCTACATAGGCAGGAAAATGTGTCTTAATCCCACATTTTCCTGCCTGTGTAAACAGGGCCACATACTACAGTACAGAGATAATCCAGGTCAAAACTGGCTTTCCTTTGCATAGCTCCTTTTAGCATCCTGGGGTTTGTAGTTTGATGATGCACCAGCACACATTGGCAGAGAAGGCTGTGACAGCTTGTAAAAATCCAAAGCACAGAATTGTGTCTGAAAAAGGTTTGCAAGGGAACTCTGCAAAGGAATGTTTCAGCTGTCCTTGAAATTGCAAGCCTGTAGCTTCCAGTCAAGTACTGAACTTAAATATGAAATGCTCAATTTTAATATCTTAGAATATAAGCCCAGCTGTAATTTCTGAAATTGTTAGCAAAGGCCATTATTACTCCAAGGGAAAAACTCTTCACTTATTATCTTCCCTTCTATGTCTGGCCTCCAAGGTTTTCAGGAGTCCCGCTCTCCCTGGTTTTCAGGCGTCCAAGTCTCCAACAGTCTATTTGGTTGGGGGATTCGAAAGTTTCGGTTTGCCTATTTTGGCACAGGGATTCGGATTCAGGAATCTCAAATCCTTACTCAGGATTCGAGGATTCGGTTGGCCCATCCCTAATTAATAACTTTATTTAACATGATGTTTGAACTTTGTAGTTTCTACATGCTTTACCCTTCTGTACTTTTCTATTTTCCTACAGTAACATCACTCACAAGCAAAAAACAAAAGTAACCAGTAATATATTTTACAAATGCATGCAACCCAGTACTAAGCCATAACTAGCAACTTATATGGGTTTTTTTTTCCAGATTCCAGTTTCAGTGTCACATACTTGTCCACCTACACTGGCTACCATATGTACTGTTTCTCTCACGTCTCTAGGGTGTGGCTGTTGGGAAGGATCATGGGACAGGTGTATGATACAAGGAAGCTGAGCCCTGAGGTAGCAAGACCTGAGCAGGGCTTTTTTTAAGACTAAAACAGACGGAAGTCTCTCATTCATGGGGTCACCAGAAGTCAAAGCTGACTGGATGGCAAATAACAACAGCAAAAGTTGATGGCAAATAACAACAGCAAGCTTTTTTACTATAACAACCAAGGAAGTTATAATGAGACCAAATCATGAGCAAAATGTTATTGATATTATTATACAATGATCATGAGTTAATTCTGAGCTTCCTGTCTCTCCCATCACTTTCTTCTACATGTGATAATAAGGTCCCACTATCACCTGCTGGAACTGCCCAAAGTGGTGACAGACCTCATATGTTCATCATCAGACTTCCTATAAGCCTTCTTGTCAATGGTAGGAGAGTGAACATCTACTGGCAGCCTTGCCCATGCTGCAAAGATATCTCTCGTTACTAGTTCCAAGGCCTTTATTAATACCAAGCCAAAGGAAGTGATATATACTTTGTGCTTTATTTTAAAATGTGGCTTGAGTTAGCTACATACTAGTCCCAAACACTCTGGATTATTTATCTTTCAAAAGCTCTATTTGTAGAAAAGTTGTTTTTTTCCCTCAATAATCTCATATATCCATTTTAAATGTTTGCAGATTTCCTGTTTCCATTAATTCTTCCCAGAGGAAGAATGAGAGGGGGGGAGTAGGATAAATCTGGTCCAAACATTTGAAAGGAGTTGTTCATATGGTAAGTATAAACATACATGCAGGTTATCTTGACCTTTCGATCAATACAGAGTGACCTGCCATGGATAAATGCAATGGGGAGAATATAAAAATCATAATGATAAAATTGGAGAACTTGGCTGTAGCATAGAAATGAAACTAAATAATGTCACATGAAGTATTATGTAAAAATCAAGGGTGGAAAACAGCTGGAAGATGGGAAAACTGCCCTATTATGTTTCATTAGTTTTTAGCTCTTGAAATATTTTGGATTTGGAAAGGTACAAAATTTAAGTCATGGCCAGAACAACAAGAACAATGAAATCTAATTAACATGAATGTGGAACGACAACTAGATAATTAGTTTTGAGAACAGTGTGTGTGTATATCAGAACTGCACATATTTGACAGCAAATATGAAGTCCTCAAATGTAGTAAGCTATTGTCATTTGTTTAATTGCAGTGGGCCCATAAATATGTAAATCCTGACAATGTCTTGATTTTTTTCGAAAGAAAGAAAGAAATTCTCCTCCTGAGCAGAAAAAGTATTTTCTAATTGTAATTCTATAAATTTCTTTCCTTCTTTCTTTTTTGCACATCTAAGTCCCAAAATGTAAATTGTCTCCAAAAACTATGCAGTTTTTTATGGCTTTCTCACAGCATAGTTTGGATGCCCCTTTTGTTATTTTCCGGTTACTTAAGCTCACAACTTGTGAGCAATGGTATAGTATAAACAGGCAGATTTATTGTTTAACATTCCATTTAAGCACTCTTAATTACTGGAATTTAAGAATATTTAACATAGGAGAGTGAGCACGTAGCTTAGGCTATTTTATTAATGTAAACAAAGTAATGCACATATTTTGGACTATTTATTAATATAAACAAAGTTGTTACCACTGTGTACTGGCCTGGACTTTGGTGAACCAAAGATATCATTTTGATATCATAATTCGGCCCTGCTCTGCCACCAGCCAAGTGTTTGTGAGGCCACTGTACAAGTGCGAAGCTAGGCATGGCTACTATTTGCTGCTCCCACCAACCCAAGCCAGAAATAGCCAGAATTGCTTTAGGGGACCTCCCGAAACAAACACCCTCATTACAAATGCGCAATAAACAAAGAGACCCTCTGCCCTGAGAGGGCATCCTGGCAAGCTAAGTGCTTAACTGCCGAGCTAGCCGGATCTACATACCAGCCATACTATTGTCAATTCAGAACATAACTCAATCATGTAAATTCTGACCTTTCGGAGGCATTGTCTCCAACCCAAAATTTGTTGGTTTTGCCCAAGACCAGACTAGCCTACGGTCATTCTTTCCCTGATAAAAAACCCCCAGTTTCAAGAGCCCTTTGGAACTCTGGCCAGATCTCTCTGGACTTCTACTCTGCCTTGCTGCTGCTCGGTTCAGCGGATTCCCCTCGGCCACCACGCCAGGTTTCCTCTTCTACAATCGGCTTCCCCAGGACTGCAGGAAAGGTGGCATATCACCCATTCCCCTTGAACTCTATTTTCCTTTTCTAGTTAGGAGTGTGTTTGTGCTTTTCTTTAATAACTGTTTAATAAATCTTAATTGTTATTTGAACTGTTTGCCTACTCACTGACCTGACGCTATATACATTGGGTAAAAGATCCCCGCTAAGTTACCCTGCCTCTCGTTAGCCAAGAGAGTGCTCCAGCTAATTTTCCCTATCTTGTTTATGTTAGGTTTTGGTTATTTGGGCACCCCTCCTGGGACCCCCAAGTCACAGGGTAACAAAGTAGCACACATATATACACTCACTCTGGAGATGAACACAGACTTCACTTTGTCTAAGCATATTTGCATCATATGTTACATGGTATGTAAAGAAGCATCATATTCATCTTAGGAAACATCAATAAGAGGCAACCATATAGACTTACATTGTTAAGGAAATACACATCCTACACAGCATTATAATATTTCTTTAGGAATTCTACATTCCATCCATTTTACCTCTAACAAGCACCCATGGAGAAAAATCATATTTTTCCATGGATATAAACCTATTTGTTTAGATGCAGTACCAAGTGCTATTAAGGCCTCAGGCATAAAGCATATTTACACTGTTATGGGAGTGGAGTAGAATGTAAAGGATCCAGAAAGATGCAAATCATGCCCTAAATTTTCAAAAGGCTGCATAAGATGATAACAGGTCTTTCCTTACAGTGGCCAAGTAGTGTTGATGTCTGAAAGCAATAAACCTGCTTAGGAAAAGTCAGTTTCCCTGGGTTGAAAACACTCTCTGAGAAGGGTCCTATTGTAATATGTAGAACAGCAAAGACTCTTGTATTAATATATGTAGTATGCCATGAAGACATTGTCTTTGTTCATACATCTGCTAATGGATCAAAATTTGTGAATATAATTCAATTCTGCAGTTTCTCTTGCTTGTATTATGTTATGTATCTTGTTGTGAATGACTATGGTTTTTTAAAAAAGATTTGATACATAGAATAGTTTGTTTTAACTCTTCTTTTACAATGAGGCTGGATTTGGATTGATCAACAAACATTGCCTTCTTGATCCTTCTTCTTTGGAAAATGCATTTATTCAATAGCACAAAGAACCATCCTGGGGCAGTATGACACTGAATGTTTATTGACCTGAATCCTTCAACAACTATTAAAATGTTCTGAATAACAAACTTTAGGATTTTGTATAAAGTGATTGATCAAATAATTTAGACTATTTCCACACTACACTGTTATAATGCTGTAATTCGCCTTTCAAGATACTATGGAATTTTGGGGTTCACAGTTTAGGGAGGAGCCTTTAGAATTCTCAGCTATAGAGCTCTTGGGCCTCAGTAAATCACAAATCCCAGAATTCTACAGGATGCTGAAAGTGGAATAATAGCACTATAACAGTGTAGTGTGGAAAGGCCATTAGTATTTGATTGATTGATGTTAGAAGACCCAAGAAAATATGAACATTTTTTTTTCTTGACTCCTAAATAATTTAAGAACTTGAACCAGATAAACATTCTTGAAGACTACTGCTGAATCTACCACTGAAAAGGTTCTGTAATCAAAACTGACATTTCTCAGTTTTCTGCACCTCACCTCATAAGGTGAGACCTCCAGAGGAAATGGCAGCAGATGAATTTAACATTCAGGCAGGTTGGACAGAAAGAAAGTAGAAGATAGGCAACTGTAACTTACCTTACACAAATTTACATTCTCCTTCCTTATGGGGATAATAAAATGACCTACCTTAGAAGACTGCTGTAAGAATATGAACAGATATGCTTAGAAGGTGGCATTTTTTTATACATTTTGAACAGCCTCCATATTTGTAAGCATATATAAATAGACATAGACATAAATATAGCAGTGAAGTATTCAAAAATGTTATCTTTCATTGTGTTCTGAAGTTTTATAGCTCAGCTACAGATGCATCAAATGACAGCAAATTTTTTCTGTTTTGATCATGTAGCTTATTTCTTAACGTTTTGTGTATTGTATATTGTAGACTGTTCTCCTCTACAGCAAGGATGGGAAACCTGTGACCTTCCAGATGTTAGCTTACAACCCCAACATTCCTGAGCACTGGCCAAGTTGAATGGAAGCAAGAGTCCAACAATATCTAGAAGGCCACACATTCCCCACCCCTACTCTAGAGATTCTCCAACAAACTAATGAACTTCACTGAACTATAACACTCTAGCAAAAAAATTTCATCAGACTACACATCATAAGATTCTAAAGGCTGGAGCCCCAGCACTTAAAATGGTATCAATATGCTAGAACTGTGTAGTGTGGATACACTCCAAAAGATGAATGAGGACTGCATGGTTTTTCACATATCTTTAAAGATAAGAAATAAAGCAGCACACTGTGACCTGTTGTTAGGCCAGAGTGGCAACTTTTACAATAATTATGCTCTGATATTGAAACAGAATTGGTTGAATTCAGATTGAGTCATATGTGGAGTAGAATACAACTACCTTAAATCCCACTGATTTCAGTGGATCTACTCCAAATATGATTCAGTCTGAATCTAACCAAGTCGAAGACGCTTACATGGGTGGATGGATGGATCAATTGACAGGCAGATAGATAGATAGATAGACAGACAGATTTACCATATTGCTATATTATAGTGATGTTTGAAGAAAAGAAGTCAGCAACATTCTTCATGCAATGATAAATTGTATCTATGTCACCCCCTGTCAGTTTTCTCTTCCTCTGGACAAAGCAGAAACCCATGTGTTCAGCTAGCCTGGCTCTTACTGTACATCTGCAGTTGTATTAGTCTTTAACACACTAAGAGTTCATTGACCAGACAGCGAATTAACATACTCATTCCCTTTCAAGACATCAGCTGTAACATTGTTTTAAAATGCATATTACGCTATTTTGAGGGATTCATTTTTGCCTTCCTCCAGTATCTTGGGAGCCATCAAATGCAGAGTCTACACATGTATCTGTATGGGGTGGGGGTTGTTTGTTTGTTTATTGTTTGGGAAGAACAGGAAATGACACCAAATGAGAAACAGATTTCATATGGTGCTTTATTACAGCAAGGAAGTATTTTCTAAAAGATAAAAGTCACAGAATGCAGAATTAGTTTAAAGACTAGTGGGGGCGAGGGAGAGAGAAAAAGAGAGAAAGGCATGTGTCAGTCAAAGGCCCTTTCCACACAGGGTTATTACTGTGAGTTACTGTGTAATAGCACTGAACTGTTCTGCATGTGGGAGTGAATTAGCTTGGCTTTATTTTCCGTCGTTCTACATGGAATCCTGTGGTAATGTGCCGCCATGTGGTAGGAAAGTGTGCTATTTGAAAACCAGAAAAAAATCTGTCATCGAAGCAAATTTGGATTTTCACAGTGATGTGGAAACGTACATTCGCACCAATCAACACTGGTGGGCAGTGGTGGGCGGGCTGTGGCAACATGAAGTAGTACGTACAATATTTGCTGATATTAGACACACTGGCATAAGACACACCATATTTTAAGGCTGCATTCTTTAGGGGGAAAAATTTAGTACCCCTTCCCTCATTCCACTCTCTGCACTGACTGGGCACTCCCTCCCACACCTCTCCAGGCCCGCTCACCACCCCCACCCACCTTTCTGTACTTGCTTGCCAGCCCCACACATCTCTCCGTGACCACCTGCCAGCCCCATGCACCTCTCCACAACCACTCACCACCCACACACACCTTTCTGTGCACACTCACCACCTGCATGCACCTCTCCGCACCTGCTTGCCAGCCCCATGCACCTCTACACTACAACTTACCACCCACACTCACCTCTCCGTGTGCACTCACCAGCCCCACACACCTCTCCATGCCCAATCACCACCCGCAAGCACCTCTTCATGCTCAATCACCACCCCCACACAGCTCTCTGCACACTCACCAACTCAACATACCTCTCTGATCGGGCTGGGAGAGGTGCATGTGGGTAGCAATCAGGTGCTGACAGGTGTGTGGGGGTGGTGAGCACATGTGGAGAGGTGCATGGGGGTGGTGATCAAGCATGGAGAGGTGTGTGGAGGTGGCAAGCGCATGCTGACAGGTGTGTGCGGGTGGTGAGCACACATGAGAGGTGTGTGGGGATGGCAATCAGGCTGGGAGAAGTGTGTGCAGATGGCAATGGGGCATGGATAGTGAGTGGGGGGAGTTACCATATTTGCACCCCATTTTTAGGAGGTATTTTTTGGGGGGGAATTGCCTTTTATACACTGGCAAATAGGGTAGTAGGTAAATACATAGATATGTACAAACATACCAACCCAAAAGACAAAAAGTCAGCCAATTGCAGCCACTAAGGCGGGATGAGGAGAGTCAGGGGAGTGGCCAGCATCAAGGTAGTACAGGTGCATGAACTCACATTCCTCTGCAGAAAAATGAATCAAAATGAGGGGCTGTCTGGAAAACAATCAGGGAAAACCATGCTATTTGAATACAGTAAGAACCAGTGCAAACCACTTCTTGCGCCTCATGCGGAAAGGCCAAAATAAACCCCTTTAAAGACTGAAAAGAATAGTAGTAAGTATATGCTTGAATCTATCCAATGTTGGCGCAAAATGTTCAACTGTTAAGAAGGAGGAAGAAAATATTTCCTTCCTCTACCTCAGTAGCTCGCTCTTCTTTCTTTCTTTCTTTCTTTCTTTCTTTCTTTCTTTCCACCAGTACATTAGAAGCAGCACAGATATTCTCCACCATAAAGGTGATGCTGTGAGGGGTTCTTTCTTCAGAACAAAGCACTGCAGTTAAAGCAGCCACAAGAGCCTACCTGTGCTGGCATGGGTAGCTTAGCTGGCCCCCTCAGCCAGAATATCTCACTCTGAGGAAAAGACAAAAATGAGAATAATTTTGTCCTTCTGATATTGTTGAACTGTAACTTCCAGCAGGTGTAGCCAGCATGTCCAATGGTGATGTATGCTGGAGTTGCAATCCTGAATTTAAAGGGGTGCTTGAGTCTCACTTCTGCCTTGGAATAAGGTGCTGTATATCATGGGGCTCCCTGGAAAATCCATCAAAGGCCTCACCCTGAGGTATCCTTCTGAGGCATTAAGGTGAACGATTGGACCCTTCAATTACTTTCAAAGCAAAAGATATTCAAGCAAAACAAATTTTTGAAGATGAAGAAGGAAGAATATTGGGCATTGAAATTCAAAAAAATGGTAAAAAAAATTGATTGGTGTTTACACCCCAAATAAAAATAAAGGAGAATTTTATAAGAAATTGCAAGGAAAATTATCGGCACATGAGTATGAAGATTGGATTTTAGCGGGTGATTGGAATGGAGTTCTGGATATTAAAATAGATAAAACACCCTCTCAGAATAAAGAAGATCAAGCAACGAGAGGGAGATTGCCAAAAGATTTCGTTGAGATGTGTGAAGAATTATCTGTTTTAGACATATGGAGAACTATTTATCTAAATGTCAAAGATTTTACTTTTCTCTCTGAAGTTCATCAATCTTGGTCCCAAATAGATATGATCATTGTTTCTAAACATTAGTTACCAGAGATAAGGAAAACAAATATTGCCAAAGGTCATCTCTGATCATCATCTGATAATGTTGCAAATCCAAGAGAAGACTAAACAGTTTCAATGGTGATTGAATGACAGTTTATTGAATGATGAAGAGATAGTAAAACAAGCAAAAGAAATGTTAAAAAACTATTTTAAAGAAAATGTGAAAGAAGATATGAAAATGAGAATGGTTTGGGATGCATCAAAGGCAGTAATGAGAATTTTTTTTATACAGCAATGACAAATTCAGAATAAAAAAAGGCAGGAGAAATATTAAGTGTTATTGACCAAACTCCAATAGAAAGAAAAAGAACTTTGAAAAAATCCATTGCAACAATCACTACAGCAGGAGATTAAGAAAATACAGAAGGAGATGGTGATAATAACAAATAAAGATATAGAGAAAAAGATGAAACAGATGAAATTAACTCAATTTGAACACGTTAACAAAATTGGGAAATGGTTAGCATATAAACTTAAGAAGAAGAAAGAGAGGAATACAATTGGTGAGTTGAAATGTGAAAAGAAGTTGATTATTCAACAAGAATAGATAAAACAGAAATTTGAAGAATATTTTGGAAAACTATTCCATGAAACAAAATCCCCTCATCAGTATGAGAAAAATCTGTCCAAATTTTTTCAAAAAGTAAAGATCTCAAAAATATCATTGGAAGCACAAAAACAGTTGAATAAATCAATACCAATGACTGAAATTGAAGAGGCCATAAAGAACTTGAAAGTGGATAATGTCAGGGTCAGAGACCTGGGCAGCAAGCCAGCCCAGAGAAGGGAGAGGGAGAGATAGCAGAGTCCCACCCGGAGGAGTCAAAAAAAAAACACAATTACTCATAGGCAGTCCATTTACCAAAGCCTGAGTGACAAGCAAAAACCATAGTCAGAGTCCAAAATCCAGGGGTCAGGAGCCAATTGATCAATCAAGGTGTCAGGAGCCAGGTGCTGGAAGCAAGAAGAGGGCTTGTAGAAAGGCACAGGTGTGGCTGGTCATTGCTTCTTGAACTTAATCAAGGAAGCCTCCATTTGCTCAGCTCTCTTGAGTCTCTACCTTGTTTGTGAGCTGATTGATACAGGCTCCAGGGCATCCTCGGGATCACAGCTGGATCCCTGTTGCCCTAAAGGAGCAGGCAGAGGAACGTCCAAGTCTGCTTGGTCCATGGCAGCAGGGGGAGCTCTTGGGCTGCAGGACTCATCTCCAGCCAGAACCACAGGGACCAACAGCTGCTGCTCATCATCTCCACCCTGAGCAACAGGGATGAACAGCTGCTGCTCAGCAGCAGCAACTCTGACAGGGGCTTCAGTTATCACAGATAAGGCACCAGGACCGGATGGGTTCACTGCGCTATATTATAAGAGATTCATAAAAGAATTGACTCAACCAATTCAAGCAACTCTGAAGGAAATAGAAAAATATGGTAAATTGAAATCCTAGGGAGAATCTAACATTGTATTGATACCCAAAGAGGGTAAAGATAAAAAAGAACTCAGGAATTATAGACCAATCTCCCTGTTGAATGTAGATTATAAAATTTTTGTAGCAGTGTTGGCAAAACAGTGGAGACAGATATTATAGGATAAAATCCAAGAAGGTCAAACAGGCTTTCTCCCAGGTAGATAAATAAAAAGCAACATAAGAACAATCCTAGATGTAATTGAATACTATGATAAAAACCCAAGGAAGAAAGCAGCACTCATTTTTTTGGATGCAGAGAAGGCATTTGACAATGTTTCCTGGGCTTGCATACATCAGGTAGTGAGAGAATATGACATGGGAGAAGATTTTTGTAAATGGATTGAGGTGCTCTATCAAGAACAATATGCAAGATTAATAATTAATGGAGATATTTTGACAAGCTTTGTAATAAACAAAGGGGTACAGCAAGGGTGCCCATTATCACCATTATTATTTATAGCTGTTTTGGAAGTTCTGTTGAATATAATAAACAAGGATTCACAGGTAAGAGGCCTGAAAATAAGAAAAAGGAACTGAAATTAAAAGCTTTTGCAGATGATGTAATTATCTTTTTAGAGGATCCACAAGAATCAATTCAGGTGATGATGGAAACTTTGCAAAGATATGGACAAGTGGCAGGATATGAGATAAATAAGGAAAAGACAATGATGATGACACTAAATATGACTAAAAAAAGAGCAAGCTGATCTGGAAAGTAGATCTGGATGTCAATTAACTAAGAAAACAAGAAACTTAGGAATTATGTTAACAAAAAGGAACCAAGAATTATTTGACAACAACTATTTGAAGATATGGAAAGAGATTAAAAATGATATGGAAAAATGGAAAAATCTAAATCTTTCTCTCCTGGGAAGAATAAATACTTTCAAAAAGGCCATATTACCAAAACTTATGTTCCTCTTTCAGAATTTACCAATAATAGGGAGAGAGAAAGTGTTTAAAGAATGGGAAAAGGATCTTCAAGAGTTTATTTGGCAAGGGAAAAAGCCAAGGATAAGATTTAAAACACTTCAGGATGCAAAAGAAAGAGGAGGATTTGATCTCCCATCATTGAAATGTTATTATTATGCATGCCTAGATTGGATTAAAGACTGGATTCAATTAGAGAGAACAACCATGAAAGATTTGGAAGAAATAAATAATAGATTCAGATGGCATGGATATTTATGTTATGATAGATTAGTGGTGAATAAAGAGTTCAACAATCATTGCATCCAGAAGACACTGTTAAAGGTTTGGCTACAAATAAAGCAGAAATATTACACAAAACTTCCAACATGGACTTCACCACAAGAAGCGTATAAAATAGCTCAAGCAAAACAAGGAAATTTATTAACATATCAAGACATATTGAAATGGGAAGGGGATAAACCAAGAATGTGTACAGTAAAAGAATTAAAGGCTGATGGATATGAGTTAAATTGGTTCCCATGGCAACAACTAAAAGAAAGGTTTTAAATGGATCAAAAACTGTATGGATTTGAGAGAAAAGAGAATGAATTGGATTTATTGATGAAGGGAAATCAAAAGAAGAGAATTTCGAAACTCTATAAACTATTGTTGAAAAGAGAAATGGAGCCAGAAGTAGTTAAAGATACAATGGTAAATGGACTCAGAATGTGGGACACCCGGTTGAACTAGAAGTTTGGGAGAAAGTATGGAAAACTGATATAAAATTTACACCAAACTTAAATTTAAGAGGAAATTTTTACAAAATGTTATATAGATGGTATATGACCGCACAAAGATTACAAAAAAAAAAGTTAAAAATGGGAATGTGAAATGTTGGAAGTGTGAGGAAAAGATTGGGTCCTTTTTTCATATGTGGTGGACTTGTGGAAGGGCAAGAAAGTTCTGGAAGGGGATCCATGACAAAATTCAAAGAATTTGTAAAATGAATTTTGAAATGATACTGGAATTTTATCTGTTAAATATGTTAGGACAACAAAGGGAGATTAGAAGTCACCAGAAGATATTGTTATATTTGATAGCAGCTGCAAGGTTGATATATGCGCAACATGGGGAAAAAAAAGAAAGATATTGATTTAGGAGAGTGGAAATTAAAAGTTCTAGATATGGTAGAGACAGAAAAGTTAGCATTTTCATTGAAAAATAAACCTATCCAGAACTTTGAAAGGGAATAGAAAGGAGTTTTAGATTGGATAAAAACATAAAGGTGCATGGAACTAAAGAAAGAGATAATGTAATTGCTTTTCTCTTCAGTAAATGGAAATGTAATTGTTATTATTTATTTATTTTTTGGTAAATGGAAACAAAGAAGACTCAACTGGAGAAAAATAATATGGGGGGGCGAGGGTGTGGTATATCTGTCAACGGCATATATCCATTCTGTTTTTTATGCAATGAAATTTTTAATAAAAATATTTTTTAAAAAAAAAAGACAATGGCAAAACTCCTCTGAGTAAATCCTGCCATGGAAACCTTAGCATAAAGTATCTGCAGCTTGAAGTCCATTTTAAGTCATGTTAACTGCAATCTTAAGGAAGGTAAATTGCATCCTCCACTGTGGAAATACAGCAAAATGTACAAACAGCTGTCATTACTCATTATTCTATCATTTAATCAGTTGGAAATACTTCGAAAGATTATCTGTCTTCAAGGTATTAACAAACATCTGTGCAACTGTTAATTGTTGATATACTAATTAGTCCCAATTTTGTTCTTATGATAACACTATTTTAATATTACTTTACATCAGGAGCTATGCATTAGAGAATAAACCAGTTAGAAACATTCTTACTGGAGAAGCCAAAGTAAAATAACAATAACTGTAGAAAAAAAACCTTAACCAGATTTTGGAAAAAATAACTTTTGGGACTTTGTCATAGTGACTGTGGGATTCTAGGAAATATAGTGAAATGAAAGTAACTTTTCCAAGCTCTGGTTCTTAGTCTAAAATGGATCTAATGAATAACAAAGCTGATTTACTGGTCAAAGTAGCTGATACATTAGCCTAATTTTTGCAGAGTTGCTCCTGAAACTGGTGAAAAACACCTCTTTTTGTCACTTGTCTTTCATTTATGCATTTTGCATTTTCAGCATTTGTTTTATAATTGGTCACTGGAAGGTAAACATATGTTTAGTTTGCAAATCTAATTGCTGAGGCGTATCTTTTTGAGGAAATCCTATTCTAGGAGAGAAAACAAGTTGATTCCTGAGGAATATGCATCCTCCTTAATGTCAGGCAATACTTTAATGTGGGAGAATAGCTTCATTCTTAGGTCTGTAGCACATCATGCCTCAATAGCACTCTGTTCCTTTTCAATTCCAGCATTGCCATTTCTGTGATGGTATTGGGTTCTGAACACTCTCTACTGCACTCTTTTGACTTCAGCAGATAAGTAGCATTATTGCCACGCATGTTCCCTCCACATTGCAGTGTTATTGACAACTCCTTTATCTCACCTTTCCCCTGCCCCACAGCTTATGATTGGTCAGGATTTTTTTTTATAAGCCATGCTAGTGCAGCAACTCTGTAACATCATGACATACCTGTATGCTATTGCGGTTTTTTTTAATATGTTTTTTATTAAAAGATGAAACATAAAATTCTTGAAAAACAAAAATATACCTACATAGCTGTGTCAAACAATTTTCATATAGATAGGAAGATCTCTCAAATTTAAGCTTAAATATGGTAAATATAATCGTAATAATGTTATAGTATTATAATACACATAATAGATGTAGTCTTTAACATAATTTAACATTTCATAGGACCTACCTACCCACCTTCTTACTTCTTCACTTCAATTCCATTCATTCCTCTTCCTCTCTGGCTTCCTAACTAGTTTGCGCTTTTGTGCTACAACACTAAAAAAAAAAATCATCTCAAAGGAGAAATTTAAAATAAAGATAGAGAGCTGATAAATTTTGAAGGCCATGCCATGGGAGTAACTGAAGGAGAGACAACCTGGGAACACCCACAATGTGCCCGCTCTTGGATTGGTGATGTCAGGAAGTGCTATCAAGTACTACTGAGAAACTGCACTCACACAGCTGACAAAACAGTGGCGTTAACCAGATTTTTTTTTCCAGCATTGAAAAAGGGTGGATTTCTAGTTAATGGCAACATGATAGCAGCTGGTTAGTGATGGTGTCATGCAATAGCATGGGTCCTAGACCAGGAATAACACATTGCTCTGGCAATATGACAACTTCACGCAGTAAGGGCCTTAGTCTCCTGGCCTCTTACAACCACACTGTTATTTTGCCTGTTTGCTTCCTGTGCTCCATTTATTTATTGGGAAGGTCTCACTCTGCTTGACTGTATGCTTGCTGTTGTCAACATTCTTAGATAACTATGGAAAGCTGCAGAGTCCATTTTTATTCTTTTTGAGGTAATTTCCTTTCCTGGAACTTGCATGTCCGAATCAAGTTTAACAACACTACTGTGGATTGGGAAACCCATTTCTGTTTCAAAGAGAAAGTGAGAAACAATGACAACTCTTGCAGGATGACACACCATTTCTCGTCCTACCTTGAATATACTGAAATCACAAGGAAACCATGTACAACATGCATTTCCTTGAGCTTCCCTCACCCTTATTGTAAATGCTGGGCAAGCATTTGAAAAAAAAAAGTTGACCAAAAAGTTTTGTAGCATATTAAAGACTGACAAATGTTATTCTGCACAAGCCATTTTTTCCCCCTAAAGTCCATGAAAGCTTGTGTGTGTGTACATGTGCCTTTATGTTGTCTGCCAACTCAACACGACTCCATGATTTTCATAGGGTTTTCTTAGGCAAGAAACATTTAGAGGCTTAGGCCATATAAAATTTGCTGAATTTGAAGGTGCCTCCAGACTTCTTATTGGTTTTGCTGCAACAGATTAATATGGGTGTCCTCCTGAAAATGGTATAAACTGAGTTAACATCAGGAAATGGGAACTTAGCAATGAAATGAGCTATGCCTAATAATAGTGGCACTGTGAATGGACTTTTCAGTTTGATCTGAGTCGCTATGGATGAGGAGAAGGGGACATGTTGTGAGGACAAAGCTGACAGTCAAGGAAACAAAACAGCCAGAAAGCAACAAGCTCTTGGCCAAAGTGAGTGGCCTTTGCTTGTCTTTGTTTATAGCTCATTCTTTATAGACTAAACTCTGGTAAATTGCAAGCTTGCTGATGGCCTCTTCCTCTCCATATGCACATACACAGTTTACACTGCATTCTCTATAAACACAATGAGGGAGGTAAAGAAATAGAAGCCTACAATCGTATGATAGTGCAACTGACCTCCAGATGTTTTAAAGGAAGTTAGGTGGGCTTGATAAGTTAAGCAAGAGTTAAGAAACTTAATTACTTTTTTTAAAGGGCAGCTCACTGCAGTAGATCTCACCAAAAAAAAAAAAAGCCTACAAAGATTTCATTTTTGACCAGACACAGAAGCTCATTTAGAAGTGTGTTATGGTAAAAAACATTCTCTGTTTGTATATGTAATTGATAAGTGCCCCTCCAGTCCAAAGAAGAGCTGTTTTGGTTTTAGCTTCATTTTCGATGTTTACAAGGCTTCAACAGCATTTCCCCTGAAGTAGAAATGTTTCAGTGCGGGAGTGGGGGTGAGGAGGGAGGAAGGGACCCACATAGTTTTGGCCTGTGCTGTCTACAGCCTTTCTTAAGCAGAGCACAAATTGACCACTTAGAATCTTTTTAGTCATTGTGATCAAGCTACAGCATATTATGTGCATAGCCTGTATCCTTTGGCCCACAAGAAACTCCACAATTGGTCCACAAGAAATTCCACAGGATTCAACCTCCCATCCCGGGGCCTGGGCTTCATCACACCTGCCATCCAAGTAAGCTTAGTGAAGATTTTGGTATCGTTTCAATGAGGCAGTATGAGCACTAGGATTAGGGCTGTAATTGCACAGAGGCAAAGAGGTGTGTGATTTTTATTTTTGAATATAGGGAAGATAAATGATTATGCAAGTAAAATTTAATATTCAGGTTCCACCATGTTTTTTAAAAAAAATTAAGGTTTTTCCAGGAACTATATGTTACATAGATAATTATGTTTCAAAAAATTCATCTGGAATTTTTACTCTTTTCTTCCCCGTCTGAACACATCAGCATATCAGTGCTGCTGTTGCAAACAATTTGATGGATACTGATTGAGTACCAGATATGCAAAGGAGTCTGGGAGGCTGAGGGGGGAGCAAATGCAAATTACCTCTAAAGTAAGCCAAGCATTACACTAAAGTGAAACTGGTCACATTTTGTGCATTAAGAAAATAAAATGTGCAGTATGAAATAGGTTTCCATAAAGTTGATAGTATGGGTTTCATTAAGAACAAAGTGACTTCTTAAGGCAACTAGATGTGGAAAAGATAAAGCAATGGAAAAGTAACTGGACCACTCCTATTTTCTGAATATATTTCTCATATTAATATTCTATTAATGGGAACAATTCTGGGACCATATTATCCATAATCAGGGAGGATGTATGCATGAAGATATTATAAGATGTTGGGGATCCAAATGTGTCACTGCAGGCGTCATCACTTGCATCCAGCATTTATTTTGAACTTTGGCTGTAAGGTCCCCTGGCACCTAAAAAGACAGCTCTTCTTTCACTAGATTTTGTATTGGTTTTCACTATTATATAAACGTTAATTTTGGTTTAGTCCACAGTAGTATCACACCTCAACGACAGTGCAATGTGTCTTCCATCAGTGTTTGGGTCTGTTATTGCCAAAGAAGCCTGCAGACCAGTATTAAGAGGTGCTTCTCCCCACCTGCCTAGCACCATATTTTATTCTGCATCTTCTACAATGTACTGCATTGTTATACAAAATGACAAATGAACTTAACAGAACAGTGCAGAAACATCATTTCAGCATCAGATTTATCTTTTATTAAACTGAACTGGCATGAGTCACTGTTTTGCATAAAGATCTGATAGAATCAAAAACTGCCTAGGGTAAAAGATAAATGTGTGTGGAGCTGGGAGAAATCCATTTGGGGAAAATTTGAGAAATATCCTGTTCTGCAACCTTCTTTCCATGTGTTTGTAAGCGACACTGATACACATGCATGCACACATACATACATAATTTCATTTTTCCCCCAGACACTGATGTTTATTTCACCATAGAAACACAACCTTAACAGAGGAAAGTATGATCACAAGGTAGGAGTTGCAGTACACAGCCCTCGGCAAAACAAATGAATAGATAGCTCCTTCATGGGGAAAGTATGCACTACAGACTTTCCAACTTACACATACGTTGGAAGTCACTTACAAAAGTGAACATATTTTCACCAAAGACATATAGTGGTTTAGCCTATGTCTCATAACAATGGAGAGAGTATTTGAAAATATTTGAGAAATGGTTGAAAATGGCTGTTTCCTGCACAGAAAATCCTTTTTGCCCCAAACAACCATGTGTGAATTTTACACAGAAAAAAATCATGAACAGGGTCCAAAAATTGTGTGGCTTTCAGAGGCTTTTTCATTCTTCATTGTTTCCTTCAAGAAATTAGTGAAGAATGACATCCCTTATGCCCCATGAGTCTTCTGTTTGCCCTTCCTCCTTGTGACCACAAAGGTGGGGCAACCCTCAATATATGGATGTAGGCTGAGTTTGCCAAATTAGACCAGACATTATATGTAGTTAGTCTCAACTGATTTTCTGCTGAAGGGAGATGCAAATTTTTGACTATTTCATCTTTATATGCATCTGTAGTTTTCTTCCCTCTGTACAAAAGGAAATAGTGAGATAGGCCCTTTCCGTACCTTACCTTTTTTTCGGCGCTGGGGTGCAGGGATCGCGTGAGCAGCCTCCAACAAGAGGCTTTCGCATCCCTGCTGCTTCAACTCCACACGAGCTGCCTGCTCCCAAGCAGGTAGCATGAGAGCCCCGCCTCTTCCTTCCGCAGTGCAGCCTGAGAGTTTCCCAGGCTGTGCTGTGGCAGGAAACATGACCACCATGGCTCCGGAGGCTCCGCACACACAGCAAGTGCGCACAGGGCCCTGGAGCAATGCACAATCGCACACCATTTTTGGCTGAAAGCCGAAAATGAAAAAGTGCACGAGCGGTGCCTGCTCTACTCTGGAGTGTCAAGCGATTGTGAGTGCGTTGTGCAGATCGCTCCTCACAATCACACGACGCTCAAGGGGCCCTTTCACATGGCAAATACCATGCGAAAAAGGCCATAGTCTCTGCAGAAGAAAACAAATATTTAGGCGTAGTTTTGGGTTGGTATACAGAACATCGTGAAAGGTTTTGGAAGATTGTTCTACACAAAAGTACAGGTTTTTATGTTAAAAAAATGTGCTGTGTGCACAAAATCCACCACTTTTGCACAAAAGAAAGAAAGAAAGAAAGAAAGAAAGAAAGAAAGAAAGAAAGAAAGAAAGAAATGCAAGCACAGAGTAAAAACTGCACAAAATTCCCACCTCTGTATAAAGATACTTCTTTTTCAGCCAGAAAACTAACAATGGCAAATATTCTTCTTGTCCCTTCAGGTGAAGAATCAGTGCTCTATGGAAGCAAACCAACAGGTTTCCATTGTTTGAATTTTACAAATAGAAATACTTTAATTTTTTTTCTAAGACATATGAAGATTATAAAAGGAAATAGTGTTTGTTTGTTTTTAATTTTAATTTTATCTAGAACTAGCTTATTTACCTGGCATTGCCTGGGATTTTATTTCTTTTAGGTAATATTTGTTAGAAAGATTTAAGATCCTGTGTCCGTAATTCCCCAAATTGTCTTGTCCAGTACTTGTAACTTTTCCCTATATTCCCCAATCCAATCTGTATTCAGAGTTGTTAACATACAGAGGTTGGGTTCCTGAGGTAATACACTGCCCTCCTCTTTGCTGCTAGGTTTCATCGCCATTAGATTTATGCATAACCTATTCACAGAATCTATCCCAAAACCAACCCTACTGGAAGTTGGAGAACACCTTCTAATCCAAGGTACCCAGTAAGCACCAATGGAAGAAGGAGGAGGAGGAGGAGGAGGTTCAAGGTGAAGTACAACACAAATACAACTAAAAACAAATCATAACCAAAATGTTTCCTCTATTGCCAGATGGCAGGTGCTTAAGACACTCCTCCACCTGACTTGATGCTTAGGGGGCCTGAGTTGTACCTAGACTAAAAGCAGGTGAGGCATACTTGATATCATGTGGATTTGGAGGTAGGAATGTCAGGCAGCTGCTTCTTGATCAACAGAGGGATGGACTCCCATTGATCCCAGTGGCTTCTTGCCAGTAAGTGAGGCATGGGGGGCTTTCACAGTCCCTACATAGACTTTAAACTTGACTACATAGCAGTTATGGATGTGTACCTGTTGGTTCCCTGTTTGTAACTGCCCAACAGGATTTTAGTCAAAATGCACATCTTTGGGGACAAGAACCAGCACAAACCAGTGATAGCATTTTGACTCAGTTATGTACAAATTCAAAGTGTGTACAAACATTGATTCTACATTGCATGCCTCTGATGTACCATGTATTCCTCAGGACAACCAACTGACCAGATGAAAGGCATTAAGATGTTGAACAGTTTTGAAGGTGAGCTATCTGTGATTCACACATTAATACATCTGTCACATATTCACTCAGCTGTACAGATTCTCTAGTGGTTTAGCATGAGGGTTGGCTTGAAGTTCAAGGCAGAAGATGTGGCTGACCACATCCTCCCAGACAAAAGTGCAATTGCTATTTCAGGATCCTATGAATATTTCAAGGAATTCTCTATAAATTACTCCCCATTCACCTCCTGTAGATGACATGCATTAAAACTTCCCCAATGAACAAAAAAAAAAAGATTGGGAAAGAATTGCTGTATCAGCTGCTATTGAATGTATTTTTATATTGTTGTTTATATTTAAATAACGTATCATTCAGTGGTCAAACAGAACAATTTTTAGGCTGATGCAGGGATGATTGTACAATGCTTGCCCTGTCTGTCTGTCTATCTGTCTATAAAATGCCACACATAGTAAAAACTCTCAGGGTCATAGAAATTAAATTAATTGGACAAGAACTTCAATAAATTAATTGGACGAGAAGTAATCCCAATAAGTCTAAGAAGCTGATGGCTCCAAGGATTTTCTAAGGAAAGATATTATAACCTACTTATTTCTTACTTTGGATTCTTTAATTCATAAGCAGAAACACAGGTACAAACAGAATGTGAAAAGTTACTTTTAAGAAACAATTGGTTATTGTTATAATTACACAGACTCCACAGCAGTTAGTTAATGTTACAATTACAATAATTGTTTTAGAAAATAATAATTGTTTTAGAAAATAACAATTTAGAAAATTGTTTTAGAAAATAATTGTTTTAGAAAATTATTTACCCATTTCAAAAACGTTGTTACTCCCAGTAGTAGTACTCTTACTTGTAAAATAATCCAAACACTACAAGCTGCTGGGCTGTACAGTCAGGCAGAGACAGCATAGAAGATAAATATATACACAGTGGATTTTTAAAAAAAAAATCCATTAATTAGTAAGATTTATAAGATAATGGCAAACAATATCCCCAAAACAACAATCATCACCAACTAACAAAGCTTGAAAACTTGAAAAAATACACCACATGCTCTTTTAAGTCTACTTGCCTGTTGCAATCAAATTCTGCTTTTGAAGAGTTCGTGGAAGAGTTGATTGTTGAGTACACAGGATTTTTAAAAATCTAGATGAACTTATGAATTCCTGTATGCAAAGTATGTTCTGTATTACTGAGACATGGTTGTTTCCTTTCAAGTAAAATGAGTTCATTTCTCTCTGGCCCTCTCTTCAGTCTTCTGGCTGATGGCCTCCTTCATTGGCCCTAAAAAGATGTTCTCTTATTCCATCCCCTCTTTTCTACTCTTCCACATTTTCCCATCTACTGAATCAGCTTAGCCTCCTTCTCCTCCCATTCCCTCTTCTTGTTTTCCTTTCCAACATCCATTTACATCTTTTTTTCCTCCTGTCTTCTTTTAAAGGTCTGTTTGCTCTGACCTTTCTCCCACCAAGAGGGAGATCTTATAGTCCTTCAAACATTTTCCAAGGGACCATATGACTGCAGTCTAACAACAGGAATTCTCTTGCTTACATCTCTGCTAAATAGCACCAAGAATTATGTGGCAGGCTTTGACTTTAATGTATAGTCTATCCATGTCTTTCCTACTTCAGGACATTAAAGCACAACCCATCATTCAAGCACAAAACCCACTTATTCACACTTTGGCCCTTTTCGCACGCAGTTTCTTTTGCGAGAGGGCCCCTTGAGCATCGTGTAAATGGGAGTGCCAGTCCATACGATGCACTCTCATTTACGCAACGCTCATGAGCCTAACGCGAACCGCGCACGCATTTTTTTATTTTTGGCTTCAAGCTGAAAATGCTGTGCAGTCGCGCAAGGCTCCCGGGGTCCTTGCACACTTACCTGCCCTGTGGTGCGTCAGACGAGTGGGCTGCTCACGCTTCCTGCCTCAGTGCTAGCCTGCAATTCCCAGGTTGTGCTGCGGTAGGAAGGGGCAGGGCATTTGTGCGATGCTTGCGCAACCGGCAAACAGCTGCAGGAGGCAGAAGGACTGCCGTGAGCGGGGTTGCGCAAATGGCTGCTCGCACGAGCGCCGCCCCCCACTGCCACAACAAAGATAAGGTGCGAAAAGGGCCTTTGAATTTACTAGAGATCATTACTTTTTAAGGAGTATTCTTAAGGCAAGGCACACATACATCTCTAAAAATTAGTAGTAAATATGATAAATATATTTGGTTGATTTCTTTATTAATTACATTTTAAATCACACCTTTCTTCCAGTGAGTTCAAGGTTCCCTACATGGCTGTCCCCCTTCATATATTACCTTCACAAAGAAATAACCCCATGAGTTAGGTCAGAGGGATAAAGAACAACTCTCCCAAGGTCACTCAGTGTGTTTCATGGCTTAGTTGGCACTTAATTTGGATATTCCTGGTCTTGTACTCTGATCATGACATAGCTACACTCACCACAATTTGGATGCTCTTTGCAATCTGGCAGATCTGTATTCACTGGCGTGTAATGTGTGAAATCCCCCTGAGCTCAATCAAAGCACTGTTTTTCCTGCCATACGCGCTAGAATTGCAGCCTTTGTGATCAGAGGAACTAAAGGTGAAGACAAAGTGCCTACTTCATGGAGCATAACAATCGCAGGGTAACGCTCCCTTTCCCTGGTGATGTAATAATAAAGGAATGAGAATATTGATAGTCCTGTGAGAAAACAAGCATGCAAAGACTTTCCAAGATTACCTAAACTATTTTTCAAAAGTGATATATTTGTATTTTTAGGGGGGAATAAACTATTGGTTCTCTGAAACAAAAGGTTTGCTCAAACAATGCCAAATGTATACTACACAGAAAACAAATATTTTCCCAAGGTGTTGAGCAAGCAATAAGGCAGGCTCAGGTAAGATCCATTTATAGGCATTTTCACTTCTTAAGAGCTTTTCCTGGAGGTACAGCATTAATGTTGGAGTTCAAAGTCACTGCTATGCCTATTCTTTCTGCAGCAAAATTCTCGTCATTATTTTGGTGGAAATAGGGATGCAGAAAAGGCTGGTATTTCTAAAGCCCTCTTATAGATGTACAGACATCTCAGACCTTCATGAAAATAATCTCACCCAATACAGCCCTTCACATCTTCCACATAGAAGGAAAAGACAACCACTCATTTACGTGGGAAACAATCCGTTGGTATGATAGCAAAATCTGATTCTCTCTTGGATTGAGACTAGCCATTAAGAAGAAAGCCAGGCCCTAACAACATAATCGTTCCCAGGGCTCTGTTTCATTAGTCAAGCCAGTGTGTGCTGGAAGGCTGGGAACTGGTTGCATAGAAGCATGCTATATACACATGCTCACTAACAAAATGTCCATCATAATGACAGATGAGATATGGATGGAAGGCAGATATATTGCAGTAATTCTTGGTGTCTGGTGTATGTACATGCACTTGCATGTACACAGATACACACAGAGCTCTCACATACAACACAGCAATGTGGGTGCATACTCACTTGAGTTCCCAGTTGGCAGTGCCAAGCATCATTCTTCTGAGCCCACCATAAATAAGTAACACAAGCTCCCATCTATCCCTACCTTTGTCTGTTTATAAAATCTGGACATCAATGCCCTTTAGCTTCCCTAGGTTCCTAAGTTGCTTATGTTTCTAGCTTCCTAATTTGCATGTATAGCTAGAAATAATGGTATAACATGCACGCATATAAATGCACAGAAATGCAGTCAATGGTCATTTCAACATTGCTCCTGCTGCAAGTCCTCTGTCATTCAATCTTCCTGCCTGCCTTCTGTAACAAAGCAGTGCTTTGTAAATAGATATTTATAGTTCAGGCTATCTGGTCTTCGCTTTATGGTGGTCCTGCACTGCTACTGAATGGCAAATGGATAGAGGTAGCCTGCATCTTTCGTCTAAGTGAAACTCTGCAGTCCCAAAGCATATGCCAATTTAAGCAAAGGGCTCTTTCAGGCCCAAGTAGGGGAAACAAACTTACTGTGATGAATACTTCTTCTTGGATGGAGGAATGGAAATGAGATGATTTTCCCCTGCCCATAAGCTTCTACCTGAAAAGCAGAGGCTGTAAGTTTCCATGAATTCTTAGTCCAAACATAGGCCCTTTCTGCAGCTTACCTTCTCATGCTGCTGGAGTTTGGGCCTTGCGTGAAAAGCCTGGGCAGGCAGGCTCTCGCAAGCCTCCTGCTTCCCTGCTGCTCGGGCTCCGCAGCTCCTTCCTGCTCGCGTGAGAGCCCTGCCCACGCCTCTTCCTTCCTTCCGCAGTGCAGCCTGGGAGTTCTAGGCTGCACTGAGGAAAGGACACGCAACAGGCCTGGCTCCAGAGGCTCCGCACTGCAGGTGAGTGCCGCCCAGGCCTGAGAGCCTTGCGCAAGCACTGCTATTTTTGGCTAAAAGCCAAAAATAAGAAAATGCGTATTTGCTGCGCTTGCAGGCCTTGAATGTGGCAGAAATGGGAGTGCGTCATGCAGAGCACTCCTGACATTTATGCGACGCTCAAGGGGTCCTTTCACTTGTACACTGCCATGCGAAAAAGGCTATACTTCTGTTCTGCAATTTCAGCCATTTCCACACTGTTATAGTGCTATTATTCCACATTCAACATCCTGTGGAATTCTGGGGTTTGTAGTTTACTGAGGCCAAAGGGCTCTCTGGCTGAGAATTCTAAATTGCAAATCTCCCTAAAGTGCGAACCTCAGGAATTCATAGGATATTGAAAGGGGCATAATACCACTATAATACCACTATAACAGTGTAGTGTGGAGATGGCCTTAGTTCAAGAGCAACATACAGCTTAGGCTGAGATTCACTGTATGTACTAGATAGAAGGTTGAACTGAGACTTGGGCCCTTTCCGTATGGGGTAAATAGTACGGCGTGGTGCGACCTCTAACGGAGGTCTTCCGCACCATGGGAGCGAACTGGGTCGGACTACTTGTCGCAGTTCTGCACCTCAGTCTGCTCTGGAGCGACCCGAAGTGGCCGTGCAGCGTGCTTTTTAAAAACCTGCTTTTGGAGCTTTGTCCTTTCAGAGCTCTCACCACCATTCTCCAGCTCTAGTTCCCTTTAAATGAAGCAAATGAAAAACATGTAGGAGGAGGGAGAAAATGGCAGGTCGTGTGGCAGCTTAGTGACAACGTAGGTCACTAAATTTTCACCTAGTGAGGAGTAGCCGGTTCGGGGAAAAATCTAAGAACTGGCCCATAACCCTCCCTGAAAAAGGGGGTTCAGAGGGGGCTCAAAGGAGACCTGAAAAAGTTGTCGATCTTCAAGAACCAACTATAATAACAGCTGGCTTGGAGAAGACAATGAGTAAGGTTGGAGAGCCGCCACATCCACGCTGGGGCAACTGAAGAGACACAAGAAATTTTTTAAACTGTAGAGGTATCTTAAAGTTCTAATGATATATTGAAAAGATGGTCTGGACTCTAGTTTTGGTGAGAGGATCCTCAACAGTGGGCTGTACCAATGACTTTACAAATTGAAATAGAAGAAGGAGTAGAATATTAAAATACAGCTTTGTGTGATTTAAAAAGGACTTGGATTATATACTTATTAATACTAAGAACAAAGAATAAAGAGTGAAGATTAAAGATTAGAGATAAATAGAAATAGAAGGAAATAGAAGGAATAGAAAAGGACATTGGTTGTTAATTTACTTGGAACAGAGGACAGAAACAGAGAAAAGTTGGGTAAGAGACACAGAAGATGGCAGAACGTTATAGCAGTTATAGCAGTTGAAAACACAGTGATGAGTGAAAAGACAGCGGAGACAAACAGAAGCAGAGCAGAAGAAGAAAGCATCAACAGTAAAAGAAAGAATAAATACACAGAGATATTAAAGACTGAAAAATAGAATTTGATAGTTGAGTATTGATGGATATTAAGATTGAAGACTTTCGTAAGATATAATTAAATATAGGATATAATTGGATGAGGAACTACAGAGAGATGACAGAGGACTATAAATAGAAGCAAAGAAGCTAAAAGCAAAGAAAGACTGTATTGAGATAAAAGAAGAAGACAGAAGAGAACTTTACATAAAGGGATAAGGAAACTAGAAATATAAGAAGATTAAATAAATAAGTATAAAACTAATTTGAACTCATATAAATAATTGATATGGGCAAATATTGTATTGTATTGTAAATATTCAATGTTAAAAACAAATACATAGAATTAATTTAATATTTTATATATTCAACTGATATATAGGGAAATATTTTGATTAATAATTATTTATATATATATTTATTGGTATTTATTAATTAACATTAACTTACATTGAGTTAACTGTGAGGATAAGAAAAAGAGGGAAATAGAGATAAGAACTTTATGAAATAATTTATAATAGAATGAATTAACACAGTGGAATTGATTTTGAATGTTATTGGGGGAATAATTTGTATAAGGAAATGAAATACTGAAGAAATGGAGATTTTGAGACTGACAATCTTTAAATTGTTGTTTTTATAAATATTGCTGTTGTTATAAATAATTGAATTTATAAGTAAATATTGTGTTAATAAGTATAATTGTAAAGTAGTGGTAAGCGATAAGCAGTATGATATAACTGGATAAGTAGTTATAATAGAACATTTAAGTAGATAATGTACTACATTGAGTTAAATTGATTTGGAAGGAGAAGGGGAAAAAATATTAACTAACATTGTTATTAGATTATAAGAGACATAGAATAAAAAGTGAATAATAGATCCTAATCAGAGTTATCCAGTGGGCAAATAATAGATACCAAGGAAAATAATATTGTTAATAATAACTATAAGATAAAGTGTAAAATTGAGATTGATAGAGATATTTTTGATCTTATATTGAGTTTGAAAGTTTAAGAGTTAACTATTAATTGTTAAGAAGTGTTAAAGGATAAGGGTGAAGAAATTACTACAAGAAAGAAGGCAACTTCACAGGTACAATCGCAGTTAACAGTGGATTAAAGACAACCCATAGAGCAACTGGTAGCTTTTCCAGAAGTGGTGCAACAGATATTAGAAGAAATAAGAAATTTCAAACATGAAATAAGACAAGAATTAAAAGAAATGAGAGCTGAAATTAAGATGGATATTAGAAAAGAATTGGAAGGCTTTAATAAGAAGATTGAAAAAATAGATACAGAAATGAAATCAATAAAAACAGCCATAAGAATGTTGGAGGAAAAGACAAAGCAAAGTGAAGTAGAAAGAAAGACCATGAAAGACAGGCAGGAAAAAAGTGAGAATGAATTGGAGAAGTATGAAATGAGATATCGAGACAAATGTATTAAAATTAGAGGAATTTTAGAGAAGTCAAGGAAATTAAGAAAAAGAAATTAAGGAAAGAAATCAGGATTCTACAAGAAAAAATAAGGAATGAAAATATGATTGAAATTGAGAGAAAATTAAAGATAATGAAACAAAAACATTTCGAAGGAGCAGACAAACCAGGTAGATGGTTAGCTCTAAGACTGAGAGAAAGAAAAGAAAGAAACTTAATTTTTAAAACCTATAAAGGAAAAGAAATTGTAACAGATCAAGAAAATATAAAAACTATCTTCGGGAAACATTACAAGGAGTTATATGAAAATAATGGTAGCACAGAGGGAAATAACAAGATACAAGAATATTTGGAGAAACAAGACATAATTGAATTGACAGAACAACAAAAAAATGCTTTAAATGCTAATATTACAATGAAGGAGATACTGGAAGCTATTAAAAAAGCAAAACTAGCAAAATCACCAGGGCCAGATGGCTTCTCTTTTTTATATTATAAAATATGTCAGGACGAATTACTAAAGCCAATGCATAGAATGCTTAATGAAATAGTTGACAAAGGAAAACCTGCATTTTGGAATGAAGCAAACATTACATTAATATTGAAAGAAGGGAAGGATTCTTGAGATCCTAACAACTATCGACCGATATCCCTTTTAAATGTAGATTACAAAATATTTGCAAATATATTGGGTGAAAGAATGAAAAAAAAATCTTAAATGAGATAATACATGAAGATCAAAGTGGATTCTTACCTAAAAGACAAATAAGAGATAACCTAAGAACAGTAATTAACACGATAGAATATTATGAAAAACATAACGAGAAGAAATTTGCTATGATATTTGTTGATGCAGAAAAAGCTTTTGATAACATCAAACATGAATTTATGCTACAATTACTTAGGAAGATGAATTGTAGAGCAAAATTTGGCACATGGATTGGAGAAATATACGAAAATACAAATGCTCAAATCATAATCAATGGTGAGAAAATGAAACCAATCAGAATAAAAAAAGGTACGAGACAAGGCTGCCCTCTTTCACCATTGTTATTTATAACAATATTGGAAGTGCTGCTTAGAATCATCAGAGCTGATAAAGATATCAAGGGGACTAATGTAAAGAGTCAAGAATACAAATTGAGGGCGTATGCTGACGATCTTGTGATTTTTCTTGAAGATCCAAGGTCAAGTGTGAAAAAATTACTGGAAACAACTAAAAAATTTGGAGAGATAGCAGGATTTAAAATTAATAAGGGTAAAACAAAAATCATAACAAAGAATATGACTAAAAAAGAAATGGAAGAGGTAATACGATTGATGGGATTTGAGACAGAAAAAAAGATAAAATATTTAGGTATTGCAATAGCAAAACAAAACAATGAATTGTATGAAAATAATTACAAAAAATTATGGACTGAAATAAAGATAGAAATTCAGAAATGATCTAAATTGAGGTTATCTTTATTGGGAAGGATAGCATCAATTAAAGTGAATATTCCTCCAAAAATTAATTACCTTTTTCAAAATCTTCCAATAATAATCAACAAACGATGTTCCTGTGATTGGAAGAAAGATTTATTGTGATTCATTTGGGGAGGGAAGAAGCCAAGAATAAAGTGGCAGATGTTAATAGAGAGAAAAGAAAGCAGAGGATTTGGTGTACCAGATCTTGAAATATATTACAAAGCAAATGCCCTGACCTGGTTGAAAGAATGGATAGGTCTTGAAAATGAAAGAATATTGGAATTGGAAGGATCAGAATTGAAATTTGGCTGGCATGAATATCTTTGGTATAATAAAAGCAAAGTAGATAAAGAATTCCTCAACCATTATCTTAGAAGGGCATTATTAGAAATGTGGAAGAAATTTAAAAGGAAGATGTATATTAAAATCCCATTATGGCTATCTTCCCATGAAGCCTTATTTGGAAGATGGCGAGATGAGAAAGAAAAATGGATCAGATATGAAGATATTTTAGTAGAAGAAAAGACAAGTCTAAGAATAAAAACAAGAGAGGAACTAGAGATGGAAGGTTTCAAATGTAAATGGTTCTTATATAATAAATTGAAAGAAAGATTTAAAATGGATAACAAATTGGAAGGATTTGAAAGTATAAGGAAAAGAAATGAATTTGAAAATGTCGTTCTTGAAAAAAAAGAACATATGGTGGCTCAATTATACAAAATATTATTAAACAGAGAATTAGAGACAGAAATAATTAAAGATTCAATGATACAATGGGCAAGAAATATAGGACATGAAATTAGCTTGGAACATTGGGAGAAAAGCTGGAAAAACACACAAAAATTTACATTAGCCCAAAAGCTGAAAGAAAATTACTTTAAGATGCTCTATAGATGGTACTTAGACCCAGCAAAATTAAGAAAAATGTACAAGATTTCCAGTAAATGTTGGAAATGTAAGACAGAAGAAGGAACATTTTTTCATATGTGGTGGTCATGCCCTGAAGCTAAAAGATATTGGAAAAGCATTCAAAAGAAAATATTGGAAATATTACAAATTAATATTCCTTTGCACCCTGAAATATTTCTTTTAAATATGTTGCATTAAATAGAAAAAGAGCATATTAGATATTGGAGAATTATACTATATATGGTATTAAATGCAAAGATTACTTATGCAAAGTACTGGAAGTGCGAACATATACCTGATATCGAGGAATGGGATGTTAAACTATCAGAAATGATAACGATTGATGATTTGACAATGGCACTCAAGGGTGAAACAAGAGGGAAAAGTAGGGAAGAATTGAAACCAATTAAAGAATACATACAAAGAAAATGGATGATTCAGAAAGAAACATGGAAAGAATGAAAACAAGCAAAGATATGGGAAAAGGGAATTGAAAAATATATTTTCAAAATTATATGGCAAGTCATATTAAAAGGGAAATGATCTATTTATCTATTTATGTAGATTAAGATAGAAGATCAATAGAAGAAGAAGAAATAGAAATAGAATTAGATGTTGGACAGGTATATAAATTTATAAGTATATAGGTATATAAATTTGATTGTATATATTTCTTTGCTTTCTGTTTCTTATATATTTATAAAAAGAAAGAATGATTATTTGTAAATATGGTTGGTTATAACTTTAATAAAAATAAAATTAAAAAAAAAAAATGAAGCAAATGAATGTTAATGTGGGACAAATTAAATTTATCACTGTTGAAGAGAATTTCTGTGGTAAAAAAAAGAACGTTTTTCCAAGAATGATGTTCCAGTTCCAGTTCCAGATAGTACCTGCTTTGACAATTAGTGAACCATTTAAGCAAAGGCAAAAAGACATATTGAAGGTTGGCAAGGAAAAAATGAGTTAAATATAAAGTATTACAAGATGCAAAGGAAAAAGAGGATTGGGTTTACCTGATTCGAAATTAATTTGGCAGTCTGTTGATTGTTTTGGATGAAAGTATTGGTGATGTTGAGAAATAAAGGCTTATTTGAGTTGGAAAAAAACCCCTGTTTTTACAGGTTTTTCAAAAGCACGCAGCGTCATTCCGTGCCACTCCATTCCCATGCTCTGGTGAGATTTGCAGGCGTGCACCAGTGCGTGCCTGCAGATCTGCCGGGGGTGAGTTTCCGGCTGGTGAGCTTCCCCCGGTTGGTGGAGAGCCTCCACCAACTGGAAGCCACCATTTTGGATGCCGGGGACCGCGGAACAGCGAGCTCGCACTGCTCTGCATGGGGACAGACTTACCCGGTTGCCAGTAAGCTCCGTTTCAGCACGTTTTCCCCCCCTTTCCCCCTCCACGTGCGGAAAGGGCCTTGGTGATTCCAGGTTCAAGTTCTGGCAGAGCTACGAAACTGACTAACAGCAACCTTTCTCATTCTCTTCCTTGTCTAACCTACCTCACAATTTTGTGAGGATTAAGTGTGTATGGGATGTGTGTGGGGGGGGATGTTATTGTCTACCTGGTAGATTTTCCAGTTGTAAGCCCTAAAATTGTTTATTAATGTTAAAAGTGTTTTTAAAATGTGGTGTCTTTATAGTATTTAAAGAGTAAACTTTTATTGAGAAAAAAATTATGCTTCCTTGCTGTGTGGGCATGGGCCCATGTGACAATAAACAAGAAAGAACTCCAGCTAGAGGTGAGTTAACTGACAAAGTGTAATGAACACCCACATCCTCAGATAAGAGGGAAGAGCCATGTCTCTTTCAAGGAGTGCCTTAAGATTTCTGGAAGAAAGATGGAATAAAAATGTGGCAGTATTTACAATACAATTAAATACGTTGCTATGAAGCTACTTCCTAAAGTGTCTAATCCCTAAAAGAAATTTTTTAACAAGCCATACATCTACAACCTTTTGGTAAAATTGGAATGGATGGTGAAAATGGAAAAGGAATGAGAATCAAAACAAAACCAAGGAGGAAAAAAATAAAATTCTTAAATTTTTTATACTGCTTGTTGCATTTCAGCAAACTATATAAGCCCATTTTTAGGGCCAGACTATAAATGAAGATGAATCATATTTAAAATACATAAAATATGTAAGTGATAAAGAAAAATGGGATATACTTTGTTGTAAATTCTTCAAAAGTCTGATAACTCTCAAGTAGTAAAAAATGTATTAATTGTGAAAAAGGAAGGAACCATTGCAAAAAAGCAAAATACAAACAATAGTGATAGCACTTAAGAAAAGACCTTAATGAGCACCAAATGAAACAGCACAATAAAGCCTATTAAAGGTTATGGCCCATTGTTACTTTTAGTGATAAACCATGTGAGGCTTACTGCAGATCACATCACTCGTTTGGGTGAGTCTGAGCATGAAAGAAATGAGTGCAAGCTTTATAAAGACTTCAAGCTGGAATGACTCACCATTGCTGCTATAAGGCTCTGCAAACAGCTAGAGGTTGTTTTCATTGTAAAACCATGCTCATGCTGAAAAAGGGGAAAGAAGAAAGGAGGAAAGCAGGATGAAAACATCAGATGAAATATCTTTTTGCACAAATGCGCCAGCACATCCACATAAAAGATTTACTATCCACTAGCTGCAACTGGATATTGTAAAAGTGATATCATCCCAAAAATGTCATATTGCCAATCATATGGGAAGTCATTTTCAGAATAGATTGGAGGGTCAGAAATTGATTTTCCAGATGAACTGAGGCTGCTCTTTGTAACAGCCATGATGACACTATCCACATCAAGATCCGGACACTGAATTTCAGCTTCTGGAGGAGGATAGCTATTCAAGAAGAACTCCACCAGAAGTCCTAATGGGCCACTGTGGAAGAAAAGACTCCCATTTGAACAACATTTGAGTATTGGTGATGTTGAGAAATAAAAGCTTATTTGAGTTGGAAAAAAAAACTGTTTTTACAGGTTTTTCAAAAGCACGCATCACCAAGAGGGAGTTATTGAAAACATAAACACTTGCCTCTTTTCAGAAGATAAAGGATGTTTGTCTAGCATCCTACATTGTAATTGCAGATTTTAACATAGAGTTATAGATCCAAAACTGTTCCATGTTAATCCATTCTGTGTATTCATGATTGGTGCACTACTGCCATGATCATAAATGCCACCCCCCAAAAAAAACTAATTTAGCAGCCAGCAGCCACATGGAGTGATGGATATCTGTTCTGTTGCAAATTGGGTACAGCAGGGTGATATGTCAAACTCCATGGTAAATATTTCTTTAAAAAAGTCACTTTGTATGTCATACTATTACTACCTATTAAGACATTTGGAACTCAGAATTGCCAAACAGATTAAGATTCTAGCAAGGCTGTGTGAACTAACAGTGTGTCCTTCTATGTCATAATCTCCATTAATCTGAAGGGGACCACTCCTATACAGAAAAGGTTTCCTTCTTGGGATAGGAACTGTAACTGATCACCAGTTCCAGTTCTATGTTGGAAAACCTATGAATGTAGCTGTTGTCCATTCAGATTTGTGTTAAGGGTGTGTTAGCTGCATCATTGAAGATGCAGATCCTGTCTCCTTGTTCCCACTGGGACTTTCCACACACTGAGAGCAAAATGATTGAACAAGGTTTATGTTGCAGAGATTTATGAATAACCCTAAGGACAAGTCATTTTTGTTTTATTGCTCTTAACTCAGGGGTGGAAATTGTGTGGTGCTCCAATGTTGTTAGTCTTAATTTCTCAACACCCTAGCCAGCATGGACAATGGAGAATAATATAGGGAAGTGCAATTCAGTAATATCTGGAGCACCACGTGATTTTCACCTTTTCTCCAATCTTGTGCCCTACTGTTAAATAGCTATGGAAACACAATAACTCCAGGAACTCTTTTAGCCAGACCAAGGAGTCATGTTTTCTATATTACCAAAAAATTTTACAATAAGAAAGAAAGACTGGTTTGCTGTCCACCAAGCTATTAATACAGCTGGTTGGAAGGAAGACTATGCAACTTGCTGAATCAGAAAATATCATGTGATCTCAGAGTCAATGTGGTTTCTCATAGTCCCTTTTTGCACCTTACCTTTTTGTGGTACTGGAGTGTGGGGCTTGTGCAAGCAGCCTCCAGAGAGAGGCTCTTGCTTTCCTGCTTCTTCAGCTCTGCACGAGCTTTCACAGTGCCTCTTCCTTTCACAGTGAAGCCTAAGACCTCCCAGGCTGCACTGAGACAGGAAGTGCAACCGGACCGGCTCCCGAGGCTCCGCACACAAGGTAAGTGCATGCGGGGCCCTAGAGCGATGCGCAACCACGCAGCATTTTCAGCTTCAAGCCAAAAATGAAAAAATGCTTGTGCGGTCCCTGTCAGGCCCTGGAGCGTCGCGCAAATGTGAGTGCATCGTGTGGACCGCTCCTCACATTTGTGCGACACTCAAGGGACCCTTTCATATCAGAAATGCCATGCAAAAAGGGCCTTAGTCCTGTAAAACCGCACACTCTGACCTGTCTCTTCATTATGATCACCTCACTTTCTGAGCAGTATGTGCCTTTACTCACTGCCTTCCTTACAGATGACAATAAGTTTTTGACCCTGACAATGCCTCTAGCCTAGCAGTCCTGACTGGCATATAAGGTTTCTCCTTCAGCTTCTCTAGAAAGAATACAGTGGCTTATAGATATACGCACTTGGTGACCTAGTGAGAAGAACTAAGTGGAAAGGCGGGGGGGGGGATTCTGGTTGGAAACTAATTATAAAAGAGCTCATTTGTACTATTTACATAATGTGTGGCACAAAGCTAGCTAGAGATCTTAGAAAAATCTTGCATCCGCATTTTGTACTTTAGATTATGTAACAAGGCCTTTCAAACATAACTTTTTAAAATGTTATACATACAGTGTTTATTTTTATGCAAATACAGTGGCTTTTGAAAAGAGGCCACATGATGACTGTAATTGTACTCATGATGTGTTGCTAAAATTAGGTCAGGTTAGTACAATGATAAACATAGAACAGTTGTAAACCCCCAAAGAAAGAAGCCTATTTACAGATAGTAAAAGAGAACAGAAGAACACGTTATCAGAAAAGAGCTGAACAGAACACTGCACTGAGAGAAATAAGGTAAAACTGAATATTTAGGACATTATTTCAGCAGAAAGCCAATATAACCAATTGCACAATACCTTGGGCCACTGGATTGTTAGAGGCATATTAATTATGAACCCTTCTACCATGCTATAACAAATTCAACAAATTCACCCAAGAGGTCACAGTCCAGTTTTACCATTTCTTATCATTCTATGTTGTAATTATGTGTAAAGTAGCGATTGGTGAGTACTTGTTTCAGCTTAGTTTTGAACACAATTCATCAAAATTCACACCATTCCAAGTGTGACAAAGTGAAACTAACAGATTTCCCCAAAAGCAAAAGGCTGTATAGATTAAAAGGCTGAAAAATAAAAAGGTTGCATAAATGCTATCAGTCAGGTTTAGATTCATTTTCTGTTGTTTGTTAAAACTCACATTGATTTCTTGAAATAAGACTTTTTCTCATAGTTTTTTTTGTTCCCACTATGAAAGCTTACAACTGAGTTCTAAAGAAATGTCCCCAAATACATTGCTCAGCCATAAAGCCAATCCTTTTATATCAGGGCTGAGTCAGACCCTTTTATAAACTTGGTCCATGTAGCTGTCAGTACCCCAGCTCCCAGCTTTATGGCTCAGTCAAGTCTGGGACTTTTCCTATGAAGAGTCAGTCAACACTGTGTTCCTAGACTTGCAACCTTGAAGATTAACTCAAAGACTTCTAAACCACAGGTAGATGATCTATATGGTGCTGAAGCTGCCAGGCTGACCCACACCCACTACAGTATGGTCTAAAGAAATATATTATCTTTAATTAATTGTCACATTTCGTTTATTGAGTCAGCAAAAACAAAATAGGTCTTGCTTTGTCAAAAAGATCATAACAAAGAAAAACTCATCATGTATATCCCTATTTTCAAATCTTTTCACCAAGACTGATCCAAGACCATATGCTGAAATAAGAGAAAGCAGTCCAAATAATAAATTCAAGGCTGGAGTGCTTCAAGGGCTGTATGGGTTTTCATCGCATGAGTGGCATTTATGTCACCAAAATGGAGTGAGAGAGGGATAGAATCATCTGACTGCACTTTACAGAAGTGTCTTATGAGTTTATTCTGGTGGTTAGGCCTTTATTTTGATCTTTGCAGTCTAGTCTGTTCAGCATATGAAGTCTTCTTAAGAATGCTTATTCTGACTTCATCATAAATCCTTTGGTCCTTCCTTTTAAGTGGTGAGCAATGGTTACATGGCCTATGAAAGATGCATGAACTTTTAAAAGAATTGCTCTTGATTGAAGTTGATACTTATTCATAGTAGTTGCTTGATCTCATGATTGGGCCCATATGATCCCACAATTTAATAGAAAGGGGACTAAATAAGAAATCAGCACAGTTTTCTAAATAAGCATTCTGTTCTCTTTAGCAACTCAAGGAATGCACTAATGGAGAACTCTGCAGCCTGTTTAGACACATCAGCTACTGAAGTTCAGTATCTGATTTCAGTTTTACATAGCTGTAAAATCCACAAATGACTGGTCTGAAATAGCTTTCTAAGGGCCATGCCATAAATTATTCCAAAGCAAACCAGAAGTCTCACCAAATGTAAGCTCAACGAACTGCAGTGAATCACAAATCCTGTATGAGTCTCTGCATACAGTATGTGTGTTTATACACAAATGTTGCCTTTTTGACACTATCTTTTCTCCTCCTCTCTGTTGTGCCTTAATATATGATGTGTGAAGTAGGGATGTACTAGTTTATTAGTTTCATTAGTTAATTAGTTTCAAGTCAGAAATTAGTAATTTTAGTAATTTTCTTCCTGTTCTAAGAAAGATTTCAAAAATTGCAATTTTCAAAGTGTAGTTGCAGTTTGGGAGTTACTCTACACAAAAATTGCATTTTTGTGCAGAAAACAGCATTTTTGTGCAGGAAACAATATTTTCTTCCCAAGTAATATTTGGGACTTATTCTGCACAAATATATGTATCTATATCTATCTGTATCATCTATATGGAAAATACTATCTTCTGCACAGAAAATGCTGCAGTTTGGGATTTATTACACACAAAAGTTACACATGGGTTTTTGCAAAGAAAATATTTCCTGTGCAGAAGGTAGGTTTTTCTGTACATAATATAATATCCTGCACAAGAAATGCTATTTCCTATACAAAAAACACTCCCTTTTATGCAAAAAAAGGAAAACAAAACTCATTTGTGCATTTTGCACAGAATAAGTCTTGAATTGCAAAGATTCTCATCAGTCCAGGATCCTTTTTGATCCTTGAAAAAACACATTTTCCAAATATTTTCCATTTTTTAAAAATCTTGATATGAAGCAGCTCTGAAAATGCTCATTTCTTACAGAATTGCTGACAAAGCTATGGGAGGTAAAACTGATTTAACATCACCCAAAATCCTGATGTTGAATCAGATCAGATAAAGACTGGTCTCAGCAGTTGCAGTAAATGTCATGACGTTCTGTTTCAAGATTTCACACCTTGTAATACTTTGCAATAGTGCTTTGTGCTCCTGCATCCATTCATGCCATAAATATACTGGGTTGATAACCCTTGTTTGTTCTGAACAGTCTGGTCTCACTGATTGAAGAAGATTTTACATGGCATTAATGCAAACCTGCATGTTACTCTTTTCTCCCACTTGAGGTGCGGTTAAGCTGTGGTGGTTTCCTTCCATCCTTGTCATAAACTCAACATTTTTCTTCCTCCTCAAGCAACCTTACTATCCTTACATATTATTTCTGTTTTCTATTTCTAATTTTCTAGGTTTTTGTTTATTTTATTTATAGCCATTTTGTATAGTTACAGTGCTAAAATAACTCTAAACAGAAGCAGGGGCAGGGAAAAGAAACTTTCATTCTGATAACTGGAGATGTAATGAGGGAATGAACATCAGTGTGAAAGCTCCAAGGCAAAAGTCACACCACAATTGAAAATGTCCCAAAACAATGGATAGAAACATGAGACATTTACTCTGGCCTGCATTGGAAACTCTTTGAACAGGGAAGAAAAGAAAAGTAGTGTGAATTTTTTTAAAAAGTAGCTCCATCTAGAATTTCTGCAGAAAAAAAAAATGGGACTGGAAGAACACCATATGGATATTTAAGTAAATCTAATATTTCTGAGGAAGGAAATGTCAAAACCAGCTCCTTGCCTAAGAAACTCTGTGAAATTCATAGAGTCATCGTAAGTTGACAAGGGACTTGACGTTATACACGCAGTCACACACATGTAAAGCTACAACTCCCACCAAATCCCAGTGATTTTAGATGGAAAGGAGAAGCCCATTGCTTGCTGAAATGGCTTTCCATATGTTAGAACACTGTGAGAAACTACAGTGGAGTAAAGACAAGTAGGAACTACAGTCACAACTGTAATCCCACTGATAACAGTGGGTTTGGTTTAGGTAGAACTAACATTGGATTTAGTCTTCTGTTTAAGTCACGTGTTGTCATTGTTGTTGGTATTATTATGATTGTGATTATAATATCTTGCTTAGTGACTTTCTAAAAGGAGTAGAAATGGCTGTTTCAATTTTCCAAGATGGGGTCCCATCCCCCCACCCAATCAAAGCATAATCTGAAAACCTTGCTCAGTTCAGAACAAGCAATATATATATATATATATATTTAAGATTTTTTTATAAGTATATTTTTTATTAAGATAAGGAGAAACAAGACAGAATACAACGATCACTGTAAGTTAATATGACAAAACAAAGCAAAACATATACAAAATATATACTTACATTCAATATACAAATATTGTACAATTCCTTTGTGGAGTAGAATGGGTTGAGTGAAGAAAGCACAGATGAAAATCTGAGATTGAAGAGATAAGTGATATAAACATAATTCACTGATGGTGTGAGTAAAAAATAAATTAGGCTGAAATGAATATAGAGCATATGAGTAAGGTTTTAAAAAGTCCTGGGGTGGTTGGGAGAGCAATAGCTTGTCGCAAAATTTTTAGAAACTTCCACTAAGTAACACTTGGGGAAAAATAGTATTTCTTCCTGTAAAATAATATCCTTATGATAAATACTTGTAATTTATAATTCTATTTCAAGTGATTCTGCTTCGCCCCCAGGTAGCTTTGTTCCATATCATGCCTATGCATAGAGTACTCACTTTTTAGAACTGGTAGCAGCTGGAACAAACTAGTTTAAGACATTAAGATATAGTGGCAGGGAGCTCCATAGGCTCAGAGGGAAATTGTTCAAAGTGTTTAAAGGGATGTGCTTTGCTTTTAAATGATAGAATGGAAATGGTAAAGTGTAGATAGGAATAACAGATACTGAAGAAGACATGTGTCAGACAGGTATAGTATTTTGAAAGCTATATTTGGCTATGGCTTACTCTTGAATTTATCCCCACTGGAAAATTCAGACATTATGTAGTATGTGCACTGTCTCCATGTTAAGGCATTGCTTATTTTTCACCACACTTTGATCAAGGTTTTTTCTTGTTGTTTCTGTGTACCTTCCAATCATTTCTGCCTTATGGTGATCCTAAGGTGAACCTATCATGGTGTTTTGTTTTGTTTTAGAGTATAGGCGGACCAAAATGTATCAACAGAAAAGAATTCTCTAAGAATTCTCTAAAAATTCTTTGAATTTTCATTTTTGAAATCTTCCAAACTGTTGGACAATTTCAGCTGACACCATTGAAAAGATTATTTATTTCTCTTAGTACAGCCTCCAACTCTCCTTGATTTTAAGTTACATTCTCACATTGGTGTGTCTGACTTTTATTTGGTTTTGAAGACCTTCACAGTTTTTTTGTCATTCCTGTTGTCACAACTCTTTATTGAAAACGAGGGAAGGCCCCTCATTTTCATTCCTCTGAACAACTCCTTCTTATTGTTTTGCATCACAGTTGCTATGTGCTTGTTGTTGCTCTTTCCTCTATCTCCCTGCCCACTTCCAAATACAAACCAGAAGAATGGGAAAAAAAGAAACATCCTCCCTTCTCAGATTCCTTGCAAAACTAACAGTTATTTTGCAATTAGAACATGGAATGACAGGAGCAAGAACTAGAAACTCAGGTGGATTGGCTGCTAACAAAGTCTCAGAGAAAGGTGTGCACTCAACAAGAACAACATCCAACACGCATAGAAAAGTGGTGAGATATGTTGAGGCAGTATTTGCCAGGATTGGCTTTCTTTTTTCAGGGGAAGAACACAATGGAGATTTACAGTGTTTTGTTTTGTTTTAATAAAAGACATTTGAGAACCAATATGTGGTAGTGGTTACAGTGCTGTATTGGGAATTCAGAGGTTTAGGTTGACATCCTCACTGAGCCATGAAACTTACTGGGTGACTTTAGGACAGTCAGTCTTTCTCAGCCTGATCTACCCCATAATTTACTGTGTGACTAAAGTAGGAAGGAGAGTCATGTGGACCACTTTGAGTTCATTGGAGAAAAACCTCGAAATATAACTAATAAGTAACAGTTGGAGACAACGAGCTTAAGCCTCCAGCTGCAGAAAATCTACTTCTTCACATAGATCCTCATCAGCCCCCCATTCCTCAAAGGACTTCTAGTTCAACAGATCTCTGTCTCCTTGTTCTCCTATGACCATCCCCAGCCATTCCTTATATGTCAGGTGAGTCTCCCATTATATGTCAAAAAAGTCTCCAACGATTCCAGAAATTCCAAGCCAACTCTTTTCCAGCCACTCAGGGCCATATACTTGTACTTTACCTAGAAGAGATGTGACTGTAGAAAATTGGTATCATTTAGCCAGTTCACCCCAGTTTGTTAGAACCAGTTGATGAAATTATTAAAGGATTTTGAGGCTGGGGAGGTTAAAGGGGGAGCCAGGAGTAATGAAGGGAAAGAGGAGGAAGAGATTGGTGCAGATGAGGAGAATGAAGAGATGAGAGGGTAGGAGAGAGGGAAGGACTAGATCCTGCACAGTTAAGGAGAAGAATGGGGACAGGAAACAGTTGTTAATTATTTTAAATGACATCACTGCTGCAAAATACAGCCACTGGTCTTTAATAGACATTCAGGAGATGTCCTGGCTTATTAACATTTGCTTATCCAGTTCCCAGACATAAATTGTAACCAGAGAGGAAACAGAAATTTCATAATATTTGATGTACACAAAAACTTTTTTTTAAAAAAACTGCTCTAGGTAGAGCTGGCCAATCTTTCTTTCTTTTCATTTTGCAGATATACAACAAGCCAGATTCAAACTATGAAGTAGTGGCTAAACACAGAGTACAGACAATATAACTTAACATGGAGAACAGACATCAGCACATTAATGCATGGGGCGATGCCAAACAAACCTCTGTTACCTGAGTCACTTCTGAAATCTATGACTCTGTACAATGGTCTTGGGAAAAGTGAGGGGAAAAACATGTTTCCTGTATTGGCCATTCCAATAATACTTCCTGTCATCAGACCCAAGGTTTTACTTCAAGGATATAATTAAGTCATTAATGTTTATTTATATTTATTTTATTTCTGTATTTATTTCACAGTTATGCTTTCTGTGGAGACACACGGCATTTAATCTCATAATTTATAACAAAAAGTTTAAAGTGGTGCATTATGAACAGTCAGAACAAAAGTTGTCTATTGTGCCCTGAGAAATCTAAAGATATGTCTGTGTGCCATAAGTGAACTTGAAGGCACAAACACACACATTAGCAGCTGAAAATCACATCAGCAGAATAAAACTATCCAAATATAAAATCAAGGAGGAGAAATAGGACATAAAAAAACCAGCAGAAGTTGAAGACTAAGCATTATATATCATTTAAACTACATTTTGGAGGGGGGAAATGTTTTCAGAGATTGTTGTGGAGTAAAAAAAAAATATGAGGATTGTATACACCTAAGGAGACCTTTGTATAAGTGTGGAGCTAACATGGGTGGGGGGACAAATAAGTTATGTCTCTAGTATCCATCCATCAATACATCTTACTGCAAGTGTGTGAAGAGGGCCTCAGAAGCCATTGTTAAAGCCTGGATAGGTTTATACAGATGCAGATCATTCATATACAACTTGGTACAAGCTGTATGGGCAAAGCTTTAGTATGAAGAGGGCAACTGGAGCAAATGCTCCAGGACCCTCAATATCTAAGCACCCCATACTACTAATGACACTATACTCACACTGTACATATGTGTGTCTTTTACTGTGGTGCTGCCAAGAGATAAATGTTCCTGATGAGCCTGTTCTCCAGTGGGGCAGAATTCACACATATCTGCCTCCAGGCTTCAATTGCTTTAACCCAGTGGTTCTCAACCTGTGGGTCCCCAGATGTTTTTGGACTTCAGCTCCCAGAAGCCCCAGCCACTATGGTCAATGCTCAGGGCTTCTGGGAGTTGAAGTCTGAAAACATCTGGGGACCCACAGGTTGAGAACCACTGCTTTAACCTAACCTTGCACTGAGGGCTTTTGAGGTAACCAACAGCATTTTGCAGTGGGGCTGTAAGTTTCGCAACCAAAGTGGTGACTGCAAAATATGTATAGTAAAATCTGATCATCTAGCTACTACCAGCAAACTGGCAGCTGCATTGGGTGCCAGTTGAAACTTACAAGTTAAGCAGAATTCAGAAGATGATATATATTGTTAACTATGGCCATTTCCGCACTAGACTGTTATAGTGCTATTATTCCACTTTCAACCTCCTATGGAATCCTGGGGTTTGCAATTTAGAGAGGGGTCTTTGAGACCCCTCTCTAAACTGCAAACCCCAGGATTCCATAGGAGGTTGAAAGTGGAATAATAGTACTATAACAGTTTAGTGTGGAAATGGCCTAAGTCCTTGTAGAATGAAATCTAACTAAAACATTTGGAATGGATCTTGGCATCATACAGTTAAGGAAGTGTGACAGCCTCAAAAACAGCCAGAAACAAAAATGATACCTCTCCCTCTGCTTTTGTCCATTATTGTCAGCCTTTTTTAAAGAAATGCCACCTCCATCTCAAAGGTTAATAAAAGATTTTATTTTATAGTGTTCACTAAAGTATTTAAGACAAAGAGTTTCCATATTGCTACCTAAGCACACTGAGAATTTGAGGTGGGAAAAGAACTTTGAAGCTTCTGCTAAATACAGAACATCTTCCAATATTTCATTGTGGAATTCCATTTTGGATTTTGCCATAACTATCCTTCCTGCATCAAATGTGGAATAGCATTTGCACAAAACAACCTCTGACTTCTCTTGCTTCTCATCTACTTAAGATTCTGCCAGCGTCTGTACACACGAAATGAATTGGTCTACATCTTGAAATATATCACATTAAGAAATGAAGTTTTGTTAAAAAAAAAACCAGAGCTCAACTCAATTAAGACAAACTTTTCATATTTAAATGTCTATGAAAAATAAAAAAAAATATTTTTAACAAATGAACCATCAGAAGCAGAGTAAATCACTAATAATGGTAAACTCAGAAAGTAAGACTTAAGTAGATCCTGTAAGAAAAAAAAGTTGTGGTATAAAACAAACAAAAACAAACATTCACATAGTAAATATAATATTCAGTAAGTATTCAGTGAGTTTGGGGATTTTGTTTTCTGTTACTCTTCTGGAAATGAGCATTTTCTTTGTCTTCTTGGCATTGCCAGAATACATAACATAACTGTTATACAATGATGCTGATGTTTTCTCTCTTTTTTCTTTAACTTTAAATGTATTTCTTCTTTTTATAAGAGATTCTAGATGCCTTAGAGTTCAGCATTTTGCATCTCTATTTGTAATAACATTATAAGTAAAAATAAATTCAACTAACTATACTTTTAAATGCAACCAAGAAGTTATACTTAACATTTTGTGTTCCTGAAGCAGTAAAGTTCTAAGAAGGGTGTTAAGTATGTTTTCCATTTTCCCCAAAGTTTTCATTTTTCCAGAATACAGGAAAATTCTTCCTTCCCTCCCTAAGGCTTTAAAATTTCTATAAATTTTACATCTCTACATATATTCTAGCATACCAGAACTGTCACAGGACTGTCAAGAAGACTGATTTTAACAATGATCAACCAAGGCAAAATCAAACAAGGCCAGGCCCTTATCTGATCAGAGGAGCTTGTAGATTACTGATAGCTTATACACATAAGTACAGATTGAGGTTTATGTATGATAACCATGAAGTGGATCTACTGCATCAGCTGACTGTCATCCCTGCTTGCAAAAGCTTGCTAATGTCTCACATACAGGTCCCATCCTTCTAATTAAAATTTGTTAAGATGGAGCCTGTGTTGGTATCCTGTCATGCACTGGAAATTACATTTACTAGTGTTTGTATTCTGTGAAAAGAAAGATCAAATGTTGCTTTTTCTTTTTCTTACCTGGCTCTGCTGAAAGGTGATGAACGATTCCTGTGAGAGGTGCCTCAGGTGAGGTTAGCATTTCTTTGTCAGAGGTTAACTAAACTGGCCCACATGCATCAGGATGATTCCCAGGGAAGGCTGAGCAGCATGGGACTGAGCAGGGACTGAGGTCTGGATCACTAAAGGCTCAGATCCATTGCTATAGCCACTGGCTTTCTGTTCTGCCCAATGTGACCTGTAAATCAGCTCTCCTTTGCATCATCTACAGCAATTTACTTGGACTTTAATCTATTCCATTGGTATCAGTGGATTTACTCCTGAGAAAATATTTTCTTCTAGAAGCAATAGTTTCAGTCCCAGATCCTTACAACCAGTCATTTCTTGTAACACACCTGGTTTGGAATTGCCACATTGATGTGGGTGGAGGTGGGGTAAAAGAAAAAAAAGAAAGGTTTTTCTAATCTTGGGTGGTCTCTTTCTGTTTGATTAAGTGTCTCTTCTCAACAGGTGACTAGTCTTTTCAAATTGTTTTCTTATGGTAACCTATTTATTCTCTGGCTTTTGTTTGGCAAGACTTGCTTTTCAGAGTTAATGACCGTGTGTGACAACATGCTGAGTACAGATGGCAAAGGACAAGTTGCAAGAATGTGGGTATTGTGTAACCTGTGCAGGAGGGTATAGGTTTAATTTTGCTAATTATGGAACAAATCCGGTTTCTTTATTTACATGAGTATTTGTAGGGGAAAATAAGACTGAACCTGTCAGGATCCAATCTTCATTTAGCAAAGTCACACAGAGAAGCGGTAGAAGTTTTATCTAATGACTTGTGGCTTCAGACTGGTACTTGGAATAAACACAGATGCAGGTAGCTTTGAATAAAAGACTAAATACTTTACTAATGACTCTTCATTTACATCTGTATTGAGAGAGCCTGCTACCTGTCTAATCTAGTGAATAGGAGATTCTTCAGTTTAACTCACCATCCTCCTTGATGGGACTCAAACTCGGAGCATGCGAAGAGTTCAGGGAAAGCAGCCATTGAGAACAAAGAGAGAGAGAGAGCTCTTTTCAGAGAGAGGGAGGTCTTAACTTTTATAAGACCGATGACCCAAGCAACTGTCCTGGGTCACATGATCTGAGCACCAAAGGTATTTATGATCATGCAATAAAAGACAGAGAGGCAAATGGAGAAGATCTGGCATGCAACAGAAAGGGAGGCCCTATCTTGCTATTGCCCATCTCTTCTAATAACAAGATACAGCGGGGAGAGAGAATGCTGGTAATTTTTCCAACAGTATTCCCACTGAAATTGTGATTCCTAACTTTTACAGCACTTGAGTCTTCATAACCTTTAAGTGTATTCAAAAGGAAATGAAGCAAGGAGAATTGATCATAACTGGCACATGGGAATGAGCATATCTATTAAAACTGAAATTTCTTTTAAAATTTGCTCCTGGGGCTGATTCAGATGTTGCAACAACTGCTGCACTGATGTTATTGGAAAATCTAAAGACATTGCTTTATTGGAGAGGGCTAAAGGTCCATGTAATATAACATCCTGGATTGAATCCAAACTTAGTAATTGTCTTTAAGTCCCACTGCTTTTACTGGACCTATTTTAAATGTGACTAAATCCATATCCATATCTCTGCTTCCAACCATCGTCAACTGGCTGGCCCTATGAAACTCACAAAGGAACACTGGTACACTTCTTTGGAAGTCTTTAAAGAAAAGCTGGATGAGTATTCCTTGGTGCTTCATCTGAGTATTCCTGGATGGCAGGAATAGATGGCCCTTGTGGTCTCTTGTAACTCTATAATTGTTGATTTCATAAAGCAGGCATGTAAAGGAAGGTTGCCCACTATTCTTTGGCTTATCAGGGAGCACCAAGAAGCATGCTGCCTTGTGACCAGGATTTGGCAAATATATTCATTTCCAAGCACTCTAGACTTTGTAGAGAATTTTAGCCTGAAAAATTTTTTTTTTGAAGTTCTAGTGATGCCTGATCTTTCTAACATGATATGCGAGGCACTTAACAAAGATCAGGATTAGATTATTACCATGCCAAACACCCTTGCTCCATGATATGAACATTATTTTACTTGCATAAGCTGTAAATTATACACTGCTATGGCTGCAAAGCCATGCTGTCAAAGAAGACTGGCTGAAAAGTGCGAAAGTAGGTCAGATGGGACCCCAGGGTATCACCAGGTCATGGTCAAGGGATCAATCAGGAAGCTCCAGTGTTAATGAGCTTGCAATAATCCCCTCGATGACTCAATCTTCAAAAACAATAGCACTGGAAACTGTCTCAATAGAGCAACTGATTGTCTTCGACCTGTTCCCTCTTCCCACCAAAATTTTTCTTTGTTTCTTCATCTGCCCAGAAATTACGGAGCTATCACGATTGTCATCAGTGCTTTGTTACCTAACACTAAGTCCATCAGCACATTCTGGACCCCATATTTTGTTCTTCCAGATAGCTTAACACCTTCTCCTCAGGGCAGAAACAGGGCTCTGAGCCAGACAACTTGTAGTACACTGGATGTAGGTTGTCACTCTGCTGCTCAGACTCCCATTCTTGTGCAATCCTCAGACCCTTAGTCTGAGTGACATAATTTCATCTCTTCTCTGCAGGATAGGCAAATTTCACCCAGTTTATCCAAACTTCTCTCTAACCAGCTTTCCCTCCTTTCCTTCATTTAACCTTGTGACGTTGTGAGACTGCTTGAATCTTACTTGTGATTGTGATATTCCCCAATAAAATATTCTTTTAATCTCCAACTGGTGTCCCTGCATTAGTACCAGTATACATAGGTGGAAAATCCTATAAGGCCTCTCTTTTGAGCTAAAAAGTCCCTACTGTTTCATGAGTGCAATGGCAGTTCGGTGGACTTCTGAGGCCTTTTCCAGACTTTGTTTTTGCAACGGGGCAGAGAGTCCTCCAGCAAGGATGTTTGCACTTGGAGGCGGACTGGGTCCAGACTACTTTCTGTAGTTCCGGACTTCAGCCCGCTCTGGAATGACCAGAAGTGGTCACTTGCCATGCTATTGAAAGACCACTTAAAACAGGTCCCTCATGGCACCCCACTCCATGGCTGTGCTCCACTCCATGGCTGCGCTCCAGTGTAGATTTGCAGGCTCGCACCAGTGTGAACCTGCAGATCTTCCGGGGGTGGGCTTTAGGCTGGTGAGCTTCACCAGTTGGTGGAGAGCCTCCAGCAACCGGACGCCGCCATTTTCGTCCCCGGAGCAGTGTGTAGCACGGCCACGCACTGCTCCAAATCAGCCTGGATCCTCTGAGGGAGCACGCCAGTCTGGTAAGTAACAGAACAGGGCATTTTCTTTGCCAAGTGCGAAAAAGCCCTGAGTCATCCATCTTTTGGTGTAACAAAGATAAGCAGCAATAGAAGATAAGCTTTATTAAAATGAAAGGATTCAGGATTGCAAAAGTCCTGAAATTATACAACAGGTCAAAATGAACCAACAAATATACTCTTCTTTTTCCTTTGACATAACAACTCCCCAAGCCTGCTGAAATTAAAAACAACAGCAACAGGAGGAAGAGCAACTCAGCTTGGTTTTCTATGTGAAGGTTTGGAGCAATGGAATCAGTTAGATCTCCCTCATCAAAATGTTCTAGATTCTAGATAACATCTCCACCTGTATTCCATTTTTAGGATGCACTCCTCTAACTACGGGTTCAGCAAGGAATCAAAAATCCATATTCTTTCCTGTACTCAAAAGATGTCCCAACAAAACATATAACCTAGCTGTGCTGTAGGACCAATTGATTTCCAGACACATCCAGTTGTATACTGTCTGCAAATCAAATGTGCTCCTACTGACAATAAAACATAAAGGAGAATTACATCTTTGTATCAAGTGCCAGTGTGATGTAGTGGTCTGAGCACTGAACTACAATCCTTGAGACCAGAGTTTGATTCCCCACTCAATCATGGAAACTCACTGGGTGAACTTGGACACATCACACACTCTCAGCCCCCAGGAAACCCTGTTATAGGGTCACCATAAGTTGAGCCCCAAAAGTGTGACTTCAGGCCTGGCATGCCACCCAGTACACCATACTGTGGCCACAAATAGGGACCTGCCATCTTGCCATAGAATACCTAGAAACTAAATGAGAAAACAGGATACAGTTAGTGGAGCAAAATAGGACACCTGTACTTCTTTGTAGGAGATGATTTCCAACATGCAATGCATTGTAGTTAGCAGTATGGATGATCTGTGGTTTGCATTTGCTCCGTTAAGAGGGGAGAAATATAACTCCAACCACAATCTTTTGCTTAAAAGCAAAGGTGTTCTGTCTTTGGGCAATATGTTGAAATTAATATGAAATGAAATGTGGGAAAATAGTCAAGTTTGTTCAACAAGACTCTATGGATGGATGACAATCTATTGCCAATCCATTTGACTTACATAAGAGCTGATCCCTGTTTTAGAATAATCTGTTTTTTTTAAAAAAAAAATGCACAAAAATTGCATTTAAGAATAGATTTAGATACAAAGTTAATATGTATTTTCTCCTAAGACATGAATATAAACCATAGCAATGTTTTTAAGCCAAGAATTGTTGTAGAATATTGAGAAACCCCAAAACCACTGGATAATTTTAATTGCAGACCATATATTAATTTAGGAAACTTGTCTTAAAATTCAGAAATATCAGATTCTTCAAGCATCCCTATAAAAGTCTCCCAAATAACTTGAATTCAATATCAGTAGGAGAGAGAATATTAATGATGCCTGAAATAGAGATGATATATTTTCATGGGAGTTTAGTAATTCAGCATTTCATAGAGATAAGAAGAAATTTGCAGTACTGCTTTAACATGATGATTGCTATCTTTGAACTGTTCTACTTGCTATGCAGCATGTTGTTACATATTTGTTGCCCGTGGGTCTCACAATTTCAAAAAACCGTCATTTCCAAGTCCACATTTGGCAGTTGGCAGGGATGGTTTAATAAAAGAGAGAAAAAAATTGTTCATACAGTTAAAGGTATGTATTGTAAAAAAAAAAAAATGCATATACTTTATGGCTAACGTATGGTATTTTTCAACATTAAAAAAATTCCCCACCTATTTGAAGGGATTTGCATCTTTTTCTGATTTTGATTATGCAACAAAATTTGAATTGCTTCTTATTAGTTGACAGATTAGATCTCAGAGTTTCAATTTAATGCATATAACTTCAGAAAAGGTCTTGCCATGAATACCCTCCCCATCTGGGCATATGTGAATTCTGTCTCAGAAAATGAAAATTTTGCACAACACTAGTTGAAATTCTTCACTAACAACCTCCTAGCATTAGTAGTATGCAGTCAAATAGGCATGCCACATAGAAACACACACCTTTTTTTTTCCTTATGAAGAACAGAAAGAGGCCAGTCATTAAGGATGGCTTGATGCCAGGTATTTAATGGCAATCAAGCCTTCAACCACATGTTTCATGACTTTGCAGCTGTATATCATTGAGTATAATTTGGCCTCCCAAAGATGCTACATCTTTCTTTTCTGTTGATGGGTTAGATATCTAATTAATTCCACAGGATTTGGGTTCTGCATGTTTTGTTTCATTCTTTCAGTCCCTGAAATATCAACACCACTTAGAATACATTTCAGGCATTCAGAATTCACATGGCCCTCCAGCTGCATGAACGATGAGCTGCTAAAGTAACATAAAATGTATTGGTGGGTGTTAGCTAACTGTTTGCAGGTGCACAACGCCCCAGTAAACCTTTTAAATTATATGAATTTAATATGCTGTGTTTGAAGCCCCTAACAGATTCATCCAAACAATTTGTACAGTGCTGTTGTGTTCCATGAATGCTCCAGTTTTCTGGTTAGGTTAAAATTAAGATGACAGAAGAAAAGGGAAAGGTCGTGTTCACATTTTGATAGGTTACTTTGCTCTAAGGATGTCTTTGCATTCTCAAATAATGCTTGGGAAAATGGGGGACAGACAGCTGCAACCCTCCCTAAGAAGCTAGTGCCAATTTACATTTCTCTTTAAAGGATAAGTTCATATAGCAGATCACAGTTCAATAGCAAAATACATACTTGGCATACAGAAGGCTCGAGGTCTAATTATTGTCTCTCCTCTCAACTGGAAACTTGAAACTCAACAGGAAACTGGTAGTGAGAAACCTAGTTTCTGCTAGTCAGAGCAGACAATATTGGACTAGATGGTCTGGATTATATATCCTGATTGCCCAACATAGTCAGAAAAGAAAAACACCAAATGCAGCACATCTGGATCTGCCATCAGGACGAGCTTCTAAGTTCTCCAGGACTTTGAATGAAGCTGGAGAAGAAACAGAAGAGTCCAAAATTCATTCTGGAAATATGCTTCAGCCTAAGGATCGGTGTAAGACTAAGGTACCAAGATGGAATCTGCATATAGGTGGTGAGCCAATTCCAATTATTTATTCCAAGAACTTATGAAATCCAAGGAATTCGTGGATGTTCTTGGTAAGTTTCTAGTTAGCATGGCTATTGCTCCTGTCACACTCCTGATCTCATGCAGCAATGCTCAGAAAACAGACTATTATCAAGATAAATCCAAGTATCCTCTTCTTCTTTGTCACACATAGTCTGCTCTCTGTTTTATTGTGCAACTATTAGTGATAAAATGCAAATGTGCAAATTGTGCAGTGAATGTACAAGAGAGAGAACATTATAATACCTGGAGATAAAGCAGTCTGCCCACATTGACTCAAAAGAAACTATCTTATTATACCCCATCAGCAATGTGCATCAGAAGGATTAATGAAAATGATATAGGTTTCACAAAGTACTCCTGTGATCACAAAACAAATCAAAGGCTTAATTTCCTTCCTGCAATGAAACTGCTGAAAACCACTTGTTTATAACACAGGACATCATAGCCCAGGCCATGTGGACATTACACAGTGTAGTCTCCAGCACAATTTAATTACATGCTGTGATAAACCTAAGGCTTATCCATACTGTCTGACATCCACACAATTCCCATTCAACTTGCTTTCATATAATTTCCTACATTTTGTTGAATCAGCAAGTAGAGTCAGTTTGAGATCTACCTCTGGTGGTTTTCTGTTTGGCACAGAACTTCTGTACAATTGTCTGAGCTTGGAAGTAATTTGAAATTGAAAGTACTTGTGATTAATTCATTTCCCCATAATTAAGTATAATTACATTATATTGCAATGAAAACTTAATGAGACAAAAACTTCCCCTCTTTTGTGGCCTAACTATAAATTTTAAAACTTCAACAATGAAATGGATTGTAATTCATGAAAGTTCATCCTATTATAGGTCTGAGTCAAGATGCCAAACAAGATGCCAAACAAGTCAAATTATAAGGACTAGGAATATATCTAGACAGTAAGTAAGAAGGGGAATTTTGATTTTAGATGAATCAAAGTGTGGAGGGAGTTCAGGGAGAAGTATCAGCAGTTTGTTTTAAACAAGGGTGTCACAGTTTACTATGTATGAAACCGAGATGAAATTCAGTGTTAATTTTCTTCTTGAAGGAAGCAACAAATTATTTTAGCAATTTTCTTCCCACTACAAGAAAGTCTTTAAAAACTACACAGTTTTTGAAGCCTATTTACAATTCAGGACCTATTCTGTGTGAAATTTCCATGTGGTTGTTTTGCAAAGAAAACAGCATTTTCAGCATAAGAAGCAGCATTTTTAGAGAAAAACTAACATTTTTATGAGGAAATATAATTTTCTATTCTTTCTGTTTCCAGGGGGAAAATGTTATTTTCTGTGCAAAATATCCATGTGCGAATTTTGAATGGAATATTCTCCATTACAGTTTTTTTCTCACAGGAAACAGCGTTTTCCATGCAGAAAATAATATTTCTGTATAGAAATAGCATCTTCTGAGCAAAACAACCAAGTGTGACTTGCACAGAAAAGGCTTGAACTTCAAAGATTCTCATCAGTTCAGGAGTCTTCATACAATATGTCTCTGCACTCAAAAAACAATCTTCCCACTGTTCAAGCATTTTCAAATATTTTTTTCCATCCCTTGTATCTAGCCAGCATAAGGCTATACATTTAACATATTTGTTATACAATAGATCTTAACTGTTGTTACATTTAGCATCTCTGTCCAGAAGTTTTCATGTAAGAACTGGTAAGAAGGATAAATCACATACTGAACCCACTGCTCTCCACACCTAGTGCTCCATTTTAGGTATCACCTTGAAGCCAAAGAAGCAGATTCAGGAAGGAGTTTAAAAGGTAAAAAGCCCAGGTGAGTGCTGGAAGCACTCAAGAGCTGGAACTGAAGGACCAACCTGGATAGGGGATTCTGTTACATCCGGTGGTGTATCTAGATTCTACAGTGCCAAGGGCCAGTGTGGAAGTTGTGCCCCCAGATGTTGCTTCTCCCGTCACCGCCATCCCAGGCTGAGGAAGACCCTGACAAGGGCAGTGGTGGTGAGCCAGACTCAGGTGGAAGAGCTGTTGCTGATGGCCCCACAACCACACAAGGCTGAGAATGACCCCAGCAGGGGCCGTGACAACCCAGGGCTGGGTGGAAGGACTGCTGCTGCTGCTGCTGCCACCAGCGCCACACCAGTCTGAGCAAGAAAAACTCTGACAGGTAGGCCAAGCCCAGGTGGAAGAATGGGGGGTTCAGCTTTTTTGCACCCCCTGGCACTGGTGGCCAGGGTATGCACCCTACTTGCCCCTTAGATACGCCTCTGGTTACATTTCACTATATAGTAGAAGAAAATATAAATATATCATGTGCTAGCTCAAGTTGCTGACCTTGTGCTGTATTGTGACTGTAGAGGTGATGCTGAGATGGATTGGAGGACAGTGTGCTTTGCACTACAGGCCAGTGATTTGTAGGGTTTGGTGTGCATGCACACACACACACACACACACACACACACACACACACACCAAATTAAGGGATATCCACCAAGTACCATTACTTGGCAGGCCTTAGAACTATAAGACTCTAATGAAATTTAGCAAAAACTTTAAAAGCTGTGGATTTTGCTGGCTTGACATATGTGACAATGGGGAAACTTACTTAACACTAAATATGCCACAAAAGGGCAAAGAATAGTTTAGAATGAATTGTATTTGATGGTTTGCTTAATAAGTAATCCTAATGTAGTTCTATTTGTTTTAAGTAGCACATTAATTGTGCAGCCTTCCACCTCTTTTAAGAAATAATTTACAGTTATTGAGGTTGTCCTGGGACATGAAGAACAGAAGTAAGCAATCATACACACAACAGACTAGGGGGGAAAGACAAACACTGCATGCATATGGCAAACAGTTGTCTGTGGCTTTTAAAAACTCATTCCATAGGAAGTATTAAAATTTAGCATTGTTAGCCTAGTCGCATTTCCAGACAAACAAAGCTACTCAGCAATCCATATTTGTGTCACACATAAGGGATGCAGAACACAAAGTTCTACATGTTTTCAGGAAACTCTCAAAGACTTTCCAAATTTTGAGACAATTGTAAGCATTCTACTCCAATCTAAAGGGTTTCCTCAAAGTAACACTTTTCCTCTATGTGGCTCCTTCTTGGAGTATGGAATCATGTAAAGGGAAGGGGTTCAGGCTGGATATATGTGAACCGTAGCTGAACCATCAGAATCTATGGTGCTTTCTACATGACGTCTCATCCCACATTGGGGACAGGAAAAGGATGGGACCTGGATGACGCTTATGCACAATGTTGTCCATATTCCATTGTTCTTCCATCCTCAGGCAGCGCGATCATGCCTCAAATCATTGACGGGTTCTTCCAGTCAATGACCGGCAATCCCACAGCACTCCCACCACTTTCCCACAATTATCTGAGCTGTGGAGGGTCAGGAAGCATGAAGGGTCAGGAAGCATACACTTCCAGCCCCAGTGCAGCCTGGGACAGTGCCTGGCTGCTTTGTGGAAGGAAAAGACGTGACCATTGCACCTCCTCCATTCCCTCAGGCAGCCGGTACAGAGGTGAGTGCCCCTGTCATACTCCATTCCCAGGAGAGGCTTTACCAAGATCCCCATGGGACGCCTCTAGGATCAGGTAGAGTGCAGAACGCACCCATGTAAGTTGAGGCAACATTCATGTTGATTATTGTAGCCATGTTTCTTCTCACTACAAGTTCAGGAATATCCTCCTAAGAATGGCTTACCTGGACCTACATTTCAGCCTTTTTGGCAACAGGTGATTTTTTTTTTAATAACGTTTTGTCCCTCACTTTAAAAATGTTTTAGTGAAGATGTCCTTAACCTATAGCTTGTGGAGCCCAGTGTGGTTTCAGGGAAAAAACCTAAGACAGGTTTACCTTAGGGTTACGATAAGTTTGAAACAACTTGAAGATACACAGCAACAACAGTGAAGTCCTAAGGAACCAACGGATGGGCTTCAGGTAAGACAGCCACAAATGATTAAAACAAAACAAAACCCTTCCCTTTTACTTCAGAAATCATGTCTAAGTGAATTTTTTTCCTCTGAGAAAAGGATCACTACTGCTCTCTCTCTCTTTCTCTGTCACTTACACACAACATTATGAGAGATTGCCTTAATGTTTTTTGCATCCTTGCATTTCTCTGGTTCTCTGCTCTTGGTTTTCCTTTTTTTTCCTGCTTCTGTTCTATTTTCCTTCAGATTGCATTTATTTGCTTGTTCTTTTATGTTATACACAGTTCAGAAAACTGACTTTTTTTTCAGACTATAGATTGCATAATCTTTCACCCATCATGATCATTAGCCGTTCTTGTTGGGGGGTTCTTGGAGCTGTGGAACAAAAATGTTATTTTCAATATTTTGACACCCCTCCCCCGCAATATTCTAAATTGCCCAGAGAGTTCTGGATATTTGACAGTATAGAAAGGTAATAAATATATTAAATAAGAATAGAAGTTGTCCACATGGTGGTTTATGGCTGAAAGTGAGCAATAAACTCCAGCATTTATGTGCTGCTGAGGCTGAGAGATACTGGCTTGTCTACTGCATTCACAGTTGTAGCAAGATTTGAAACAGAACTTCCTCCCAAACTCAGCTCATGCTCTTAGCCATTAGGCTACATCAGCTCTCAAAGTTCTAGGGTTCACTTTGCAGAAAAGCTCTTTCCCACAATCTATAACAGATGTTTTTCAGCAAAGCTTAAATTTCTAAAATATGTATTTTTCTCTGACCAAGTGGATGATGTGGCAAAGCCAAAAACTGAGAGATTCTAGTCTGACAATTATTGCATATTTTGTGACAGGGTGACAGATGTAAAATATATACATATAAATACAATCTCTGACACTCAGACTTTGCCAGGGACACAGTTGAATTAAGTTTGAATCCAAGCTGGAAAACATATGTTTAATTTTCTTCCATATTGCTGTCATTTGCATGGGAACAGAGGGAGACCAAATCATGAAATATTTATTGAGAGGGAGGAAGGGAGGGAGGGAGAAGATGGACTCTTTCTATTTATTCCACTAGATTACACCCAATGGTCTATGATGTGTTATCATTCTGTTCTAGGGCATAAAAAAAATTAAGAAAAGCAGCACTCAAGAGAGGACATTCCAGTTTCTAGATGTCTTCTATAAAGTCTTCATTGTGATTAAAAGAACTTGTCTTCAGACTGTTAGTATATATCATTTGTTTTTGATATGAACAGTTATTTCTGAATCTGTAAACAATAATGGAGAAACAGCTTTCTGGACGTTGGATACATAAATTTGATTAAAATTTGGTATAATTTGCTTTTCATGTATCCTTCCTGAAAGGAAAAAAGGAAATCTCATCTGCTAAGTAATCAAACATAGTGTTTACACCAGACCCATGTCACCTATCTGTGATATCCACCTCCCAAATTAACACATGCACTCTCCAAAGGGAGGTTTCACCACCTCAAGAAGAGCACAATAAATGTTTTTATGCTCTAAAAAAATATTATGGCCCACCTAAGGCCAAAGATGGAAAGGACCTTGGAGATAATCCAGTCTAAATCCCTGTTCAATGTAGGCTTTTCAGTGAAGTGATGCAACCATGGCATCCCTTGGAGATAACTCTTAAGACTTTAAATACCTTCCACAGTAGATAATCTACCACATACACTTTTACTCCTTCCCCCCGCCTCCCTCAATCCCTGACTAAATGGTTTCTTCTTCTCTGCCGTATCTGCACTAGACTGTTATAGTGCTATTATTGCACTTTCAACATCGTATCGAATTCTGGAGTTTGCAGTTTAGAGAGGGGCCTTATTAACAACAGCAATAATGTATTATTATTCATTATTGAGCTTTAGCTTGTTGGAAGAAATGTGGGATATGAGTGTAACCTACTCAAAGATACACCTAATTCTTGGCTCTGAGGATGGTCTATAATATAGCCAGCCTCTCTGTCTTGAATCTTTCATCCTTTCCCATGAATTCTCCATCCATTTCCATTCATGTTTCCCTTACCACATATCTTCTACTACATAGCCAGACCTCTTTTCAATGGTTTTCCCTTGTCTTCCTACCATGTCTTCTAACTGAGAAGTCTCTCCAAGACCCTTAGACCCTGACATTCCTTTCTATCCCTTTTTTCCTAATCACTTGGCCTTATCGCTATTCTTGACACTATGTAATCCTGCTGCCCCATTCAACTATCCCTCTATGCCTTCTAAGTCCTCTTTCTTCTCCTTTTCTACTCCTGATATTTTCCTAACTTTTTCCCCAAGCTCTTAGCCCAGGATTCTCCTTGTCAGAGTCTCTTAAAATGTGAGAAACATCTTTTTAACTATTTTTGAATATTTTCTAATATTCTTTCCATTCCTAGCTACCAGTTACTTGCAGTTGCCATCTTTGCCCAGTAACCCTGGTATAACTAAGCTACATTACAATTGTATATTAACAAGGAACAGCTTTACTCCTTTCACATTATAATTATAACTTTTGAGTTACTTCTATACTTCTAAACCTGTATCTTCAATAAACATTACTGAAATACTACCCCATAGCTGAAGTGATATCTTCTGCTGCATTTTGTTCTGCTGCCTTGTGCTCTGCCATGGGCATTGAAATGATGATATGGTACATGGGAGGAGAGGATGTTTGCACCATAAACCAGTGACCTGTAGCATTCAATTTTTTTTAATTTAAAACCCCTAAAATTTTGGAATCTTTTCTGTCACAGGGCCATAAGCTGTGTAATTTATCACCAGAAATATGATGATATCCACTTAATCACTACTCAAAACAAGATACATCCAATGGCAGCTGATGTCAGTGCAGTGGCAAATCTGTCTTGGGTTTTCATTTAGACATTACAGTGTTACCCTGTGAATTGGGGGTCCCGGGAGGAGCGCCCAAACAACAAACCAAACCTAAACAAAAATGGGGAAATTAGCTGGAGCACTTTCTTGGCTAAGGAGAGGTAGGGCAACGCAGCAGGATCTTTTCCCCTATGTCTACAGTGTCAGGTCAGTGAGCAGGCAAATGGTTCAAACAACAATTAAGATTTATTAAACAGTTATTAAAGAAAAGCAGAAACACACTCCTATCTAGAAAAGGAAAATAGAGTTTCAAGGGGAATGGGTGATACGCCACCTGTCCTGTAGTCCTGGGGAAGCCAAATGTAGAAGAGGAAACCCGGCGTGGCGACCGAGGGGAATCTGCTGAACCAAGCAGCAGCAAGGCAGAATAAAGTCCAAGCGATCTGGCGAGAGTTCCGAAGAGCTTTCAGAGCAGAGGATTTTTATAGGGGAAAGAACAACTGCAGGCTAGTCTGGTCTTTAGGTGAAAACAATAAGTTTTGGGTTGGAGACAAAGCCTCCGAAAGGTCAGAATTTGCATGATTGAGTTAGACTCCGAATTGACAATGGTATGGCCGGTATGTAGATGCGGCTAGCTCGGCAGTTAAGTACCTCGCTCACCAGGGTGTCCTCTCAGGGCAGAGGATCTCTTTGTGGTAGCGTGCATTTGTAATGAAGGTGTTTGTTTCAGGAGGTCCTCTAAAGCAGATCTGGCAATATCTGGCTTGATTTGGTGGGAGCAGCAAGTAATAGCTATGCCTAGCTTCACGCTTGTTTGGCGGGCCTCACAAACACTTGGCTGGTGGCAGAGTCAGGCCGAATTGTGATATCAAAATGATATCTTTGGTTCACCAAAGGTCAGGCCAGAACACGGTGGTAACAACAGGCTATACCTACGATGCTGAATCTATTTAACAGGTAGGTTCAGTACCTCTTAAAATGCAAACTATATCCCAAAATGAATTCACTGCTCATCTAGCATGGAAACCACCAGGGGACAAAACATGATTCAGCGTAAAGAGAATGAGGGAAATTTGTTGAAGATAAGATTATCCATCACTACTAGTCATATTTTCCCTCCAGTACCTGAGGCAGCAGGAATCTGAATACCTGTTGCCTTCAGCACAATAGGAGATCTTCATAACCTGATTGGGGGCTTCCCATAAACAACTGGTGAGTCACTATGGGAGCCTAATACTACGCTAGATAATCCTAGGCTCTGATCCAGTACAGCTTTTCTTATGCAGCTTCCCTAACAAGAATGCTTAGCTATCAAGTGTCACTGCTTATATAATAAAACAGGTTCCTCAACCTAGATAGTCACATAAATGGAACTGCAACTCCATACTTAGTACTATTTGTGTGGTAAATAGAAATAAGAGTACCCTCCCTCCATGAACACATTAAGTTTGTTTCATATGCTGGAAGAAGTCCATTTATGCACACATTTTCATCATCAGCTATGGATTAAAAAAGGGTAGGAAAAAATGAATTAATTAAAGAAAATCTCTTGTCTTTAACTAATTCAATATGATCACTTATATAGATTTTTAAATTATTTACTTCTGTCAGTGATTTTTTTAAAATCATGCTGTGTTTAAAATCACTATTTTCAAAAGCATTTGACCAACACTCCCCCACACATATACACAAAGGTATCTTGAATTTTAAGCATTCAGTGGTGCCAATGTAGTGGGAGAGGATACTCCATTCTAACTGATCCCCTAAAGGTCATATAATAATAATAATAATAATAATAATAATAATAATAATAATAATAATAATAATAAAATTTATTTTTATCCCACCTCTCCCAAATGGATCGAGGTGGCATCACAGAACATATAAATATTAAAACATCAAAATGTAGCCCACCCTCCCCACCCACCAACTCTACCATCCCCCTAACACACTATTAAAACAGATTAAAAATAAATTGAAACTAAAATTAAACAAAAACAATTAAAAACAATTAAAAACAAAGGGACAATTGATGAGAGGCAGTGGAACACTAGTCTGGGAAGGCCTGTTGGAAGAGACAGTCTTGACTGCTTTTTTAAAGCAGTCAAGACTGGTAATGTGCCAGGTCTCCTCCGGCAGGCCATTCCATAACCTGGGAGCGACTGAAGAAAAGGTCCTCTGGGTAACCGCAGCCAACCTAGTTCTGATTGGTTGCAGTAGATTCCTCCCAGAGGACCTTAATGTGTGGGGCGGATTATATGGGAGAAGGCGATCCCGCAAGTAGGCTGGCCCTAAGCCATGAAGGGCTTTAAAGGTAAAAACCAACACCTTTACTGTGCCCGGAAACTAATAGACAGCCAGTGTAAATAGGTGTTATATGGTCAGTTTTAGATCTTCCGGTGACCAACCTGGCTGCCATATTCTGAATTAATTGAAGTTTCCGGACTAAGCCCATGGGTAGCCCTATGTAGAGCGCATTGCAGAAGTCAAGCCGTGAAGTTACCAGCGCATGTACCACTGTTTTTAGGTGTTCCAAGTCCAGGAAGGGGCGCAGCTGGCGTATCAGCCAAAGCTGATAGCAGGCGCTCCTGGTTGCCGCATCAATTTGAGCTGTCATCTGAAGCGGTGAGTCCAAGAGCACCCCCAAGCTGCGGACACAGTCTTTCAGGGGAAGTGTGACCCCGTCTAGAACTGGTTGACAAACCTCCATACCTGGGCTAGGGCCCTTGACAGCAAGCACCTCCGTCTTATCTGGATTCAGCTTCAGTCTGTTTTTCCTCATCCAGTCCATTACTGCTTCAAGGCATTCATTTAGAGGCGAGATGCCACCCTTAGTCGATGCTATTATCCGAGGCATGGAGAGATATATCTGGGTGTCATCAGCGTACTGATAGCACCTTACTCCATGCCTCCTGATGATCTCTCCCAGCGGTCTCATGTAGATGTTAAATAGCATTGGGGACAGGATGGCACCCTGAGGGACGTCAGATTTAAGCTCCTTTTTCGAGGAGCAGCTGTCCCCAAGCATCACCATCTGGTATCTACCCGAGAGATAGGACCGGAACCACTGAAGTGCAGTGCCCCCGATCCCCAGCCCTCTCAGGTGTTCCAGAAGGATACCATGGTCTATGGTATCGAAAGCCGCTGAGAGGTCCAAGAGTACCAGCAGGGTCACACTTCCCCTGTCGATACCCAGGCGTAGATCATCCACTAAGGTGACCATGGCAGTCTCAACTCCATATCCTGCCCTGAAGCCAGTTTGAAATGGATCTAGATAATCTGTTTCATCCAAGACAGCTTGGAGTTGAAGGGCAACAGCCCTCTCGATCACCTTGCTTAAAAATGGGAGATGGGAAACTGACCTGTAATTATTCATATCCAGGGGATCTAGGGAGGACTTTTTTAGAAGTGGACGTATAATTGCTTCTTTTAAACAAGCTGGAAAATTGCCCTCCCTGAAGGATGCATTAATAACATATCTTAAGTGCGTCTTAATTGCAACTCCTCCCTGGACAACCAGCCATGAAGGGCAGGGATCGAGAGGGCAAGTTGTCCTCCTTATCTTTCCAAGGAGCTTGTCTACGTCCTCGGTACTCACTGACTGAAACTGATATACTCCTTCCTAGTAAAAGAAATGTCACAGGAAACAGATTTTCTGACAACTTCATAATATTGCATAACTGACATTCACCACTCTGTTTTTCCAGGCAGCATTTCCTTTCTGAAAACAAAGCAATTGTCAATGAGAAGCAAGAAATAGCTAGTTCTCCCCACCCATGTGCCACAGTATGCTTGTGCCACATAACTCAGCAGTACTTTGGCCTAGGTGACAGTGCTTTGTAATCATCCATTCAAGCCATACCTATTGCTTATTATATACTATACAGTAATATGTAGAGATGATTTTTGTGAACCTCATCCTGCAAAAAGTTCTGCATAACTTTGCCACTAAAATCTGTCTTAATTATGATTCCATTTTGAACAGTTATTGTTTTATGTTGCATTTTTATGTTGCATTTGTCATATCAGTACAATAAATAAAAATAATGTTGGCTGTATGAATATATTCACCAACAAGCCATTGTGATTATATGACCCAGCTACAAGACCATTAAATAGTCCTAAGTTTTCCAGTCACCAGATTCATGTGAAATATGAAAGTAGTGTATTAGACAAATGGCCTTTCTTCTTAATCTTCTCAGCTGCAGTTCATAGACTGCTATTTCAAACAGTGGCCAAAGTCCTACAGAAAGCTTGCACACCATAAATCTCTATTATGTAGAGTTACATATTGGTTGTGCTGTATAATCCTTGTGTTCAATGGGAATATTGTACAACTGAATGCACAACCAAATATGGAACCAAATGCACATCTGCAAAAAGAATGGCCTCACATGTTTCTTCAACATTGAACTTAATATAGACATTCTGCATCAAAAATTTCAGCTTATTGTTTGGCCCTGTGACTTTCCAAGATCTGGAGCTGAAATCATTCTCAGAGTGGCTACTGAAGAGCATTTTTACCAAGGAAATTCCAATGAATGGATCTGGATACAAAACATACACTTTATCTTTCAGTTCCTATCTATATATCAGATAGGAGGAACAGCAACTCTTACCTTTAGCTATATCGGTGAGTGCTGATGAGAGCTGCCATTCAACAACATCTGCAGGGCCACCCTCTAATGTGTATTTTAAGCACGTATAGAATCAAACCATGAAGGTATGTACTCTGGGAATCTTACTTCTTTAGAAAAGTTTACTACCTATGAAAAGGTTAGTTGGTGAAGGGTGGCTATTAAATAACGAGTATGAGAGCACCCCAGAGCAGAGATTAACTAAGCAAATTATGTGGTTACCATTCTTCATTACCTTCAGTGCTAATACCTAATACTGTGAACCCCTTCCACTTATAGAGAAGTCAAGTGAGTTAGTTTATTTATCTAAATAATTATTCCATGAAGCAAAAGCTGAATCTCATGAAGAAAAAGATATTTTCACAACTTCACATTACGTAATGGAAAGAAAAGTTGAAAACTGCCTTTCAGCTTGCATGAGCAGACCAGTATGTATGTGCTGCATTTATATGTTCTTCAGCAGCAAATTCTATGGAAAAATCTCTCCTTATAATTATACTCCAGTATAATAGGAAAACAGTACTTTCTATAAATGTCAGCTTGTCTTACTAAATGGGATTTATGAGAACAGATAATTTATAAAGCTAAGCCTAGGTCTTTATCTGCACTTTTAAAATTATTTTATATAACTTAGTTGTTGGTTTTTTTTCCAGAGGGGGAGATAGTTAAATTAATGCAAAGACCTATGAAATGTAGCTTTTTTGTTACATGTGAGTACCCAAGCACAGGTACTTTCAACAAGAACATATGAGTCACCATGCCATTTAGAAAACGCTTCCCCTTGTCTCTCCCATATAAGCAGATGCCTCTTCCAAACTGTGCTTGTTGAGACGTGTGGTTGTCTTGTAAAACCATATTGTTGTTTTCTTTTTATAATATTGTTTAGTTGATAAGCAAATTTAGGTAAACTTAATCAACTGAAAGTGATACAAAGCAATCTTCACTAAGACTTTTTCAAAATTGTGTGACAAATCTAATTTGGGGGTACAATGGAGAGGACTATTTTTTCTCAACACTGCTGAATTTATGTGATTGGTTCTCATATACAGACACACACCCTCATATACAGAGAGACCAAGAGAAAGAGAGAGAGAGTGTCTCATCATTTTTGCTATTTTTGCTATCCATATCCCCCTTGCCTGGGGGAAAAGAAAAGACTCAAGCCGCAATAAATTAGCCTTCATGGTGTCACTGGTGCATTTCTCTTTTATAAACTTAATAATATATTATTCAAGTATTACATATACTTGAATAATAATAAACTTGAATAACATATGATAACATAAGGCTCCCTGCATAAACAAACATTAAGACATTTTAGATTATAAACATAATACTAAATAAAGAACCAACAGCTTTCCAAAATAAAGCAGATATAGCTACTCTTCTAGACGGAACTGATGGAAAATGAATTGAACTGACACTTTAAGGTGGAAAACCAGTAAAATAGCAGTAGGGAAATGAGGAGGTTGCAGAAGTTTCCAACCATTTAAACAAGACACTTTACTTTTCTGAACAAAATCAGAACATATAATCAGTTATACCTGCACGTACATTTTTTAAAACTATGTGTTCTTTTTAAAGTTGTAAGCCACTTTGTGTCCTTTTGAGCAAAAAATAGGTTATAAATAGATAATCACCACCACCACCACCACCATCATCATTGTTGTCATCATCAACAATGATGGGAAACATCTTTTGACCTGAGGGCCAAAGACAATTTCAGAGAATTTAACTGTTGGGTGGCTTCAAAGACAACAGTGGACCTCAAATACCAGCATTTTAGTTCAAAGCTCTAATACCCAATAGCTGACCATTTCAATATTTGGGAAGGGGGGGAAATACATACAAAAGTTTAGAACAACCAAGCAATGGTGATATGGAGAAGGAGGAATATCAGAGGGCAAGGTTTGGACTCCAGGAGGGCAACATATGCTAATACAGCCTAAGGTTTTCCATGCCTGTTTTACAGACATTGTTGATGTTGGATATTTGTATTAACCCAAAATTTCTTGAAGCAAATAGTTGGTTGTTTCAAACAAATAGCCTTCATGACTCCACAAAGCTGTAACGGTTATATACTGCAATACTAAACATACATATCAGGGAGTAATACATTGACTAAATTAGTAAATATTCACTGCTTTGCCCTGTCAGTCTCCTTTCTGCCATGAGATATATTGCATGAATAAAGGAAGATCTAGTTAACTAGTCCCTACAGACAGAAAATGCCTTACTGTCTTTCTTATTCTTCCACTTCATCAAAAAAGAAAAACAGGAAGTCATGTGAAAGAAATGTGCGTCATTATTAGCATCTCTGGAACTATGCTATGATCTGATAAGAGTTCATAATAACTCAACCATTCTAAGATGTTTCCATGCTAATGACAATGCTTCTTTGGTAGAATTACTCAGGCTTAGCACAGATAGATTGGGAAGCCAGAACTGTGTCAGACACCCAAATTGACCCTGGGGTAATCAAGACTTTTGATACCTGACTGGAAGGATTCTTTCTGTTTCTCTTCAGTTGGCAAAACAAAGAAGAGAAAGAAGACTGTGCCAATGCTCTAAAGTGAGCTTACCTAGAAAGGTGACACTGCATGGTGAGGGTGATGCTAATAGAAGAGGGATAATCACAGAGATCACATGCTCATCCCACTCTTTTAAATTCTCAAAAGTTTCCTGATGTCCATATCATTCAATGTTACCTACATTTTTTCAGCCATCAGTTTAACAAGACATAAACAACCTTTGTCCAGTGTTCATATGTTTTCATTTGGTTTGACAGTTTCTAGTCCAGAGATTGTTAGATTCTAAATAGGCATATATAGGCCGTAGGCATTATAGTACATTAAGACAATTCCACATAATGTTGTATTACTTACTATTATACTATGTATCATTGTATTGTCTTTTTATGATTTGATATAGCCTCTGAAGAAGGCCTTAAGAGCCCACATAGGTTGAAACACGTTGGGCTTTTTGACCTATATAAGAACCGTCTTTTGAATGTCTTTAGACATGTCTCTAATTTCTCCTACAGCAAATGCATATCAATTCAAAGCCACTAAATCAAATATCAATATCAAATATCAAATAAATAATAATAATAATAATAATTAATAAATAAATAGATAGATAGATAGATATTAAAGCCACTAAATTACAAGTGCAGAGGCCTCCAGCCAGAATAACAGCATCTCAACTAGTAAAAAATTTCAGTGTCTCTCGGGTTTGTCCTCACATCTTACAGAAAATCTGTACTCTATATTTGTGAATCAGCTAAGAAGTCCATCCCACATCATGCACTCTTTGTAAATAAATGTAAAATGAAAAGTTAACTTTAGACAAGGAATTATTTACATTAAAACTCATTTTGAGCACCTCTGTCTCCGCTCCTTTATTATGCCATGAAGAGGATTGCAGGACATGCCAGTTTAAAACACCCAGCCAAGATCCTGCACCAAAGAGATGTAGCATAACTTTATACTCATGGGCTGATGTCCTGGATTCACTACACCACATTGTTACAGAATTGCAACATTGCACAACAAAACGCACATGGTGCATTGATATGCAACATGCAATGATGTGGAAACTGCACAAAAATCCACAAGTACAATTTGCAATGTGCAGCAATATATGATGTGTGGTTATCCTTGCATTACCTTCATTTGACTACAGATATTATGCATCAGACAAAAAAGTATGATGATGTGGATAAGGAAATGTATTAATCCATGAGGCACAAACAGGGTGCCAGCCCTGTTGTCCATAATAAACACTTAGGGAATATTGGGGAACTATAATTCCCAGTGTTCTATCTCCTTCAGACATTATGGCAGTGCAAGCTTTCCCACAACTACACCTATTGCCAGTAAACTAGAAAATTAACTGGGTGCCAGGAAACTTTTGTGAGGCACTTGGATTTCTTCATGGTTCCCATGATGACTTCAGGAACTCTTCAAAGTCCAACATTCAGAACTGAGTAAGAAACTTCTTCCTCTTAAATTGTCTACATTGGATTTCTTGTTGTAATTTCGTGTTAGATTTTGTTGTATTTTGACATGTTCTTATTCAATATTTAAAGGTCAAAAACATGATAGAAATGAAGTATTGAACTAAAAAAAAACATAGCAATGCTATAAAACTTCTGAATGTTGTACATTTCTTGCAAGTGTTCCCAAAGCGAAGTCAAGCAGCTCTGTGAACTTATACTGAACTACTTTCCCTTCCCTTTGAAGGGAAGCCACTCAAAGAATAGACAAAACTTCCTCGCCATTTGGTAATGAATGCAAGCTGTTGTTTGCTTTAGTAAGCAGCACATTTTGGGGTAAGAAAACAGCTGTTGTGTGAAAATTGAACTTATGAATTTATCTCAAAATTTGGCCTCTATGAAACACCACAGTACCTTTTTGTGTGAATGCAAGCCCCATGAACTGAGACTGGATAAATGCACTGGGTCAAGTAAGGCATTAAGATTATGATGTCCAACTTACCAGTACCAGAAAGATGGGTGAATGATCAAGTTCTGAAATATTGTAGCTGACAGAATATTGTCAGCAATATACTGCATTCAGACCCCAAAGAGATACCAAAAATTAATGTATGAAATGTTAATTTTACACTTTGGATAATGTTTTTGACCAGGCTAGTCCTTTTGTTTAGACTTTGACAGCTCAGTTTGACTGCAAATGATCAATATGTGGACTGAGAATAGAGGTTTTAACTTTTAAGGCCTTAACTAACATAGGGCCTAGCTGTCTAAAAGATTCCCTGTCTCCATAGAAACAAGTTTACTTTTTAAGATTTCCAAGAAAGATGCTTTTGAGGATATGGGGGCCATGGCCAAGAGGCGGAGAAGAGGGGATCCAGTACATATCACCCAAATTAAAATGGCCTGGTGATCTGGAAAGGGCCTGGGGCTGGACTGAATTGCATATAGTTTTATCTTTTTCAGTCTTGGCACTGTTTGTTGATTGTTTTCCAAATCCATTGTAGAATTGGTGAATTGCAAAGAAAATAAGGAAGAGATACAGAATTTGAAATCCCATGTAAAGATTTCTAACTGGTCCTCCAGCTCAAAACTGCTACCTGGTAGGGCAAGAAAGTCAGCTGGTTCCCTTGAGAGTCACTCCTCCAGCTGCCAAGCAAAGTGACGAACAAACTCTTCCTGCCTTTAGTCAAATTAGTGTCCAGGCTGTGCCAGTCAAACCAAATGCCTGCTTCACTCTCATTCTCTCCCCTATCCTCCCTGCCACTCTATCTTCCTTGCCACCAGGAATGCTGCAGGTACACCCACTCCCCACTCCAGCAGAAGTTCTCTGGTGTGTCTTCCTGGCTTCTAGGAAGTCAAGGAGAGAAGCAAAGAACAGCAAGAGAAAAGACCCATCCTCAGATCTCTCCATTTCTTGTTTTGCTGAAACCCAGCATCCCAGCCCAGAGATGCTTACACAGCTGTCCAGCCCATGGTTACTCTCTAGTAGTTCCCATCTAGGGTTGTCATGTTGAAAACTAGAGACCTGTATCTTTAATGCAGAAGAGGGGAATTTCAGCAGGTATTGCTTGTCACACAGCAACTGGGACCACTCCCAAAAACAAATACCCAAAATGGCCAAAACCAAAAATTATTGGGACAATTTTGTCTGAACCATTTTTGTCTGCAAAACAACAACATGGAAAGTGGCTGAAACATGAGGACAATTGCCATATTTCACCTAAAAATATTGTACAGTGACAAGGTACAAATCTCTCTTACTTTTAAACATGAGAAACAGTAGCAAAATGTTTTGTTCCACCGGATCTCAAGTAATATTAGGCTCAGATTTATTTCTCACATATCTAGACACTACTCCCTATACTCAATGTCTCATCAGTTGATCACTGATCATTTGATTATTTCTAGAGGGATGTATGAGCTTTCTCTAATGAAAAGCACAGCTTTCAAGAGGAGGTAGTTCTTCATCTTATTCACTTATGCAACTCATCACTTGATCCTGCAGTCTCGTGCATTTGTTGATTCCTCTTTGGTATTTTGGATGCTATGGCCATAGTTATACCAGACATATTACATTATTCTTGTGTCTATTTCTTTATGTCATTGCATACACCTGACTGCTTTTTTTCATTTGATGTTAACTATGCTGCATATTTTCCCCAACCCTTAGGATTCTAAGTGGATGTCAGAGATCTATGCACAATCTGCTTATTCTTTAAGGATCTGTTAGTACAAAATAAAAAAATTACACTGTTTTGAAGAATCTTTTTTTTTCTTTTTTAAGAATTCACAATGGAAGGTAAGAACATGTAAATAAACATGATATGAATTAGTTAAACTGAAAAACAATTTATAATCATCAATATTGAGCAGTGACACTTTTCTTATACTTCATTAAAAAAGAAATTCAGGGCAATGTATAAATTCTAACTGTGGAGAAAAACTTTCTCTGCATTTAAAGATTTCATTTATCAAGAGTTCAGTCCAGATTTTTCTGATATCCTTTTTTCCCCCACCAGTAGGGAGATAATTTCATTCTACAGGAGATCATCCAATTATAATATGCATTCCTGACCTGTACCTGAAGTGGTATCATTTAGACAGTGGTTTCTGTAGTTGTCCAGATGATTGTTAGACTTCAACTCCTGACCCAAGCCAGTATGGAAATGTTGGGAACTGTAGTCCAAAACTACAAGCCAAGTTTGGGAACCACAGATCTAGAAAAACATTGATTTGGCTGATTACATAAACTGACCCTTAATTTAACTGATCCAGGGTGATCATTTAAGATTCTTGTTTCAATTACTTAGAAGTTCAAATGTGTATTTGTTCTTTCAACATGCCTCAGCTTATTTGTTAACCACAGGAGGCAGGTGTTTAATCTATCAAAATTTGTAAGACACCAAAAGCAATGCAACCTTTGACCTGAGGGTCAATGAAATGGCAACCATGTTGAACAAGTTTTACCAAGTCACCCAGCCTGTTTCACACATTGGCCTGAAACCTTCTGGAGTATACAAGTAGAGAATGATCTTTGACATCCAGACACCTGGATGCCACATACTTTGGTATGAAACAACTGACAAGCTTCAAGATTTAGAACTGTCCATTGTATGCCTCTTATTCAGGTGCAGGGACAAGACAAAGAAGAAAACATTTCTTAAATGCTGGTGTTTCTGCCGCTGAACATGTGTTATAGCTATATGAGAGAAAACTCTGGAACTATCTATTAGAGTTACAAAGATAAACAATCAAGCTCTGTTTTCCTCAAGTGACAGGCTGACAGGTGGCAAACAATCCAGAGTTATCTCTTTACAATTCATGTAAAGAATTTTTTTTAAAGAAAGTTCTGTGTAATTTGACAAATTCTACATAACTTTCTTTCTAGTTTTCATAGCAGAATACCACTGACACAAATTTGTAATCTTACAATCTTTATGTCATACATCTCCTTTGATCTAAGTAGCTTTCAATTAAGGAAATAGCCATTATCACTGGAAGAAGGAGTCGAAACCTTTTGAATTAAAAACTGCTAAAATGATGACAGTTCACAAACCAAATAGTTAAACTATTTGTCTTCGAAGACTTGGATGAAGATTGCTTGCAACATCCAGTAAGTGTATGAGAAAACCTATTGCCTTCTAGGTTTGTTCAACTGTAACTCTCATCCTTCAGCACTGGCTATACTGGCTACAGCTGATGGAAGTTCCGGTCCAGAAATATAGTTGAACAAAAGCATATCATCCACTTCAGTGTAAAAGGAACACATGACTACTAGCAGATCAAACCAACCTCTTTCGCTTGTACCACTAGTGTTACATTGGAGACAACACAGTGTATTGCACAGACTAAAAATATTGTTAATTAGAACTGAGATCCAGTGGCAGAGTAATATGGCACTCTCATCAGAAGCACAAAGAGAATTAATAAAGAGATTTGTAAAAGTGGTTTTACATCCTAGCCGTTTGTAATACATTTCTGTATATGGTAAGCTGGCAGACGTTTTATACACACAAAGAGAGAGAGAAAGAAAAGCAATCACAAGAAATCACTCATTCCAGTAGGGTGATAACAAATATGTTCTTACTGGATTTTTGCTTTTTTTTTAATTTAAATTTTACAGATGGGAAAATGTACCTCAATAATTTGTACTACATCCTGTCACTATTTCAAAGTTTTATTTGCACACCCTGTGCTCTAAGTACTAGAGGAAGGGTACTGTAAAAATCCTTCCTTGTTTTCTTAGAACTGAATTCAAACATCCACAAGGAGAAATTTCCTCTGATCTGGAAGTGATCAATATCAGCACTTCAATTGTAGACAACACCTTGAGAACTCAGAAGGAAATATTCAGGGTCCTCCTCATTTTAACATAACTTCCGAAGTCCCTCTGAAGAGAGAGATTACATCAGATTCAACTGGTGTCAAAATCAGCAGTAACAGTCTTAAGCACATGACCAGAACTTAATGACTTGATCAGAAACAATAGACAGTGTAGTAGATAAAGGTGTTATTTTATTAAAAGGAAAGAAAATTCATTGATATAATGTTTCTGGGTGTTCACCTTTATGATCTTAGCCCTATGGAAAGATTTTGGAAAGCTAATTACAATGTGCAGACAAACAATGTTGATCTTCCTCTTACTTTATTATAAGCATATATGATAGTTACTTTGGATCTCATGTACTGCCAAGTATCTAGTGTTCTTAAAGTTAAAAGTAACCCCAGCCTCCCCCAGGACAGAGCAACAGCTGGAGAATCTGCTAGACTGGATTACAAAACCAAACCATCAGAACATGTTTCATGAATTGTGTGACTTTTTTCTTAGTTTGTATGAAAAATAGCATATCAACTGTTTTGTCCTCATATTTTGTCTTTATTTATTGATTTTATTGCTTTATTGATTTCTTGGGTTATCTCCCAGCTAAGCTGCAGCCTAAATCAGCTTCAATGCAACATTGTTTAAGAAAGCAAGTGGGTATTTTCCACAAACATACCACAAATTATGTAGACAACAGCAGAGGAGAGGGATCAAAATGGTAAAGAAAGCAAAGCTAATGAGGACTGGGTTAGAGAACTAAGTATGCTTTGAGAAGAGATACATGCTAGCTGTCATATCAGAGAGGTGATATGATAGTCATCCTGAAAAATCTGAGGAGATTTCAGATGAAAGAAGAAGCAGGCTTGTTTGAAGCTATTCTAGACAGAGGTGGGCAAAATGTGCACTTCCCAAGCCTGTTTTTTTTAAAAAAAAAAAAAACTCCAAACTACCTTGCACTATTGTTTTTCTAACAAAAAAAGTGGTAAATCACCTATCCTGTTGGTACCTTTAAAGAGAACCTTGAACTGCCTTTTTTTAAAAAAAAAAAATCAATTTTTCAAAATGAGAAGTAAATTTCTGGCCACCAGGAAAGCTAATTTCCCTATTACTTTTTTTTTTTTTTTTTTTGCAATTTCGGGCAGTCCCCCAGTCCAAGTGTCCTCATCTTCTGCTGAAGTTGCCCACCCATGCTCTAGAGCATGAGTAGGCAGCAGCAGAGGGGTGGGGGTGGGTGCCATTTTCTTCCTTGTGCCTACCAAGATGGCCATGCTGGTACATTTTGGTGCACTTGAAGTGATATAATGTCACATCTAGCCACCATTTAGTGGGCTTTGGACTGATTTTTAAGGGGAAAATTGCCCGAACACCCCCCCCCCAAATGGGTGTGTCTAAGGACTTTGCGGGCTTCAAGGCTGCATGCAGCCTGAGAGCCACACTTTGTCTGCCCCTGCTGTAAAGGGTAGGACCAAAAGAATGGACTCAAAGTGCAAGAAGAGATATTCTAACTAAATATTGGGGGAACTTCTAGATGATTAGAGTTGTTGCATAGTGGAATACAACAGGTCAAAGCATGGTAGATTCATGTTCATTGGAGGCTGTTAAACAGGGTTGGAATGGTTATATGTTAGCAGTTGGTTGTGTATTCCTGCTTTAGCAAATGCTAAATGACCCTTCTGTTCCTAGGTCTCATAATTCCATAAAACTCAGAATATGTACTAAACAAGAGCTAGAGAGATGACTCTCTCCTCAGTGGCATAAAATAGAAGGGAAGGGCTTCAGATACAAGAAACCAGAACAGGCACAGAGGAGAGTCAGAGGAAGGGCACAAATGAAAGAAATTTCCCTAACAGTGCAACCAGACTGATTGTTCCAGATTTTGTTCCTGTTCTTTCTGATTTTATACTGAGTTAAATGAATCAACTGGAGAAGCTGGTATAAAAAGTTTCTGATCATACTGGGAGCTAACAGAAAATATTCTGTGATAAGCAAAATGTGTATGGATCTTCAAAATAAAATCGGGGGGAACAAAAGCTGAGACTTTCTGATCTTTAAAATCAGTCTGAATGCACCTTAAATTGACTACAAATAAAACAAAGTCATATATTCAGAAAATAGGCAAATGTATAACAGGTAAGATCAAAATATGATCGCCAAAAAAAAAAAAATCAATAACCAGAGGTAGAAATATGCCCCCAAACCCTCATCATGTAAAAGGTTACAAGATACATAAAGGGGTGAAATCCTAACCTTTGGAAACTCAAATGTGAAAGTGGCCTCAGAAAATTTCAAAAGAGGAGATCAGGAGCACTGTGCATTCACTCAACACAGCTGCCAGTTCATAACACCCTGTCCCACTATCCTCATGACTTATCACTATCTCTCCCCCACTTCCTCACCCAGTCTTGCTTCTAAGGTTTCCACTTTCCAGACAACAATGGTTCTTTTCCAGTCTCTGAATAAGAAAGCAATCACAGGATCCTAAACTGGGACAAGTAGAGAGGAAAAATAAAAATGCATCACATATGGAAACATGTCCAACATCTCAATTTCAGTTGCTTACCAGAAATCAGTGTGGACACTGACATATTTTTAACCACACATTTTTTAGGTCTTCTCAAAAGAATGTTTATGTACACAGAAATGTGAGGTGTATCAATTGTAAACTGCCTGTCCAAACACTGAGTAGAAACATGGATGCTGAAATTTAGATGATCAGAGGAACAGAGGTTGGAAATGTTTTTGAACTACAGCTTCTCAGTGTTCCACCTATTATGGAAACATGCTGGTTGACAGATTGAGAAAGCTGTCCCTTAAAGTAAATACATAAGTAACTTTTCCAATCACTGAGCAGGAGCCAAGTGAAAAGTGTAATAAATAGAATACTGTGATTCCAGTTGCATGCTCATCTCCTAATTCAGAGGTGCAGGTTCATACAGTTGACATCTTTGACCAATACTGGATATTTTCACAAAGAACCACATCAATTCCTGCTTTGCCAGTTTTAGTTTTGTCCATTCTGGGTTTCCATAGGGCAGAGAAAGATAGATGCAGGCTTGTAGGATCTAGGTGTGTGTGCATCAGAACTTCACAATGGCTGGTGCAAAAAATGCACATTAAAAATTAAAGGATGTTGAGCCCAGGAATTTGTTTTACATATCAGAACTGAACAAAGTTCAGAGCAATTCCAAAAATGTTGCTATCACAATATTTCCAAGTAAGGCTGCAATTCTCATTTAGCTAGCTATTGTTAGTCAGAAATGCTTCCCAGGATACTTCATATCTCCTGGAGATTCTACCCATTAAAGTGATCAAAGAAACATCACTAAAAAAGAAGGCAGACACCACCAAAAAATAGGACATGGCAGGAAACAATTTGCATAAAAGAGCATATGCTACTAAATATAGATAGATGAAAAAATAGAAATTATTTTTATCATTTAGATAGAATTGCAATGCATTTCAACTGAATAAGAAAGACTCTAAGAAGGTGAGACCTTTAAAGCAAAGTTTGTTTTCTGGCAGCCCTTCAAAAGGAAGACTGACCTCTGTAATTGTGTAGCTACCCTGCTGCCAGAGGATTCCAATCTACTTTCTACTAAAGATGGGGAAAAAATATTCAAAAATTTAGAAGCAAAAGAATGAAAAAGAGGCTTCTCAAGTTCTGGGAAACCTAGTGAGGTGAATCATCATAAAGCCCATTTCTCTTCCTCCCATGTCTTCAAATAGACTTGGATGACTTACTTCTGCTCCTGCTCAGACCCTTCTTTCCCTTGCCTACCCTAACATGGCCATTTCAGGAGAAGGGTAGGGAAATAGCTGAGGATCAACACTGGTTATATTCCAATAGCTAGCACAAAATAATATCAACCTCCAGGACAGTTGGAGGCCACAGGAAGGTTCCAGAGGAACTCTGAATTATTGTGTGTCAGCTATAAGAATGTATCTAGTGTTGATGCTCACCTATCCTGTCCTCTCCCTGGCTTCTTCACAGCCATGTCAGGAGGGTGAAGGGCAGACAAGGAATATCCAGCCATGTTTTGATAACCAGACCCATCTGCAGTTGTTATGTGTTTTTGTTATGTGCCAGTTAATTTCTGTTAGCCAAGAGCATCCTGATAACCAGATGATCTTCAGTCACCTGCCATCAGCTGCCCTCCTCCCCTGACTGATACAAGCTGGAAAGCAGGAAGCAGTTGAAGATTATTGCCAGCTGTGTTCTGATAGCCAGTGCACAGCAACGCAGGCATGACACTGATGCAGCGGCTCTTGGAACAAAGCCAGCAATGGCCCTTGGTTCCCCCCAACACACACCCTCTACTAGGCCACTGCATGCCCTGTCCTGGGAAGGGCAAGGAACAGATGAGTCTGGGAAGAGACTTTCTCCTTCTATAAGTGTTGGAAATACAACAATGCTCAGTATTTGAAGAATCAATCATCGAGAGAGAGCAACAGTTAAAGAGTGTTTTGCTGAGCTAAAATCTCCTCTTGTGTTATCCAGTTATCCTAACCTCTTACTTTTTGGTATCACTTCATCTTTTCTCTCTTCTTTCTTTTTACTCTTTTACCACTCTAGAAGTAAAGCTAACTTAGGCCATTTCTGCACTAGACTGTTATAGTGCTATTATTCCACTTTCAAAGGCTCCTCCCTAAACTGAAAACCTCAGGATTCCATAGGATGTCGAAAGTGGAATAATAGCACTATAATGATAAGAGTCTAGTGCAGACATGGCCTTAGTCCTCTTCCTATTGCAGCTTTGCTTAGAAATGCTCTCCGAGGATGCTAGGCTATCTATAACGGAGCTCCTATAATAAAAGTTTAATTTATTTCCTATAGACATTAGTGTAAATGCTCCTTAATCATAGTAGCTAGCTGCTGCATGCACACACTCTGTGTCATTAGAAATGTATTTGAGGACTGCATAGTGTTTAAAAGCATTCCCACAGCAGAGAGAAAGCTGATGAAATTATTTGTTATCACATATCAGGTTAAATCCAAAGCTTAAATCCTTTGTCTGGAGATTGGAGTCTCTGTTATTTAAGACCATGATGCTTGGTGTCAAGATCCAATATTTACTCTATGATGTTATTCCCATTCATTGCTAAGGAACTCACTTCCAAGTTTTCAGTATTAACACTCATACAAAGATTTGAGTGGCTACAAAAGTATTAATTTTGGTTTCATATAAAGTGCCATCTAGTGGCTACATCTGTGATTTGTACTTTTGAGACACCATTGACTTCTACATCAAAACTCACAGATTGGCTCCATAAAAAGACACATTCAAGAAAACATCTGTTGGTGCCAAAAATGTCTTAGTATATTCTTGAAGTGTCAAAAACTCTTAGTATATTTTGAAACAAGAGTACACAATGTAAAACTACCAGTGTGTTTCCTAAGAAGCATGGTCATGTGCTGTACCACCTTGTATTTGAAGGTGCCTCTATCAGTCCAGTTTCAAGTCTCATATATATATATATAGAGAGAGAGAGAGGGAGAGAGGGAGGAGGAGGAGGAGGAGGGAGGGTAAAAAGTTCTTGAAGTTACCCATCTTTTGTGAGTACTTGGACAACAAATTCAACAGGAACACAGTTCAGCTGGGGCCCTTTCACACTAGAGAATAATAAAGCTATGATTCCACTTTAACTAACATCATTCCATTCTATAGAATCCTGGAATCTGCAGTTTAGGATGGGGTATTTAAAAATTCTTAACAAGAAGATCTAGTGCAGAGCTTTCCAAACTTTTCATATTGGTGACACACTTTTTAGACATGCATCATTTTGCAACACAATAAGTCAGTTTTACTAGCAAATCAGAGGTTAAACTAACCCCTTGTAAGAGATGCAGACATAAACTGGGTTTCTTTAAATTAAATATTTATTTTTATTATAAAGAAAAAGGAACAATACAACAGAACAAAACAAAAACACCATGTGAATAACATAAATGTGAAAAATAGAAAAATTACAACACAAGTCGCTTACATTACTATTTTTCTCCAGATCCTTTATCATCATATACTTATTCAACATATTATATATCATATTGATTGTATATTTTTATTTCATATGCCTAAATCTCATTCTCTTGTACTCATTATTGCTATAATAATTTCATTCTTAAGTCCATTCTTTTCAACTATATTTAACCTATTGCTAATACTATATAGGATCCAGTTATTAACCATAAACTCTAACTCTAAATGTGAGCCCATTCCCAGAGCCAATTATATTTCAGCTTACTCTGCTTTCCAAAATTGTAACTCTTCTGGTGGAGTTGTGACACTTCCCTCTTTTGTTAAAGTCTTTTCCACAAATATTTTCCATATCACTTCAAAGTCATTCCTTTTCATTATCTCTTTTTTAACCTTAATTCGACATGTTAACTTATCATTGATAGCAATTTTCCACACTTCTTTATACCAATCCTTTATTTGAAAGTCTTCTTGAGTTTTCCATTTTCTCGATATAAATTAGCCTTGCTGTAGTTAATAAACTTGTAATTAACTCCTTCATTGTCTGGGTACAATTAATCTTATCAAATATAGATAATAATGCTATACTCGAATATATTTGTAAATCAATTCCTGTTATCTGTTTTATCTCTTTAAACACCATTTGCCAAAATTTCTGTACCCTTTCACAATTCCACCACATATGGATATATGTGCCAATTTCTTGGCAACCCCTCCAACACAACCTTCTATGTGGTTTAACCTTACTGGTGTTAGGTACCATCTCCAAACCAATTTATAATAATTTTCTTTTATCCTTACAGATAATTTTTTCAAATGATGCTGATTCCAAATTTCCCCCTAGTCTTGAATATCTATTTTTTGTACTAATTCTTCCTCCCATATTTTTCTAAGATATTGATCTTCATCTTCATCTTTTGACAATATTTTATATATTTCTCTTGTGGTACCCTTCAATATTTCATTTTCTTCCATATCATCTCTTTGCTTAATCATTTGTTCAAATCTAGTGTATTCTCTAAAATCTTTGTTATTACTTTTCCAATTCCTTGTCCATTGCTCCAGTTGAATGTAATTAAACCATGACATCTTAGTACCCTGCACTCTCTCCTTTATTCTCTCTTTATTCGTCATTATATCCATCCATTCTTTTAACTTATATATTCCTTGCTTTTTTATTTCCTTCTCTTATTCATCCCTCAAATTTATTTGTCCATCATCACTACTGGAATTAATGGTGAAATAGCTGGCATTAGTTTTTCCTTGTTTTTCTTCCATATCTCCAATATCTTTAAAAGGAGATTTTCTATTTTTTCTATTTCTCTCTTGATCAGATTCCAAAAAAAGATATTCTCTGGTCTCCTCTCAATTTCTATTGTTTCCATCTCTAACCATTCTAAATCCCCTTTTCCTGAGACTCCATCTATAATATATCTCTATTGATTTGCATTATAATACCATTTTAAATTTGGGAGGCCCAATTCACCTTCTTTTTGGGATCTGTACCAAAATTTCTTATTAAACCTCTCTTTCTTATCCCCGTTAAAAAAATTGTTCAATAATAACTGCCAGTTTTTCAATTCTACTTCTGATACTTTTATTGGTAACATCCTAAATAAGAAATTAAACTTAGGTAATATTTTCATTTTTACTAATGCAATTCTTCCAAACCATGATAATTTAATATTTTTATATTCCTCTAATTTCCGTATCACTTCTTGTCCTAATTTATTATAATTTTTCCTCTAATCTTTGTAAAGTTTTTGCTATGTTTATTCCTAAATATTTAATTATTTCTTTTATTTTAATATCTGTTTTTCTTTCCTTTAAAAAGTCTTGCTCTTCTGTCTTCGATTTTGTCCAGTTTATTTGTAATCCTGTCATTTCCCCAAATTCTTTCAAATGTTCATTTCCTCTATCCATTTTCTTTATCGGATCTTGGATTGTCAACAAGGTATTATCAGCAAATAAACTCACTTTATTCTTTTCCTTGGTCCCAATTCCTTCCTAATTTTCATCATTTGTAATAACATTTGCCAAAGTTTCTATAACAACTGCAAATAAAATTGGAGATAAGGGACAACCTTGTCTTGTACCTCTAGCTATTTGAATTTGTTTTGTTAATCCATCATTCACTGAGATGCAGACATAAATTGTTATAACAAAATGTATGGGGACACAATATATCTCATGAAAACCTTTCATATCTTTTTAAAAATATATGATTTATAAATAATAACATACATTTTCCAAGATTGTAAGCAACACACCTACACACTTCAAGAGACACACTAATGTGTTGCGGCACATCATTTGGAAAGCCCTGCTCTAGTGCTTCACCAGGCTACAACCCCAAGATTCCATGTTATGCAGCAATGACTGTTCAATTGGAATCATAATAACAGAACTGTGTAGTATGAAGGGCTCCCCACAAGCACAGACTCTTTCCTATTCCCATCTACATAGAAATTAGCCCACGAAAAATTTATGCACACCTCTCTCTTTCTCTACATTCTTCTTATAGATATATAAGTGGCTGCCCCAATGCACCCCATCATCTCCTTTCAATGTGGGAGACAGTGAAGTGAAAATGGATCACTCATACGTCTGTGACTAGAAGGTCCTAAGGTATCCCCTTTCTGGTCAGAAGTTTTTAAAAATATTAAAAGATATTGATCAAACCATTATTGATCAAACCATTAAAGCACAAAAATGTAATTTTTATACTCTTGATGGCAGCCCATTTAGAAATATCTGAACTGTGGAAAACATGATCTGAATTAAATATTCAGGCTTGGTTCCATTGTGTATGAACTCTTGCACTTTTTTGAAAAACTTTTAGTAAAATAAGCAGGTCAACAAACCCAGACAGATTACAACAATTTATGGGGGGGGGGGATTCAAATACATAACAGGAAACATATCTGAGTTGCCAGATTGGTGACTGGTCACTTAGCTCAGGTGATCACGTAGGTCATCTGATCATTCTTGCCATGGAAGGTTAGCTCACGTGTTGGTATTGGCATCCGGAATATTTGGTGTCGCCTTTGTGGGAGGGGGGAATTTGATGTTTGTATGCACACATTTTCAGATTGACATTTTACCTCCCCCTTTTCTACTGGCTTCACCTTATAGAAGCACAGGTGGGCAGTTAGAATGAAGAAACAACAAGGACTATTTGATTAAGTGAATATGTGAATACGCACATGCACTGCAGGGATTTAAAAAAAATAACTACCCACAGCTGTTGTGATTGTACAACCAGACACTAATTGATACAGCTACATAGTGGAGGGGGGAGGGGGGTCTCACAAGGCTTTCCAAACTGATTTCAGTTTGTACTAAAACAGGAGTGTATGACAGTAAAGGGATCAAAGTGGGACACAGATACTATGCAGCGGAGTTGGGATATAGCCCTTGTAAAGATTCAGCCTTAATGTAGTTAACATCTTTAAAAACATCTATGTGGCAACTCATAATCATTAACTGAAACTGATACAATTTTTGGACTTTTTTTCCCGACTGAAATTACAATAACACAGATATGCAAGTCAACCATTTCACTAGAATGTTTGTAGATCCTTTAAATTTAATGTTTATTTTGAGGTTGTATTTTTTCTTATCCAAATATTATGTGGAACACATGTACTTTTGAAACAAGTCAACATAAGTCTTTTTTTTTAAGGCAGCTTCCAAATCTACTAATTCATCACCACGGTGAAATGATCAAAAATGTAACACAAAGGAATTAAACTGGATTCAAAAACCTTGATACAACTTTCAACTAGGAATGGCATGAAATTATCACTGTATTTTTGCACTTGCCAACTGTTGTGGTATATTTACAGGTGTGATGCAACCCATAACTGGAGAATGTTTGGTTATGTGCGTGCATTCCATTTCCAGCTTTTCTCAAGGATCTAGTGCAATTGAGTCAAGCTAGCTTGTTTTCAAGGCAAACTCAGAGAAATGTAACTGCTCATTTCCTCTTTGAGGCCCAAAATCAAATGAAAGGATTCTTTTGGAAGTTCAGGAATCTGGACTGCAATCCAGAGCAAAGGGTTAAAGTCAACCTTACCTATTCCTATGTTAAGGTCCTGCCCTACACAGGTCACCACATTTACTCTAGAGTAAAAGAGTGACAGAGGTAGCTGCTAGTATGAATAGTTTAATATGCAAACACCCTCACAGACAAATGATCTCCATGGACACCTGCCTGGTCAATGCAACCAAATCAGAAGTATGTAGCTCAGCACCCACATTGTGATGTTTAGCCAGGCCCACTGACCTAGTGAGCTGGTTAGAAGAAAGTGGTTCAAGAGAAAAGAAAATGCTTGTTCTACTCTGGGCTACTCATTGTGCCTGACTACCTCTAATTGAGCTTGTAAATATTTACATAGGATGCTCTCAACTATAAATGGATGGATTTTATTAACTCTGTTTTGGCAAAGAAGAAAACTATAAATTCAAGAAAGAAAGAAAGAAAGAAAGAAAGAAAGAAAGAAAGAAAGAAAGAAAGAAAGAAAGAAAGAATAAAGAATCTAAATGTTAAATTTCTACACAATGACTGTATGTTATTTGTCTCTCTGTTATACTCACTGAACAACCTACTGTGAATTTTTATCTTATTCATTTATGCTACTTAAATTCCTGCATACTTCCAAGGACCTTAAGAGAACATATGTGGTTCATACTATACTCACAATGACTCTGTGAGAAAGGCTAGTCTGAATGACAGTAACTCAGAAATGGATAAAAATTTGCAAAAAGCTTTATGAGACACATCATTTCTGCATGTTCATTGCAAATAGCTTTTCCTTGAAGAAGACCACACAAATATTTCACAGTCCAAACTCATTGGGCTATTTCTTTGAATAAAACATTTTTTAAAATAGCCTGAGACCTTGGTCATTTCCATACTACCCTGTTATAGTACTATTATTCTGCTTTCAACATCCTATGGAATTTTGGGGTTTGTAGTTTACTGAGGCCCAAGAGCTCTCTGGCTGAGAATTCTGAATGCCCCTCCCTAAACTGCAAACCCAACATTCCATAAGATGTGGAAAGTGGAATAAGAGCAGTATAACAATATAGGGCAAAAATGACCCCTGTCTCTCTTTATATCAACACAGAGAGTTAAAGTCTTGCCATTAGGACTAGCCCAGGAAAATGGCTGAGTGGGGATTTGAACCCAGATCCCCCTGACTGTGCTTTAGCAGTCTAGCCACACTTTCTTAGTTCCTTCCAGGAATTCCAACAATAGTTGCAAGAAGCACAAACCCACTGTTACTTTACATCCCTTTACCTACATTTTTTCTATAAAGGTTAGGTAAATATATGCAATGTGACATTGTTCTGCCTCTAGTGGCAGGTAGCCAATGATGAGGAAATACACAACTCAAAGATATTACATAATAGACATTATGCTCACTTTGACATTATGGGGAAGGAAAAGGTGGGAAAGACAGATATCAGTAACAGCTCTGGGTTTTTTTTCATAATGTCTACTTAAGCCAACAAAAAGTCCAACTCTGACTGACAAGCATATTTTCCTGTAAGCCATAGCTACCAAATACTGTGGCATGTGCTATTTTTTCTTCCTCTAAGTTCAAACACTGTGAAATGTGTTTGAAATGTGAAATATGAATTGATTTGTTACTATTCAAGATTTTACTTTTAATTTCTTGTGGGTTGCTAACACAGAGATGCCCTCAGAAGAGATGCCCTCATCATTTTGAAGTTCGACGTATCCTCCTTCCCATGTAGTTAAATGCAGCAGTCTTGCGCAAAGTTGTTTGAAAGTCAGTGTCATCGGGCTGAGTGGGACTTAGTTCTCCCATCACAGTGGTAGCTTGTGGCTGCCATATGAGTGGTACAGTTAATCCACTCTGGATTTCAGCCTAAACTTTAAATAAACTATCCTACTACCAAATTAGTCTGAGCACCTTGCATAGCTCTTTTGAACTTCAGATTAAAACTCAGAGTGGATTCACCACTGTGTTGCCTTAGGAAACACCTGGTACCATCAAACCACATGCATTCATTTCTGTGGGAGTTTCACCTTCTGCGCAAATTGCAGGTACAGGGACTTCCTGCACTTAGCTTTGAGTGAAAAAAAGATACTGACAGAGGTGTGCTAAGTAATAAAGATGACATGTAGTTTGGTCCAGATAATACACAAGAGAATATCTATGATCATTGTACTGAGATGATAAGTACTGTGGAACAGGAATTTAAATCTTGGCTTGTTTTGTTCCTGCATACAAAAACAAATAATTCTATGAGTTTTCGCCATCCAGGAGAGAAATGACAAGAATTTTCATAGATTTTTTTTAATGATTTTTCCCACTTTAGGTCTTTGTGGGTGAAAAATGATTATAAAAAAGAACCTCCACTCGTTTTATGTAAATGTTCTGTTTGTACAACAGCATACAGTGTATTGCAAGGGAGTGAATACTCAAGCAACCAACAACTGGCCATCTGTGTTTGTTTATTTAACTTTTGAGCCACAACGGAAATACTTCACACCTTCACAATGTCAATTACCTTGTGTACATCAAGTGGTTACAACTCCAATGTAACCTCTTTCAATTCCAGGTTGTAACACAATAAAATGTGGAAAGTCAGAGAGGGAGGAGGGGAATAATTCTGCAAGGTGCTGTATTATGTAAGTATGTAGCTTTTAGTATTCAGATTTGCTTTAGAGCAGTGGTTCTCAACCTGTGGGTCCCCAGATGTTTGTGGACTTCAGCTCCCAGAAGCCCTGAGCATTGACCATAGTGGCTGGGGCTTCTGGGAGCTGAAGTCCACAAACATCTGGGGACCCACAGGTTGAGAACCACTGCTTTAGAGAGACCTTTCTCAGAAATGTTGGGCTCAAAGAACAGAGGCATCAGAGCCTAAATCTCCCCACCTTCACAAACAGAATGTAGTTGGGGGTGGAGAATCCATTGATACCAACAAAGTCCTTCATGTCAGAGTTCTAATCATACCAACAGAATAAGTTTCAATGTATAAATGATTAATATACCAGAGAAAAGAGGCTCCCCAGGACACCAGGTTTTAACTATTCTGATCCCAGTGAGATGAAGGGAAGACCTACTTTGTCTTCTTTACGTTTTGTGCAGGTATAATATTTATGGGGATCGGGTTCAGAAGTAATATTCTCTTGACCCTGTCATTGTAATTTTTAAGCACTTTGTAGATTCTGCCTTAGATCTTTATGGTTTTAAGCCTATTTCTAGCTCCTTAATAGGAAGCTGTCTCTCCCAGAACCTGCTCCAGAGATTGGGATTGCCCAAGAACCCTTCTGCTAACATTGAGCTGCCTGCTTACCTGCTGTAAAATTGAGGCAAGTCAAATGATTTCCAGGGCTGCTGGTTTGTAATAAAACACCATATCATATACAGTCCTGCCTCATCAAACAGCTATAGTGTTTTTAACATCATATTACTTTATTGCACTAAATAGGGAAGGGCTGACAATTCCAGGTCCGTTCATAAACATATCCGGTGAGGCTCGTCTGTTTCATCTGTTTCTTTTCACTATTACATCTGAGGGCTCTTTTCACTTATAAAAACACCTGACTGTTCTTACAGTTGTGATCTCTCACTCCCATTAATTTCAGCTGCTCTTTGATCAGAATTGCAGCTGGCGCTTAGCATGCCAAGACTATAACATCTTGCAGCCTATGTTCAAACAGCGATCAGACCACATCTCAGTACTGTTGGGTGGTTTCATATAGAAGACTAGGATGTTGGGGGATGCAGTTTGGCAACATTACAAAATGCAACACTTCATTTTGGCAAAAGCCAAGAAAATTGTCAGGGTTTGTTTTGGATGATTAAAAAGAAAAAGACTGTAAGAGAATGAAGAAACTGTAGCTCAGGAGTGAAATGTCTAATGGCTGTCTAATGTGGGAAAAAGTTTTGCAAAGCCTCCTAGATAGGAATACCAGCTTACCAGAAGCATACAGTGTGGTCTGCTCTTGATCCTTGGAGAGGAAATTACCATGCGGGAATCAGCAGGTGAAGTTTTTCTCAGCTGGGAGATAAACAGGATTACTAGTTAATGTCCACAGATGAAGCTATTAGTGGAAAACACAGCCACAGAAAGTAGATGGCAATGTGGCCACTCTTTTGCCCACTGAAATCTGTCAACCATCTATGCATACAGAAATTTTGTTTATTTTATATTTTTTTAAAAGAAAAATGGAAAATTTCAAGTTGATCAAGAGAACATTATCTGGTTTTACCATTCAGTGCCCTGGATATGTCCTTCTGCAGCCTTGTAAAAAAAAATCAAATAGAGTATCACAAGTACAAGTGCCCAAGATAAGTATAAGCCCTTGTTGTAGTACTAGAGCCACAGCAGCTGGTCTTAGATGCCAGGTACTGAGGGTAGGTCTGATAGAAAGAATATCTGTAACAGGGATGTGTCCCATAGAGCACATAAGTACACACCTTTTGATTGGGCAAACATTTCAGGAGGTGATGATGGACATTTAATTTCTTAATATATAGTAATGTAAAGAGAGAGAAATTTATAATAAGCTCTTATTATACAACACTTCATATACAATCTGTCACACATCTACACTTAACATACTGAATCCTGTTCTATTTTGGAAGCTGGGAAGGTTGGACTCAATCAATTCCTGGATGGGAAACCTCTAAGGGCATTTCTGCACTAGACTGTTATAGTGCTATTATTCCACTTTCAACATCCTATGGAATCCTGAGGTACCTTCCTAAACTGCAAACCGCAGGATTCCATAGGATGTTGAAAGCGGAATAATAGCACTATAACGGTCTAGTGTGGATATGGCTTAAGAGGTCCTTTCATACCACACTATTTTAATACTATGATTCCTCTTTATTTGCCGTGCCTCCATCTGATGGAATCCTGCTTTAGTGAGTGACTCAAGCAGCAGTTGTGTTTTCTGTCTTCCAATGTCCCAGAAACAGAGATTCTGGGAGCTGAAGTTCAGATCATCTGGAAGAGCAAAAGTTTATTTCAAATCTACTTTAAATACAATAAATAAATGTTGAAAACCACTGCTCTAATGGCTGAGAATTCTAAATACTTTACGAAACTCCAAATCCCAAGATTCTATAGGATGGAGCCATGGTGGTGAAAATGATAACAAAGTACAGGCAGCCCCCTGTATCCATGAGGGATATGTTCCCAGGCATAACCTGGATGACAAAAACATGGATAAAATGCTTTTTTTTTTCAATGAGATGAAATATATAGATACCAAGATGAGTATGCAGCTTGGAGAAGAAGCCCTTGTTACCAGGCTATACACCCCCACCCCTTGATATGGTTTAATTGGCAAGATATATTAATTGACTTCAATATAAAATGTACCCTGAGGTGACCGAATGGACATGCTGGGCAAGAAGAAGAAGCTGGTCAAACACCATTACAGAGCTATCATGATGTCCATTAGTCCTTTATCACCTAAAGCTAAGATAATTAACCCATTCTAGACCTTATTCTCCACTCTGCAAACTCCATTGTTTATTCAGTTGGAAAACCATTCACGTTCTTGTCCTCCAGGTAGAAATTATGTGTAAAACTCCCCAGTTTTAGCCAGCTAAATGCAGTATATTGCTTGCTGTTCACCACACTGTCACTCCAATTCCCAATTGTGTACTGTCCTATATGCAAGTCAAAGCCACATTGCTGCTTCTTTGCTGCTGTCTGAGACTGGTAAATGTTACCCACTACACCCTGAATCTTGCTATCGAAAACCTTTCCTCCCTTTTTCCTTCAGTTAGCCTTATGTGAATGTGTGACTGTTTGGATCTTGTGTAAAACACATCTGAACTTACTTTTGAATGTCTGGCTGGTTCTTCCCTGTGAAGACCCCATAAACATTGATGGAAAGATCTCACTAGGTTATCCCCCTTTCACAGGCCTCCTAATTGAGCTAATATTCCCCATCTTTGCATGGAAGTATGGACATTGTGGGTTAACCCCTGAGTCGCCCACGTTTTGGGGGTAACACCCTAAAACTTGACAGAATGTTAAAATCTGAAGGAACTCAGCCAGTGCACAACTGATAAAAACATAAAAATTAAGAACAATGTGTAGCCCAAAAAAGAGATAGGAATAAAATGTTTATGGATTGCCTTTCAGAGTGAATGAGTGAAACCGTGGATACTAGTCATATGGACATGAAGGATCTACTGTACTATAACCATACAGTGTGAAAAGGCCCAAATAAGGTTAAGAAAGAATCTTGTGTGAAACCCTGGAAAACCACCATCAGTCAAGGTCAACAACAGGTCCCAGTGACCTATATTGATGGGGAAGCTTCCTATGTCCAATAAAAGCCCAGTTTTTTATGTCAACAACTCACTGTGCCTCTTTCCTTCCTAACTCAATATCTTGTTCACAAACATTAAATTGTGAATCTTAATTCACAGCTCTGAGTAACAGTCCAAATTAATTGGGCAGTAGTTTCTTGGTTGCAGAGTCTTTTTTTATGATGGGATGTATGTGCTGTATTTTTTTATGCCTTTTAAATGACTTCAAACCTTGAAACTCTTTTAAAAATATTTTAATTGGTAAGAATTTTAAAAAATACAAAACAACATGTAAGTAAAAAGTATACAAAAACATTCAATGTCTATTATCTAAACAAACAAAAATTCTGTTTGTTTGGATACTGTGAAAATAAATGGTGTTTTAATATGATAGCTGAATTGTGTTTTAACCTTTTTTAATCCTCACGCTTTCAGTGTTAGTGAAGCCACTTTAGGTCCCATGTCAGGACAATAAGAGATAGATATATGATAGATAGATAGATAGATAGATAGATAGATAGATAGATAGATAGATACAAATATAGTCCTCAAGTAACTAACATTAGAATGCCAGCAGGCACTGTAAGATTTGCACATATGACATGAATCAAAGCAGGGTTTCCTGAGCATGTAAGCCCTCTGTCTTTAAGAAGTTGCAGATATGACAGAATAATGTCAATGCTCCTTACTCAGTGTGCATTGATGGGAGAAGATGTGCCTGGTGATTTTCTTCTCCCATGCAAGTCTCACAGATATAAGAGGCTTCTCAGAATCGAGACCTACCAGATGTATGCATTGCAGTGATACAGGAAGGATGTGTTTTGACCAGATTCGTTCTACAACATTTTGCAGAACCCCACAACAGCAGTAATTTACTTAACGGTTACATACGCTAGAGAATTCTATTGCTCTAAGGTATTTTAATTGTACTGGAAATATTTGCTTCATTTCTAACTAGGGAGGGGGGGACTTTCAAAAATCTTGTTCATGGTTGTTGCACAACATTTCTACACTTGTTTGGAATTGGTGAGTAATGGAAATTTTTCAGCGCAAATGAAATGACTGCTTTTGTAGTCAACTTTGTCTTGCTGTTGTAATTACCTGAGGGACAATATATGGCAGTTCTGATTAGATTTTGGTTTATGCCATTTTCTTTGTTTTACATTTATGTTTCTTTTTGAATATGTCAGCTTGATGGTGTGTGTTCTTGGGTTGGGCAAACTATACTAGGAACCAGACCTGCTGTAATTCCTCATGCAAGGGTCCCTGAAGTCACTATGTTCTGTTTTGCAGATTGGATAAGAGGCTGGATAAAGTTAATTATGCAATTACAGTGCATGCAGAGGTCAAACTATTACAAAAATGTCAATACTGCAAGTCATACACTGGGAAAATGGGTTAAATATGCAGAGCTTCTTAATGCATATTTGGTTAATACTATTTCATAAAAAGAAAACCTAAATGCTGGATGATGTGTTACCTGAAAAGGGGGAGGGACCTTCAAGTCCCCCAGCAGTGCCAGCATCTTCTTAGGAAGATGGGGAATTATAGCTTAAAGGGGAGTTGCAAGAGGGGGCTAACCACAGGAACTTTTAACCTGTGTATACTAGTACTAACTGTGGGACACCAGTTGAGTGTCAAAAGAATGTCTTTATTGGATGAATTCACACACAAGTGCAAGCAATCAAGCAGTTTCATGAACCACACAAGGCTAAGGGAGAGAAAGGCTGGATAGTGAGAGTTTTAGGGTAGAGTGGGTGATAATTACCATTCCTGAAGTAGAAGATTGAAGCAAGATGGCTCAAATGTGAGAGCTTGAGGGTAGCCCAGGGCATGAGAATTGGGGAGCAAGTGGACAGAGTGACATGCCTATGGGTATCCAATGTGCTTTGGACTGCTGGGCTTGGAACCAGGGTTTAGATACCCTTTTTTCTGCCCTGAAAGGGAATGCATTAATTGCTCTCTGGCAGAGTGAACAAAAGGGGTTCAGAACAGACTAATGGTCTTAACTTCAGGTGACAAAGAGCTGATAGCCATCATGATAGCCTTTTAATGTCTGGGGAGATGAGAAAACAAAGGAGAGTTTTCACAGGAAGAGTTTACAGGTTAATAACTGTTGGTTGCTCAATTGAGGCACTATTGTACTTGGAGGGTGGGTCTTTGAGGGGATTATCACAAGCCCATCAGTGCCAGGCTTTCTGACTAATCCTTTTGACCTTACACCCTGGCCATGCTGAAGTCATCCATCTTAGCATGAAGCTCCCAGCCAGAGTCCTTTTTCCACATGGAATTCAGCCATAAGTATAAGATTTATATTTCTTTTATGCCAATTAAACAATATTTCTCACCTATTATACTGTATCATGGATTGAGAGTATACAACATGGTAACAGATGTACCCTCACAATGACCATTAGCAAATCTCTGAAGTGATGGTAAGACCATTCCTAAAGGAACATTCCCCATCCCAACAAAATCTTTGGGTCAGTACTACTTAGTGGTGATTCCATTCTTACTCGGGTGCTGGAGCCAAGAGGGCATTTCTTAACCAATGGATTTGGTGTTCTTCTGGGATCAAGCTGATCCTATCATACTGTTTACTGTTGACATGTGACCATTCACTGAAGCTATCCAGAGTTTTAAAGTACCTTATCATGTTAATCATTCAACTCTGATTCTCATTTTCCTCTTCAGCAGGTAAAGTGGTAGATAAGCTGAATTGATGCCTGGCAATGAGAATGGATTAGGTAAGGCCAGAAAACTGAACTTCAGATCAGATTAGACCCAAGGTGCTTTTAGTGGCTGGTTCTCTTGACTGGATGAATGATGTTCATCCTGTTCTGGATGGGCCTGCACTTCCTCAGAAGGAATAAGTTCATAGCCTGGGGCTCTCCTACATCTCTTACTGTCACTAGAGGCAAAGGTTGCATTCCGCTCACTTTGGCTAGTAACCCAACTGCATCCTGTCTTAGACAGAATTAACTTTGTCTCTACCTTTGAAGATGCTTGATAAAATGAAGGGAGCGTAGGATGTATTGGCTAAATTGCTAATGAGATTAGAGGATCTGGTTATGTAACTCCTGTTCTGGACCAACTGTACTGGCTCTAGATATGCTTCTAGGTCCAATTCTAAAAAACTATAAAACCTTATTCAGTTCAGGACACCAGTACCTGATTGTATAACTCTTTCATCATTAACCTACTCATACCCAATCTCTTTGGCCTTCTTTCAAATGATTTCTCCAAAATAGGTTCAGAGTGTACTATCAAAAAACTATGGCTGAGTCCTGTTGTGGAATGTTCTCCTCACTGAAGTCTTACTCATCCCAATATTATCATAGTTTCACCACCAGGTCAAAATGTTTCTCTACTCCTAGGCTTGATGGGATGTGATTGGCTAATTTTCCCCATAACTGCTGATTGGCTGCTTATCCCTGTAACTTGTTCTTGGGTACATGAGTGATGTTGGTTTTGTATTATATAAAGGCTTTACTGTTCTTGTTTTTAGCATGTGTATGTTTTAATTCTAAGATGCCTTTAGTCTTTTTTTTTCGTTTTTCTTTTTTTATATCCAAGAAATATAGGTGATTGTGAAGTGATGATAATGGAAGATAGGGCCTATCTCCCTTCCCATGGAGACAGCTGCCTCCCCCCCCATGTGAAAGGGTGGGGCAAGAAGAAAGATTACTGAACCAGTTCCATAGGAGGAAGGCTAAGTTATAGTATCAAGGCTGGATTATTATCAAGGTTAAATTACGGTTACAACATCTTCCACAGGATAAGAAGAAAAAAAACCCTGAAAGCTGCTTTAAATAAGACTCCCATAAAAGTAGCATGGAGAAAACCTAGATCCAAAGGCAGAAATAAAACCAGGGAAATGGATTATGTAGAAGCTGCAATCCTATACTTACTTACCTAAGAGCACGTAATTGGGTTTGTAATTGCTTGACCGACCGAACCCAAAGGGTGCTCACCGATGGCTCTTTTCATCCTGGAGAGAAGTGACTAGTGGGGTGCTGCAGGGTTCTGTCTTGGGCCTGGTGCTATTCAACATCTTCATCAATGACTTGGATGAAGAAGTAGAGGGCATGTTGATCAAATCTGCAGATGACACCAAATTTGTTGGGATTGTTAGTATGCCAGAAGGCGGGATCAAAATTCAAAATAACTTTGACAGATTGGAGAGCTGAGCCAAAGCTAACAAAATGAATTTCAACATAGAGAAATGTAAGGTCCTACATTTAGGCAAAAAAAAAAAAAATGGGATGCACAAATGGGGCACACATGGTTGGATAACAGTATGTGTGAAAGGGATCTAGGAATCTTGGTAAACCACACGCTGAACATGAGTCAGCAGTGTGATGCGGCAATCAAGAAAGCCAACGCAATTCTTGGTTGCATCAGTAGGAGCATGGTGTCTAGATCAAGGGAAGTAATGGTACCACTCTATTCTGCATTGGTTAGGACTCATTTGGAATACTGTGTCCAGTTCTGGGCACCTCAGTTCAGGAAGGATATCAAGAAGCTGGAGTGTGTACAGAGGAGGGCAACCAAAATGGTGAAGGGTCTGGAAGCCATGCCCTATAAGGAGTGGCTTAGGGAGCTGGGTATGTTTAGTCTGCAGATGAGAAGATTAAGAGGGGACATGATAGCCATGTTTAAATATTTCAAGAGATGTCATATCAAGGAGGGAGCGGTCTTGTTTTCTGCTGCTCCAGAGAGTAGGACAACGAGCAATGGATTCAAGCTGCAGGAACCTCAGGAAGAACTTCCTGATGGTCAGAGCTGTTGGACAGTGGAATATGCTGCCTTGGGGTGTGGTGGAGTCTCTTTCTTTGGAAGTTTTTAAGCAGAGGCTGGATGGCCATCTGTTGGGAATGCTTTGGTGTGTGTTCCTGCATAGCAGGGGGTTGGACTGGATGGCCCCTGTGGTCTCTTGCAAATCTATGATTCTATGATTCTATGTCCCTTTAAATCCAGTGCAGAAGTTGGTTCTGAACAGATATGTAAAGGATTACACTAACAAATGAGCTGAACAAAATTTGACTCAAGGCAGGGGGAACAGGGGTTGATGAAAAAAATGGAGTTTTTATCAGTCGTGTTGTTAGCCCCATCACAGACCTATTTTCCCAAATAAGAAGCAATACTGTTTTGCTAATGCTGTTGTGTAGGGCTGTCTGGTTCTACAACTGCAGTAAAAAGTAGTAAAAAATGCAGCCCCCAAAAGGTCATTAAAAAGATCAGAAGAGCAACAGGGGAAAACACTGGAATGCCGCAGTTTGGTAGTGACATCTGCAAGATTCTCTGGAAAATATGAGTGAATAATATCAACCCCAGAGAATGGGGGTTTTCTGGAAGCTATTCCAGTGAAATTTCCTCCTCCAAAGGGGTTACTTAATGGATTAGTTTTTGCAAATGTTTGAGGGCAGTAGAATTTGGTATTGCATAAGATGACTAAAGTGGATTTTACACAGCATCTAAACAGCTCTGTCACAAAAGTCCTCATCCAGGCTGCCTGTTCTGCAAACCAGGCTCAGACTACTAGATAAGCAAGAACATGTGATGTGGACACAGAGATCATACCTGGACAATCTGCTTGCCTTTGGAGCACTGTCAGAACTAGAGGACTCAAGGCACAGGAAACCAAGAATCTAGTGAGACAGACAGCCCATAAATGTTCTTCATATAAGGTAATCTCCAAGGTACTACAAAGAACAAGCCTTTGCCATAGAAACAGGCTAAAGAATTAAATCAGAATCTATAAGTTTATAGTGAAATCTCTTGGAGAAACCTGACTGGATCCCTATGTCATATTAATCCTGGCAATTCAACAGCTTAAAAGACACATCTTTGGCTACTAATGGTCACTACTCAAGTGAAACAAAGACCAAAGGCCTTTCCTTACTACACTGTTATAGTACTATTGTTCCACTTTCAACATCCTGTGGAATTCTGGGGTTTGTAGTTTACTTAGGCCAAAGAGTTCTCTAGCTAATCTGCAAACCCCAGGATTCCATAGGATGTTGAAAGCTGAATAATATCACTATTAACAGTGTAGTTCAGAAAGGACCCAAGTCTGCAGGTTCATTTTCTGGTAAATGGAACTTGTGTGATGACGCAGAAAGTAAAGGACCGTGGTGCTACAATTGTAAGTTCAAGTTGCTTGGTGCTTTGACCACTTTGCCTGTTACTGGACTATGTCTTCTTGATTTCGTTTATTACCTTTAAATATCTTTTATTCTTCCATGTAGTCATGGAAGAGCATTCAGTATTCTCCCCTGTTTTCTCCTAAAAATTCTGTGAGATAGGTAAAGTAAGGGATTCCATATAGTATAGTGGTTTGAGCACTGGACTGTAAATCTGGGAAACCAAGATTCAAATTCCTACACAGCCAAGTAAACCCACTGGGAGACTGGACAAGTTGTGTAATCTCAGCCTCGGAATAAGGTAATGGCAAACTCCTTATGAACAAATCTTACCAAGAAAACCCTGTGATAGGATCACCTTAGTGTTGCCATAAGTCAGAAACTACTTGAAAGCACAGAACAAGGTAAAGCAAAAAGGTGATTATGGCATCAAAATGATCCCATGACTTCTGTGTTTGAGTAGACATTTGACTTTGGTTCTCTCTCATCCTCACCTAACTTTCTAAGCGTAGTGCTGCATAGCACTAATTTTGCAGTGTATTATTGGAAAGGCAGAAAAATAGTTTTCCCTTGCCACTCCTTTCCCGAAGGTGAAACAGATGTCTAAGGCCATTTCCGCCCTAGCCTGTTATAGCGCTATGATTCCACTTGCAACAACCTATGGAATCCTGGAGCTTGCAGTTTTGGGAGGAGCCAGGCAGCCCCTCCCGAAACTGCAAACCCCAGGATTCCATAGGATGTTGCAAGTGGAATCATAGTGCTGTAACAGACTAGTGTGGAAATAGTCTAAGACTTTCCTCTATTTGCTTGGATCTTGGAAGGCCATGCCATTGTACAGATTCCAAAACTAAGTTGAGGATATGCTTTGCAGTGAAATTTGAATCCATGGTAGCTGGCCATCTGACCACATTGTTGGAAAAATGGAGAAGCCTACCATCTATGTTTGTGTGTGTCTGTGTGTCTGTATTTATGTGTGTAAATATGGCTTTGGGTAGCCAAAATGTTTGTAAAAATTATTCCATTCATTTTCAGTGCAGTAACCGTTAAGAGAACACACACTGTAAGGGAAAACTTGTTGCACTCTTTGACAAAGAGAATGCTGCCATGACTACGACCAGTGGCTCAGTCTCAGTGGATCTAACAGACTTATGAAAACTCAAAATACACAGTGCCAGTTATGAAATGCTCCTTTGACATTGCATTTTTTTATCAGAGGCTCTGGGCACGCTGAGTGCACTGGGGTGCTTTGTTTTATGAATTAGATTGGAATGGATAGCTGTAATAATGTTCTTTCTTGGCCATGCTCCATGTTTCCATTAATCATTTTTGCAACTCTACACTGCAACTAAGCTGGTACAAGGAGATTAGGTGTTTCGTGAGGCCAAACATAAACCAGTGTCCTTCAGTCTTCCAGGACTACAAATGCCAGCTGTGATATGGTTTTGAAGCAAGTTCCTTTCATCCTTTGCTCTCAAGATCTTTCCCCAACACTTTTAAGTACCATTGTTGCCAAACCCATACTGTATAAATAACCAGAATTTTTGTACTATGATTCCCAGAATCTTACTACCAAGAGATTTGGGTAGCTGTAGTCCCAAAAGCAACTGTTTCAATATCTACTGGCATAATAGAGCCTGTATCATCTGCTGCCTGTTACTATATCCAGCTGTAAGGTATTTTAGAGTATTGAGTTTTATCGTTATAAGATCCTCTTTGCATTAAGACTGAGATCTGAAAGGTGCATGCATTTATATTCACACAGTATTTTTTCTAAGTGGTGACAACACTTTGCAGGCATTATATTAGGCCTGTACAATATCTAACCTACCAGTTACCTGTCAAAGGACCTGACAATCTGCCCCTCCAAATTCTTCATTCCATTTGTTGTAAGTTTGTTGAGCTACAAAAAAGTTAGATGCCTCTGCACTGCAGAGAATGAAATATGGTTGCTTGTCCATGTTTACACAGTGAATTTGTGGCTAACCTCATCACAGCATGAAATAGCTAATTACACAAACAACTTATTGGTAATTAATTCCTTTTTTCAATAACTAAGGCATACCTACGTTATATTATTATTGCAATGTAAGGAAGAATACTTCCATCACGAGAATAACTTTGTGATGTAACTTTAAAGTTATTTTTATAATTACTGGGGAATGTGCCCTTATTATTTAGATACGTTTAGTGCCAGAAGCTTGTACCATACCAGTATTCTGTTTCTTAAAGTAACTAAAAATAACCATTTTAGTTACTCCTGAAAAATCTGGAGATTAAAAAGCTGCTTCTTAACAACTGAAATCCACCTATTTCAAATTGTAAATAATTACTTTTAATAGTAACTTTCCAAGCTATTGAACTGATACTTGAACCAGAGATTTCCTGGCTTACTGCTGACACACCACTCCAAATTCTCTATCCTCTCCTCTCAAGGAGAGCTACATTAAAGTAGTTCCTGAGAGAAGGCATCCAGGGAGCCCTGGACTGACCCACACCTATCGGGATCCATATCAACTGTGACAGTCTATTCTTGGGGGGGGAGAGAAGAAGCAGCAAGAGAGCCCTCAAAATGATATTCATTTCCCTCTTTCGCAGTCTTAAACATTATATTCCTGCACAAAACACTGCTACCTGAATATAGTACATAGTACTAACCAATTGGATTATTAGTACATGGGCCATTTTGGGACTACACTGTAATGGTGCTGTTATTCCACATTTAAGATTCTGTAGAATCCTGGGGTTTGGAGTTTAGGGAGGGGCATTTAGAATTCTCAGCCAGAGAGCTCTTTGGCCTCAGTAAACTGCAAACTCCAGAATTCCAAAGAACATTGAAAGTGGAATAATAGCACTATAACAATGTAGGGCAGAAATGGCCTTAGAAGAAATTCTCAGAGCAAAACATTTTCCTAGGTCAGGAGTATGACCCATGGATTGCATGAAGCACCCCAGGGTCTTTTTGCAACCCCTGGAGCCCTCCCAATGGTCCACTTCCATCTTTATTCTTCTGGGCTAGTGTGACTTACAATGGACCGTGAGGTGGAACCTGGGTCCCAGGATGTCCAAAGTTGTCCACTTCTGTTGTAGGCTGAGTTAGGAAAAGTTATTATTAGACTTTAGTTCCCGTTATCTCCAAAGCAACATGTTCAATGCTGGCTGTAGGATTCTGGGAATGATGCTCCCTAAAATAAATGTTTTCAGACTCTGGCCCTGGTAAGGAAGCTATGGATGTTAATTCATGTTATAACCATCACTATCCAAGGAAACTACGTGTAATAGTTGGGACCATTATGCACAAGATTCCCCTACTTTTTGAATATAAAGTACAATGAGCTGAACACTTACCTTTGGGCCAAAACCAGCCAGCCACATTCCTGCCTTTCCTCATGGTCCATAGATCATAGGACCATTTCTCAAACCATCTTCAGGCCATGAGTGGGCAAGAGCCTGCCAGTACTACTTAAGATTGCGAACATGCCATGAAATCTATACAGTACATGGTAGCTGCAAGGGACAAATTCCTTTGCTCTTAACACTAGAGCTGCAACCCTGGGTCACTTTACGTCATCCAACTTTTGCATGTTAAAATAATTCAATGGCTAAAAGCCATCATTCCTCAAAGGTGCTTCAGGCTGATTCTAATCCAGGTTGTGTTCCTGTGTTCCAGATTTCATATCTCTTTTGCTGTCTTTAATCATGCTGTATTTGCTCCTTTCTCTTGCTCTGCCTCTGGTAAGCCTTAGATCAATTATGCATTTTCCTGTAGTTATTAGTTCTCGGAACATCTCTATTTACCCCCTATGGAGAAGCATTTCCCAACACAGAGTGATATAGATTTTTACTCAAAGTCATTCAGAATTTTGGAAATGATTCAACCCAAGTTAAGCCATTTCAAATAATATCGATTTTAAAGGGAAGGGATTTAAACAAATGATCTGCTTTGCAATTCTAGGCAAGCCTTCTCAGAAGCAAGCCCCACTGAGTTCAGTGAGGACTGAGGGCATACAGATGCCCTTTCCAGACTCTACCTTGAATATTGTTGTAAGTGTTTTATGATTTTACATCCTTTTATTATTTTTAACTGTTTTAACTGTTTTTAATGTGTTTATGTATTGTTAGAAGCCACCTTGAGTCCCACTCCAGGAGAAAGGTGGCCTACAAGTATAATAAGTAAGTAAATAAATAAATACCTTTTAGCAAAGACATCCAGTGAGGATCCCACCAGCAGCTCTGCCAGAAGGGGAGTGCAACAGGACACTCACCTCCACACCAGCTGGCTCCCTGCAGAAGAAAGCATGTTGGCCACACCTCTTCTTTCTGAAGCACAACCAGGTATTTTCCCAGGCTGCACTGGAGCAGGAAGCATAGCCATTGCATTTTTGCAGCTTCTGCAGGACAGGTAAGTCCAGGATGGTGGTGCGATCATGTGTCATTGATGGAGAGAACCTGTCAATAATTTAATCTGTGATTGTGCTACGTAGGGACAGAGAAGGATGGAAACTCAATGACATCATGCAGAAGTGTTGTTGCACTTCTGTCCTTCTCCCATCCCCACTGTGAGATGGAATGGTGGTGTAGAAAAGGCCAGAATTTCAGCCTCCCATTCAAATCAATGGCATTGAAAGCAACTTTGCTTTGGTGCAGGATCATGGTATCAAAGTGTTGTCACTATATTCATGAAATGGGTGTTGCACATCTCCTGGTAAAAATGAAAAGTATTCAGTGGGCTTAGAGTCCATTTCTCTGACCCTGGGGCACCAAAGTCCCAAAAGAGAAAAAAAAATAGTGGATAGAAACCTAATTTCAGTTTTGAAAAGCAGGCATGTTTTCATGTCACATACAAAGAAAAGGGGCTGCAACTGATTAGTGCTGGGAAGAATGCTTGACCAGATTCCCCCCAAAATGGTTGAAAATTGTGTTTCTTGAGTGTTAGGAAATCCTAATGAGAAGAATGCAGGGCTGATGAGAATTTTCACAGTTTATTATCTATCCTGCACAAAATTCTCACATGGGTTTTTGCATAGAAAACAGCAAAAGCAAAGGAAATTGTGTTTTCTGTGCTAAAAATAGTATTTCTGCACATACAAATAATTTTCTGCACGGAAAGTACTGTCTTCTTTGCAAAAATGCCATGGGCAAATTTTGCAAAACTTTCAAAGACTTTCTTACAGCAGGAAGAAAATGGCTAAAATTACGCATTGCTTTCTTCAATAATGAAATTACTAAAGTACATCCCAGTGCCTATTGAAAAGGGGAATCTCCATTCTGAGATGCTCTCAAGGGAAGTCGGTGAATTTGAGGTCACAAGAACAACTTTGGAGGGCCACATGTAGATCTAGGACTTGACTTTGCCCATCGTGATATAGGAGGATAAAATTTACAGCCCTCTTTAACTGGGCTAGATTGGAGAGGAATAATTCCAATGAGATTCCTACCAAATGTTCAGCATGATCTTCATGGCTTTCCCTTTACATTGTGTCCTGCTTTGGCCCACTGGGAGATCCTCCAGAAAACTATGGATTGATGTCACATTTGAAGTACTTCGAAAGATAAGACGCTGTGCTGTGCTGATGGACGCATACAGAAAAAAAGGAGGAGACTGCAACAAGAGTTCTCTTCATTTCCTATTGTTTGGAAAAATCCATGAGTCCCATTGACTTGCATAAATTAACTCCTATCCTCAAATCTCGTTCTGTGACATTGGGAAGTCATGAGATGAACACAGTAAATCTATTCCTGATTAAACAAGTTGATAATTTCAGTCACTGAACTTGGCTAGTGAACACAAGGACAGGGAATGATGCTGTCTGTAGCTCCACATTCTAAAATTTGGATCAGTGACTCATTTTCATTGTGGTGTGTGCACACATTTTAAAGTACTTTCCTGTACGTAACACAGAGAACCAGGCTCAGTTACTGTGGAGACCTAAATGCATGCAGGAAAGGGATTAGGCGTTGATTGATACAGACAGTCAATTAGTACTTCAAAGGGAAGCTGACTCCTTGTTTTATACACACAGAGCATGGGATAAAAAGATTGTAGTTTGATGTCTTGTAATCTCTGTTGCTTCAGTGTTGACCAGGACAGCATGATATTGGAAAGGTTCTCGGAAGTTAAAAGAGCCCCGCATTGGCTCCCAATGGAATGGCAGCATTAGGAGAAACAATGACATTGTGTGATCTGTGCACATTAGCTTTTCTAAAGTACTTCAGACTGAACTGACTCTCTCTGGGACTCTGTCTGTTCAAGTCAAAAAGTGTTCTTAATCTCCATGATGTGCTGATCAAACCTTAAACTGTCAGGCCACATTATTTCCACAGAGCCAGTTCTATTGGTGATTAATTAAAATTTCTTCTTGATTGCATACAGTCCTTTTAAATGCATAATCCACTTATTGTGTAGTGAGTTGAGAAGAAGGGCCCAGTACCTACAGTGTAGGGCTACACATACACATGCTTACATCCCTGTGTTCAACACCCATGCTGGCCTAGCACATATGAACTCTTCTGTTGTTTTATATCACGGCTGGCAATTGTGGGGCAGTGGAGGCCATTCCTCCCCATGCAGAACTTTAGGCTCTGTGAATCAGCCAAAGAATGGCCAACCTTCACTGTAGGGTTATTTTGCCTCCACAGTATTATTGGCCTGGGGACTTCAGTGGTCTCTGAGTGGTTTGGGGGCTGCAAAACAGATGCCTAACAGCTATACTTTACCCAGCCCTGTTTTATATGTTGCTTTACAGGAAGGGAGCAGCAGAAAACCTAGAGGGACGGAGGAGGAGGAGGAGGAGGAGGAGGAGGAGGAGGAGGAGGAGGAGGAGGAGGTGGTGGTGGGGAGGGGAGGCGGAAGAGTGGTTAATACTAATGGAAAATTCTGTCATTATTACAAAAGTCTAGCTGCATCATGTAATATCTGTGGCCCCTGACAGGCAATCCCATTCTTTACAACTACAAAGTGATCTATCTTAAGTTGCCTCAATAACGCACGTTCTGTAACATACAGCAACAATACTATGTGAAACATAATTAGTACCAAAGCAAGCAATATTTTGTGGACAGGAGATCTCAAATCTGAAACTTTGAGAATCTCAGGGAGTTCGTTGGGATGAATTGCATCTTTACTGCATTAAAAGAAACCTGAAGGCCTAATTGTATGCATACAGTGGGATGCTTAGGTGGGAGGTATGAGCAGGAGGCAACAGGGAAGATTGTACAAAGACGGGGGAAAGAGAGTTGTCAGTAAGGAAAAGAAAGTTGTTGAAAAAGCTGTTGAAAAAGGAAAGATATAATATACAGTGGTTTCCCTATTTACAAATTAAAGAAAGATTTAGGAAGAGCATGGAAACAGAACGTATTGATCTGGAGGTTAAAAAGTTTGAAAGTTTGCTTCATAAAGGAGAAAAGCATCTGTTATCAAAGCTGTACACTTTGTTGTTAACGTATGAACTTGCCAATGAATCTGTCAAAGAGTGTATGGTAAAATGGTCTAAAGATATCAGGCATCCAATCAGTTTTGATGAATGGGAAAAAAAGTTGGAAAAATCACAGGAATTACACTAGATCATATACATTGCAGGAAAATGCATTAAAAATGATGTCCAAGTGGCATCTTTCACCAGTAAAAATGACTAAGATGTTCAAGAAGATTAAGAAACAATGTTGGAAGTGTGAGAAAGAGATAGGAACTTTTTTTCATCTTTGGTGGAGCTGTAGTCATGCTAAGAAATATTGGTATATGATCCGGTCTAGAATGCAGAGGATGCTGGGTATTAGAATTGATTTAAAACTAGAGTTCTTTCTATTGGGCATTTTCAGTTTGGAAAGAAATTTGGAAGGGAGGTTAGACAGACTGATACAGTACGTGACAACATCGGCTAGAATTGTATTCGCTAGATATTGGAAAAGTAGGTTGGTCTCAACAGAAAGTGAGTGGTTTGAAAAGTTGTTAGAAGTTGCAGAAATGGATAGATTGACGTATATGTTAAATAATAAATCTAATGATAAGTACTTAAGAACATGGCAACCCTTGACAGATTACGTACAAAACCAACATTATAGAGTCAACTGATAAGTAGATAAGCATAGTTTTTATTATTCAAAGTAAGAGTTTAGGAGATTGGGAACTGAATTGGATGTAAAAAAGATGTCCATAAAAAAATTTTTTTTAACATTGAGCTGGAGATATTTGGGATATATATAATCAATTTCAAAAGTAGATGGGTTTTTCCTCTTTCTCTTTCTCTTTTTGGTAATTATACTATGATTATAAAGCTAAGGGAAATAGTATTCAGCTGAGAGGCGGAGGTCATTTAACGATACTGATAGTATTAAAGAGGGAAATATGTAATTAGTAAGCAGCTGATCAGTAATCTGTTCATTACAAACTCCTCTGTATTTGCTTTTGGAGGGAGGTGGGAAAAATAATATGAACAAGCCATATTCTTTCCTGTGGGGGAAGCCCCTCCTCCTTTCTCTGTTTCTCTTTTCTTTTCTTTTCTTTATCTGTTTTCTATTATCCATATTTTTCTTCCTTTTTTCCTTCTTGAGGTCGATATTCTGAGTATTACTAAGTGCATGTATGTATGTAAGCGCAAGCATATATGTGTGTCTATTATGCTTGTACAAAAATATGTGTTATGTACTCTGTAGTTCCAGTTTGTGTGGTTTAACCTATTTTCACAATAAAAATATACCCCCCCCCAAAAAAAAAGAAAGAAAGAAAGAAGAGAAAGAACAGTGAGAGTCAGAAGAGACAGACAAGGTAGAAGAAAAGACAGGATTTTGTAGATGAGGTTATTGGAAAACCAAAAAGTTTGAATGGGTGGATACAGAGAAAGCAGAGGGTAACCCCTCGTGAGATGGAGGGAAGGAAGGAAGTTGTTTTCGTGTTCCTCTGTATTTTGTGTTGTGTCTCTGTTGGGAAAGGCTTTGGTGCTTTATTGCACAGTGTCTTCCATGACAGTGTTTGGAAGATTCATGGACTGTTATTATCATGACTAATCTAAGGATGACAAAAGAATCCTACTTACATTTGGGTTCCTGTGAAGTTGTCAAGTCTTATGGATTCACAAGCTGTAACCAGTTCCCACCTCACACCAGGAGGGGATGAGGTCACAATAATATCTTGATTTCTCTTTGGTTGTCAACACTGGCAATTATTCTGTAATGACAACATTACTTACAGTCTTATCGGTTCATGAAATACAGGCACCAGAAACCCATATGACACCTTATGTTAGAGAGATGCAATCAGGACTGATGTGATACATATAGGGACCAAAGTGATACATATTGGGACCTATGCACATCAGTCTCATTGTGCATCAGTCCACTTCTGCATTGGGCATCAATATGCATTGGACACATTCCTGAGTCTGCTATGTAGCAATGTAACAGCAGTCCTCTATTGGATATGAACATTACAAAACTGCTCAATTATGTAAATCCACATACAAAGATGTAAGCACCCAACAGAATTCTGGCCCAGGAAAGTTACAGAGTCAACTCTCTAACACCCCAACTATTTCAGTCATATTGTGACTGCTTTACATAGGACTAAGGGAAATATAAAAGCTTTGTGGATTCTGCTATATATGTTATCAATGAAGGGAGACGTTTTCTAATGTGAAGGAGTCTTTTAATTATTTTTAAACATAATTGATTGACTTATGTTGCACTTTCAACTTAATTCAAGACTGAAGTTAGTTATTTTTCAATTAAATGAGAGAACAATGCATTTTACATTTGTGAGCTGGTTTTTCATAGAATCATAGAATTAGAAGGGACCACAACAGCCACTGAGCCCAAACCCTTGCCATGCAGGAACACACACTCAATGCACCCTCAGCAAATGGCCATCCAAGCTTCTGTTTAAAAACCTCCAAAGAAGGTGACTCCACCACACTCCAAGGCAGCATATCCCACTGTCAAATAGCTCTTACCATTTCAATAAAGTCAAATGGGTATAGTAATCTTTATTTTTGTTCAAGTTAAGAGGAAGCTAGTTCAGCTAATTCAATGGTTAAAGACTTTAATCCAAGAAACAGAAATGGCAACTTAGAAAGGACTGATTTTCTTTTCATCTTGATGTTTTGCCTGCGTTCTTCACAGAAAGGCTCCCTATTTCAGATGTGATTATTTAAATTATTCACTTCTGCAGGGGAAAACAATTAATATAACCAATATTTTTCCCCAAACAGTGCAGTTTTTGAAGATATTCTTGCAGGGGGAGAAAGCCTACCCCTTGCTCACCCTTTTTTCCCTGCCCACCCCCCATGGCTATGTAGCAACCAAGAAGAAGGTGATAGGCAACCAAGGATTGTCACTGAATATATTCCAATAGCCAGCACATACTACAACAGTGCCATACTCTAGGAGATTTTGGAGTAGTTTTTAGAGGTGCTGGATGATGTCAGCATTGTTGTGTGCCAGCAATCAGAAGAGAGCCACAACTGTCACCTGTCCCTTCCCTTCAATACATATATGGTCATGTAATGATTGGCAGGAGGAGTTTGGGAGAAGTCAAGTGAGGATCACCATCAATGGCTATATCTTGACACAGGAACAATCTTCCCTAAAAGAGATAATGAAAGAGGAAGGTTAAGGAGATACCATTATAAGGACTTTAAACAGAGGTTGAGTGGACACCTTTCAGGACTGATAGAATCATAGAATCATAGAGTTGGAAGAGACCACAGGGGCCATCCAGTCCATTCCCCTGCCATGCAGGAACATCTATCAAAACATTCCCAACAGATGGTAATCCAGCCTCTGCTTAAAAACTTCCAAAGAAGGAGACTCCACCACACGCTGAGGCAGCACATTCCACTGCCAGACAGCTCTGACCATCAGGAAGCTCTTCCTGAGGTTCAAGTGGAATCTCCTTTCCTGCGGCTTGAATCCATTGCTCCTTGTTCTAGTCTCTGGAGCAGCAGAAAACAAGCCCGCTCCCTCCTCAGCATAACATGCCTTCAAATATTTAAACATGGCTATCATGTCCCCTCTTAACCTTCTCTTCTGCAGATTAAACATACCCAGCTCCCTAAGCCATTCTTCATAAGGCATGACTTCCAGACCCATCACCATTTTGGTCGCCCTCCTCTGGACACGTTCCAGCTTGTTGATATCCTTCTTGAATTCAGATGCCCAGAACTGGACACAGTATTCCAAATGAGTCCTAACCAATGCAGAATAAAGTGGTACCATTACCTCCCTGCTTGAATTGTATATTCCTGCATGGTAAGAAATTGGACTAGACTTGTGGTTTCACACAACTCTAAAATTCTATGGTTCTTTGATTATGAGGGAATAAAGGGTTAAACAAGACAAGGGTTTTTGGTGGGGTGACTGAGAAATGGGGTTGTCAAAAATTCACATAGTTGTCTCCCTCTCTCCCAAGCTCAACACAGGAAGAAAGAAGTTTTTGCTGTGGGTAATAAACTCATGGATATCACTTTTCCCCCTCATTCTGGTAATGTTCTTATAGCAGGCTTTTAACTTAAACTTATGTGGCAATTTAACATAAATATATTATTTCAAATTTTTCCCTTCTAATGTAAATACAGTTGAATTAGATTTAGACCACATTGGCCCATCTCTTCTAACTTTCCTATCTCTGATTATCTCTGATTAAATTTTTCCCTTCTAATGTAAATACAGTTGAATTAGATTTAGACCACACTGGCCCATCTCTTCTAACTTTCCTATCTCTGATTACTTGTACTTCATGCCTAAAGAACAATATCAAGAACTGTGGCTGAATGTAAGAGTTACCAGAATATACAAGAAAAGTTTGTTTCAAAGGTAGGTCTATATAATTTGTAAACACCCTACCCAAGGTAAACATGAGCACCTAAACCAAGTCATGGTGGGGCATCAAGAACACAATAAACCTATGGGTGCTGCTCGCCAGGGGAGGAAGATCAGAAAGTACCTGGAAAGCCTTAATACATGACGTGATGGTGTCTGGTGTCAGCGTGTTGCATTACTTATTGCACTGGTCTTCTCTAAGTTATGCTTTGTGAGAGACAATCTTAGTGATTTTAGTTCTGAGCCTAAGCTTTCAGATCCCTTCAACTATTTTTTCCCTGTTTTCATCCTAGAAAACAATTATTTTAAATTCAGTTTTGGTGCATTTTCCTTTATTTTATTTTTTTTAATGCTTAAGATAATACCACAGATGTCTTGTTTTCACCCGCTCAGCATTCAAAGTCTGAATGAAACCCACACAGCAAACAACAGGTTTATTGATTACAGAAGCCTCAGTACTGTTTTCTTGCCACAAGGGGAAAAAAAAAGTTGGAAGGGAGCCATCTTTATTTTAAAGGCCTTTTTTACCCCAATCAACCTGTTGCCTCAGCAACCAACATTCCTGCTATCTGGCAGAAGACAATTTTCTTTGGTTGAATCATGGCTGAAAGCTGAAAGAGGAACAGAAGGACAAGCCATGAAAACTCGCCATTTCATTATTCAAAAATGTGAATTACCCTGAAATGGAGCTGCTCCGAGAGGCATCCGCAGTGCCCTTCAACACTCATTCAGATCCTTCAGTGCCACAATACTTCATTTCCGTTAATTAAATAATTACACCAAACTGTCTAAAGATAACATTCAGCTGAATTCATGCATTCTGAACTGCTCTTGGTTTAAACGGAGCTAGTATTGTTCTGCAATGAATTGCTGAAGAATTTGGGAGCTATTTCACTCAGCAGAAATTTTATAAAGCCCTCTAAATATTCTCCAAAAAATTACAATATGTTATGTAAATAGTACAAAAAAGAAAAAATGAAATGCAGCTCTTCAAAACCTTTGCTATTCTATTAATCCATAGAACCTGACATTATAATTGAGTCCAGTTAATACATACTTTTCCAAGACAGAGTTTAATGAAGTTGATTAAAAAGGATTGCTTGTACTTATCTAAAATGGAATGCAATGTTATTAATGGAAAAAGTAGAAAAATTAATTTAGTGGTTCTTGAATTTGATGTTCATATCAGCATAAACCACTCCACCTGTGCAGATTTGCTTTTGGCAGCCTGCACAGAGGCAAACATAGTGAAATAGTCATGTGACAGTTCCACCAGAGGTTCAGATGCTAACTATTCAGCAGTTTTAGTAAAAGAATAGAAAGTCTTATGCCACCTTAACAGTTTTTAGTTAGCATTTATGAAGCTTTTATGAACAACTTCTCAATTCATAAGATACTAGTGTCACCCAATTTTCAAAACAGCAATAAGGGACAGTTGAAATTCATGATGATCAGGAAGTAGCTATTAAGAAGTTCCTGTTTTGATTGAGTACCTGTTGAAAGCATTTACTGCAGCTAACTTGGCAATGTGTTTCTCTGTAAATCTGACAGAATGTTCACATTCATAAATTATTACATTTTTGTCTTTATGAAGGGCCCACACTTCAAAACATGGAATTTTTGCGAAGTTTATATAGCTTATATGAGGTATACAGACTGTTCAGTCTATAGGAAAGGAAAAGCTCTCCAACCCTCAAAAAGGAGACGTCCTGTAATACAAGGGACATCTGCCAGTCCTATAAGAGAGAGGCTGTCTCACCCTTAAATAAGAGCCATCGTTACAATACAAGACACCTGAGAATCCTATCAGATGCATGATGCAAAAATATGTGAACTTTTTGAGTTCCCCATGACTCCAATTTGCCCTTTCAGCAAACCAGTTTTCTGCCCCTTTATTTTGTTTAAACTGCTATGTAATCATGAGTGGAAAGTGGGCCTTAAGTAATTGTGGGAACAAGCTGTGACTGAAAACAAAAGAGAATATTTGACACATTCTTGAATGTAAATAAGTGGTAAAGAGAAACAAAACTGAATATAATATAAATTTGTATGAGCATGAGAGGGGAAAAAAGGTTATGGCCAAACCTCACATGACTCACACACAGGTTATTTGAGAACTTCAGGGAAAGTGCTGCTCTCTGTCCCTCCACTTCTGCAGGTATGGCCCTTTCCACATGATGATGGTGTCCCAGCATGGGTATGCAAGAGAAGCAGGACCATGACAACGCTTCTGCATGACATAGTTGTGATCCCGCTCTTCTCGCATCACCAGCTGGTGCGATCACAGGCTATATCATTGACAGAGAAACTTCATCAATGACCCCCAATCATGCAAGCCTTCCATTACAGCCAACTGTGCAGAAGGGCCAGAAGCACAATCTGCGCACTTCCTCTCCTACTGCAGCGTGGGAAGAAAGCCAGTTGCAGTCTGGAAGGACACAGCATGTCCCTTGTGCTTCCATCCATTGGCAGTGGATCCCATGCAAAGAGGAGATTTGGGAACATGCTCCCATCTCATCAGAGTTGTGGCCAGGATTGTGATGGAACAACAAATGAGAGTGTTGTCTTGTGGAAGGGGCCTATATCTAGTGAGAACACAGAAGAAAGCCTTCTCGTTGGCTGTTTTCAGGGTTGGGAACTCATCAACTAGAGAGGTTAGATAACAAGGCTTAATTTTCAATTTTTCCTAATGTTTTCTTATTAATGGTTTATGTCCTTAACCAGTTTTATATTTTTGATAATTTAATTACTTTTATACACTGTGAAATTTTAAGCTATGTTTTTAAGTCACTTTGAGTCCAAAACTAGGAAAATGTGAGATGATGACAAGGATGGTGGTGGAGGTGGTGATGGTGGTGATGGATAATGATGATGATGATGCAATGCTAGTTGTTCCCATAGCTTGGAAACACTACTTTTTCGGGCCAAAACTCTAACAGTCTCTCAGCTACTTTGCAACTATGGCCCTTTCCACACGGGGGGCGGCGAAATGGGGGGAAACGGGGTGGTGCACGCAGGGACGGAGCTTACCTTGCAGCGGGAGGCTCCGTCCCCGCAGGGAGCAGCGCGCGTTCACCGCTCTAAATGGCGGTGGCAGCCGGTGGTGGCAGCGGCCAAAATGGCAGCCAGTGGCTTCCGGCGGCGCTCCGCCAATTGGGGCAGTGCGCCAGCCAGAAGCCCGCCCCCGGGCAGCTCCGCAGGGACGTGCTAGCGCGTCCCTGCAGTTCTTAATGGTCTAGCGCGCACGAGTTTTAAAAAGACCACTTGAAAAGCGGTCTTTATAAAACACGGAACACCACCCCCATGGCCGCGCAAGGGCGGTTTGAGGTGTAGACCCTCACCTTTTTTCACTGCCCTAGCGCACCCCACGGTGTAGACGACCTCCGTGTGAGGTCGTCCCAACGCGGGGTTTTACTCCCATGTGGAAATGGCTATCTTATTTCCAAAATATTACATGGTGATTAATCCCCAGTCTGTGCAAAGAATATCCTATGTATGAGATTATCTTTTGCAAGTGTTCTAATGATTCGGCAACATCCGCTACTATTTGCCTCATATTATGGTCATGATAAACAGGTATTTCTAAGTTGACAAAGGAGATGTGTTCCTGGGTATTGCTTCTTTAACAGGACATTTGGAACCAGAAGGAGAAATAACATGGAAAGAACAGGGAATGGTTCCGCTTCACAAAGAACCATTAAAACATTTTTTGAAGCAAATTTGTTATTCAGAACTAACAATATGCATACATGAAATGAAACAACCAACCACATCAGTAAAGTTTTGCATAAGTGGTTCTCTCTCTTTTTTTCTCTCTCTCTGTACATATATATATATATATATATATATTTGTGTGTGTGTGTGTGTGTGTATAAATGCATGCAGCATGAACAAAAAGAAAAGAGGCTCTGTGTTTCTGTGTGTGTGTGTGTATACATACCCATATACATACATATATACACATATAGCCTTCTAGAGTCCACTTGAAGGCTTCTTCCAAAATGCATTCGTAGGCCCTTTCCACACCAGGAAGTTAAAATAGGCCAAGGTGTCCTGTAATGGAGGTCATCCACACCTTGGATCAGACTAGGTTCGGACTATTTACCTTAGGCCATTTCCACACAGGGGTCGTCTACACCGCGGGGTGCGCTAGGGCGGCTTGAAAAGGTGAGGTTCTACACCTCAAAGTGCCCTCGTGCGACCGCGGGGGTGGCGCCGCGTGTTTTATAAAGACCACCTTTCAAGTGGTCTTTTTAAAACAAGATCATGCTAGCCCGTCGCAGTGCCCCATGACGAACTGCAGGGGCGCGCAAGCGCGTCCCTGCAGAGCTGCCCGGGGGCAGACTTCCAGCTGGCACGCTGCCCTGATTGGCGGAGCACCGCCAGAAGCCACCGGACACCATTTTGGGTGCTGCTGGATGTCGCCGGACACCGGTGGTGTGTAGAGCGGCAAACGCGCACTGCTCTCCATGGGGACGGAGCCACCCGGATTAAGTTAAGCTCCGTTCCTGCGTGTGCCGCCCTGTTCCGCCGCGTTTCACGCCCCCCCCATGTGGAAAGGACCTTAGTTCTGCACCTTAGTCTGATCCAATACGCCCCCAAGTGGTCGTCCAGCACGCTAAGTGAAGACCAGAAAAATCCAGTCTTTCAATCTTCTGGAGCCCGCCATTGCGTTCCTCCTCACTTGTGCAGATGTGCAGGCTCGCACCAATGCGAGCCTGCGATCAGCGGAGGGTTGTCTGTGGGCATGGCCAGTGTCAGTGGTTGGTCCAGACCCATGAAGAACAGGAAGCCACTGTTTTCAGCCTGAGCAGTGCGGATCTACAGACCTCGCACTGCTCCGATTCGCCCTGGACCAAACTGAGGAGCCCTGCAGAAGGGCTTAAGGGACAGTCTATGTTGCTTTGAGCTAAGAAGAAGCAGTGACTAACGGCACAGAGCGATTCACTCGCCTCATGCGGAAAGGGCCATTGATAACTTTTTTTTCTTTCTTCAGACTTTTCTTTGCTTATGATTTCCATTTTGGTGTCCATAGTTATAGAACTATGTTTTTTACCTTGTTGGGAGTAGATGGTGAGGCTGACTTATCTGCTTTCCCCTTTTGCCTCTGTTTTGCGTTCACCCATGCTCAGTAGGGGATTCTGAAGGAAGCAGCTCTTTATCTTGCCTTCATCTTACATCAGTAGGCTCAGTGGTGGTAGAATACTGCTCCTTCCCAACTCAAGTGTTAGTGCAGTGTTTACTGTGGACATATGCTGCAACCAAACAACAAAAATCTGTATTTCTTCAGAACTTCTTTACCATCCTTGCAAAGCTTATCCTGCTGAAATAAAAAAGCAAATAAACAAACAAAAAATTCAGCTAGACAGAAGTCAATGAAGAAAAGGGGTATAAAAGGATCATCACTTTCAGAGGTTTTGGTAACTGAGGTATGCCTGTTGACATAGGTTATTTCTGAAGTACTTCTTCTAATACTACTTCTCATACCTTAGTTCCTTCATGTCTAATTGCCTACCTAGTACTGCAAAAGGAAGGAATTGTTGTACCCCTGAAAGCCTGCAATTGATGTTTGTTTAGTGGAACAACAATAGAGTTGCTTTTTTTGTTTCATTTAAATATATGGAAGTCCAAGTACACTTGTGACATTGTAGTGAAGACCTACTGGATAGAATGAATTCTTGATCTATAGTGTATCACCCATTGACCTATTTTTTCTTCCAAATGTTTTCTTGCCAACTTTTGTGGCTTTTCCCTCCCTAAGCAGTGAACAAAATGACTATGCTGCATGCTGATCCTATACATAAAGACTAAACTGCTGTGGAATTTAATGTAAAAGACAGGAGAGTGTCCATCCTATGCAACCGTTTTTTAGGTGGGGACAGAACTGGCAGGGAATCAATAGATCATTGCCTTTGTTAGACATCAAAGTACTACTAAATTACCTTCCAGTATGTGTTGAGTTAAATTGCTTAACCTAAAATGATACCAAACTATCCTCAAAAGACCAAGCAGGAGCAGAACAGAATTGAGTTAAGAGCTGGAAGTCTGAAGTCTTGGAAACCACATTGAGTAAGGCCTGGACTGAAAACACTGGGCAAGAATACAAGCATATTTTGGCTAAAACCAAATGAATTTTACTGAAGTGGAAAGGAAGCAGAATGGAAGAAAAAAAATGCCCTTTTCTTATTCTATTTGAAGCTGAAAGTCTATCCTTTTAATATTTAAATACATTATTGAAATCATGCCTGGCTCCAGTATTTGAAATATTCAAGTACTTGATTGCCTTTCACTCACCTTCTCTCTCCTTCATCCTCTATGGCTATTTCTCTCACACTTGGGTCAGCTTTGCTGTGAAGCACAGATAAAAGGAGCTATCTTGGGGCAGTGGCGTCTACTCATTCTGAGCCCTCAGCTGTTTTTGAAGTGGAGCACCAAAGACAATGATGCTTGCTTGTCACTGCACTGCTCTGGCTGACTTTTTGTCACCTAAATGCCTTCTTCCAAAGCATGTTCCATCTTCCATTTGACAGCCATCCAGATATTTGAAGATGGCTATCATATTACCTGTCTTTTTTTTTTTTTTTTTGGCCAGGCTAAATGTGAGCAGCTCCTCAAACATTCCCCGAAGGGCTTACTTTCCAGACTTTATCCCAGCTTGCTTAATTAAGATTTAACCAGTGATTGCAATAAGTAGAACAATATGAGGGGTGGTGCCATCTTAGCTTCTGCCTTAAATGTCTTGGACCAAATCTATACAAAAGCCAACCGTGGTCCTTTTTTAGCCTGTTTCCAATCACATTTCTTTCTGCTCTGCAGTCTGAGTCCCTACTGTTCCACCTCCATTTCTTTCCCCTTACCACTTCAGTCTTTCGCACTTGCTGCCAGAACTGTTAATGGTCTCCTCAACAATTTTCTCAGCTTGGAGACAACTTGGAAAAGATTTGTTTTTTATAGCTTTGATGCTGGCTGGTTCTAGATTCTAGAAGCTGTACTCCAAAATAAATGAATGAATGAATGAAAACTTTTCCAATCTTTGTTCTAAAGTGTGTGCTCTACCACTGAGCAATGGATTCTCTCTTTGAGGCTGATAGAAGAATAAGAACAATACTGTAGCATAACATTTGTAAATACAGTTTTTGTAATAGTGTTGTGCTATTAAGGAAATACATTCAACTGAATTGAATGAAGCAGTAAACTAAGATAATAGACACCAGAATACACAGATGAAATATGAGTCAGTTTAATCCAGAAAGAGAACTAGATTAAGCTGCTGCCCAAAAGAATGGCTGCATGTTATGTTCCCCTCACCCTTCAGAAAATCCAGTAGAACGTACTTATGTCTTGACACCATGCTGTTCTACAGATTCTTCACCTTTCGTCCCACTCCATTGGAGTGAGCAAATGTAGCATGTTACAAAAATCAAGAATCCTGTAATATAGGAAAAGACCTGAACAAGAGATTTCCATTTTGAACCCTCTAATGTGGTGGTTTGTTGGTATCTACCTTAGCCCTAAGGTAACTTAGACCAAACCTGTGCAAGTTCTCACCTGTCAAATCTAATACAGAATGCCAGCTGTGTTTCATATCTTCCCAGGAGCTCAAATACCCCCACCCTCTCCTACTCCAAAAAACATTGACATCTCTCCCACTCCTGCAATTCTTTTGCCCTTCCAAACAGGCCAAAGGTTTATTGACTAATGAATTGCCACACATACCAAATGGGTAAAATTCAGCTCGGTAGGTCACAGGTTGTGCACATTCAGTTAACCCAAGAAAAACAGTTTGCCAAACATGAGGTTGGGCTGAAGTCCAAACCTTGGAGAAAGTCATGAATCACCTTGATGAAGCAAATGGTTCACTGTTTCCTTGCCTTTTGAGGAGGTTGTCAAGTGTACCAAATAGCCCCCAAAGACACTACTTTCTGGTTTATAGTATTTGGTCTTGAGGTTGTTGGAGTGGAGAGGGAATTATTGTCTTTCTTATGTCTCATCAGTTTTATAAACCACAGTATAGCAACAACAACAACAAAAAAAAAACCAAAAAACAACACTTTACCCTGTACATTACTATGGACTATGTTAGACGTACATTTCCCTCCCCTAAAAAATATATCCAGCACAGCCGTTGTTTTCTGAATTGATTTTGCTGCCTCAGCCATGCTAAAGCATAGATGCTTTTTTGGCTTCCATCTGAATGAACAATTTCCTAGTTAGATACACTGGATTTGGAGTTGGGTCAATAAAAGCTTTACTGTGCCCTTTTCTCTTTCCTCACAGAGCATACAAAAGAGAACTAAATTCCATTCATCCTTTCACTGGCCACTGTGGAATATTGAGCAATGTCATTTTGGCTTGGATGAAGAAACATGGCAAGGAGCTGGAAGCGGCACAAATAGGAATTCACTATTTCCCATGCTCACTGCCTGAAAATCTGCCATCACTTGGGACGGATGTGAATTTACTTGTGCTTTTAACAATTTGTCTCTGCCACCAAATTGCTTTGGAAAGCATAACACATTAGGTATCAAAAGAAGGTTTAGCTTAATCCTGCTGCATCTTATGTGGTTAACTGTAAGTTATTTGCAAAGAATCCACTGTGAGCAATTCTTGACGGTTGATTTCAGTGCTGAAGTCTGTGAAACCAGTTTGAGAAAGCTTTCCCTTCCCTCTTCCCCCTGCCTGAATAGTTTTTGTTGGGGGAGGGGGAGAGAATAGTAAGTTTTAAATGCCACAGTTGAATACTAAATAAATAAATAAGTGAACACACATGTGCGCATGCACACACAAACACACACACACACACACACACCTACCTCCTAGCTAACAACGCTGATTTCCCTTAGGTGTTCAACATGATTGTACAGCTGCTTCAGGGATAATGTTCATCGTGAGTTTTGCTTGCTAAATATAGAAGCAGAAACAGTTGCAACCTATTGCAGAACAAAAGGTCATGAGTAGTCATGGTGATGACTTTCTGTTTACTAGGAAGAAGGTGCTTAGACAACTCCACTCTGTCCAGTTCTATGGGGGACATGTAGGAAGTTGCCTTGTAACAGATCACACTGTTGCTGCCAATGAAGCCCAACAGTGTCTCCTTTGACTGTCAGCAGTTTTCCAGGCATTCTATCACAGGTTTCTCCCATCACCCACTATCTGTTCCATTGGGGAAAAAATAAGGATGTTAGGATGGATGCTGCCAGGGCTGGAAAAAAAGGTTTTTTTAAAAAAAAAAATTATTTGTTTTATTTACTTATTTATTTATTTACCAACCAGGGAATTCTAGGGGCTATAGTCCAGCTTTGTCTTCTGCATGCAAAGCATGTGCTCTGCCACTCTCTAATTATGCTGCTCTTCGTGTGCCTCTCCAGCAGTCAAGGTTGTTGATGCAGAGCAGTTGGTAGAATAGGTCCCTCCTAATTCCCCCTCCCCCCCCCAATACACAAGAGCCTTTGTTTCATTTTAAACTAGCAATTAGCTTGCAATGGCACATCTTTCCCTCTTTTTCTGGGGAAGACATAAGACATAGACAGGTGGTTCCCACCACACCCTCCTCCTGTCTTTATATTACTGTTACTTAGCTTGTTTAACCATTTATTTATGTCATGGAAACACAATTTTCAGCAACTTTTTCTGTCAGAGAGAAACAGATAACTCAAAAATACACATCACACAAACAGTGTCTCAGAATAAGGGTGAACAGGTTTCAAGGATCTACTTTATTTTCTTTACTATAGTCTGGAGATCCACCAAGTGGAGTCTGGTGCCTGTATTATGCATTTTTGAGCCCAGAAATTTGAGCAACAAAAATGAATGGGCCTCCCAGAACTTCCATGGAAAACTCCATTCATATTAAGCCCAAACTTCTTTCATTTCAGCAGTGTAATTTAGAGGCGAAGAATCATTTTTGTCCCTTTTGTTACTGAAGCATTTGGAGTCAGAAATCTTCGTGAACCAACTACTGATTACCTAGAGATCTGTCAGTAGACTCAGATTTACATTCTGCTCATTCACCTGTGGTTAAGAACAAGAAGTCCATTTCATCACCTTACCTGATCCTGTTGTCCTTCTGTCATGATCCTGGCAGTGCCTTTGCTGGGAAGGGAGCACAACGGGAATGCTCCCCTTTGCACCCAACTGGGTCCCTTTAGAAGGGAGAGTGAGCAACACATGCCTGCCTTCCGCAATGTAACTGGGCTCTTTCTCATGCTGCACTGAGGAAGGAAGTGCCTCCATAGCACTTCCTTCCCTTCCGCATGGCTGGGAAGGACAGGAGTGTTGCATGATTGCAGGTGCTTAATGGATTTATTCTATTAAGCGCATATCCCATGTTTGCAATGTGTGGGAGAGGGATGGCAGTGGAACAGCGACAATGTCATGTGAAAGCATGACCCATGGACTGCTACCATCTCATCTCTATAGTGGGAGTGCGATGCCAAGCAGAAGTGGCCTAAGATCACAGACTAAGGGTGAAAAAACTTAATTTGCTGGGGCCAAATGAGTATCGAGGAGGTGCTGGATAAGATTCTTTGGGAAAGCATGACACAGCCCAAGGTAACACAGCCACAAAGGCCCATTCCCCAGTAGTTTCATCTTATTTGGTAAAGATGCTGCAACAGGGTCTCTGAAGAGGTTCTCAAGGTTTTTATAAGGACACATAGGAAATTCCACCATTTCTTTTTTTAAAAAAAGAGAGAGAGGCTCTTTTCTGTCCTATCCAAATGTACATAGTAATGGAGAACAATTAAAAGAATATGTTATGCAAAATAAAGTAAGGGGAAAGGAAAGAAAGGTACCACAAAAACTGGGAATAAAAATGGTAATGTTGAATGTTCGAAATGGTATGTCATTGGGGAGAAAGGCATTAGTAAATAGAAGATGAAAAGTGTAGAGGAAGAGAAAAGACAAAATAAATGGTGAACATGAAAGGAGTGGGGACAATTCCCATATGCTTCTGAGGGTGGGTGGGTGGATGAATGGATGGAAGAGGTGTGCATGCATATGTGCCTTCAAGTTGCCAGTCAACTTATGGCAGCCTCATGAATTTCAAAGAGTTTTCTTAGGCAAGGAATACTCAGAGGTAGTTTTGCCAGTTCCTTCCTCTGAAATATAGCTATGAAAGTGGAAGTCAACAGAAATTTCTCCTGTGTTTTCCGCTGTTGCAATTTCATGTTTGCAATGCATATACATTTGTGCATTTGTATATAGATGTAACTAGTTGATGTATGAAAGTATGTGTGCCCCTGCTGAAGAGAATGGCTGTAGATTCATTTCTTGGACCCCTCTGCACTGCTGTTAATTAGCACACACATATTTGCAATGCGTGAATATAATATAATATAATATAATATAATATAATATAATTAACACCAGAGGTGCCAAAAACCAAAACCAAAATGTATTGTAAATATACATCAAAATAGAAGCAAATTATATAAATAATTTGCATGCCAGGCAACCATTGTTGGCCAGCCTTTCAGCAAGACCCACCCTCCCGCTCTATGTTACATTATTCTTCTTAGTGAATCCCCAGGCTGTGGGTAGTCACCTTCAGGGAAGGAAGGAAATCTTTTCCCCATCTTATTGTAGCATGGGTTTTTCATTTTCCCTGGGAGTTACTTATTGCTGAACTTTCTATATATTACTATTGCTTTGCCTTTCTGTAGACTGTGCTCTGTTTACTCCCGTTGATTTGTCACCACTGGTGGATATGGAAGGGAACTGGGGGCAATGGGCACCAGTTAAATTAGGGGAGAGAATCCCTGGGGTGGCTAAATGGTTACAAGGAATGGAACTGAAGTCTGGGTAGATGCAAGTGACCTCACCACCAACAAACTGTAGGGGCATAAAGAATAAGTTGAATTATATGGCAAGTTCTGCCTGATGTTTACCATACATTGATGGCTAGATACCCTGTCTGGGCAGTTGCTGGTTTGGAAACCATCAGGCTCTATGTCCCCTTAACTTTACTTTGCTTATACATGACTACTCAAGAAGAATATACTTATGAATGTAGCTGTAGCTAATTTCTGATTGTTGTATTTGCAGTTAAGCTGTGGAAAACCATTTAATCAATAACATGGTGTCTGGCCCCCCAGCTTGGCACAAGGGATTACTGTACAGCAGTACTGGCTTTTCAGGGGGGAAAGCACAACATCTCCTCCTTAGGAAACTGCTGTTGAACCTTATTCACAAATTCCTTGGCAAAGATTTTTTCTGGAGAAGGTTCACTTTAAGACTGCTTTTCTACTGCATCTCTGAAAATTATGCAGCACGTTATATGTTCAGTGTTCTTACTAATCTAGAATGAGAATCTTGATCCAAAATTTTCAAAAGAAGAAAAATTTCAGGGAAAAGGATTAAGAGGAGGGCTATCCTGTCTTCCTTCATTCCACATCACAGTGCATTCTGCCTTCCACATTTGTGGGTTTCTGTTTCACAAATTTGATTATTTGCAAGTTTTTTCAACCTCAGTCCCCACATCTCAAGTGCCTCTAGGGGAAGCTTCCCTCTCAACAGCTGGTCAGGCCATGCAGCCCTTTAAAAATCCACCTCTGGTCTTCTTTCTCCTCCACCAGTGCCACCTCACCATCTGAGGATAGCTTGCAGCCCAATTCCTCAGCACCACAAACCTTCTCTCAATATCCTCACCCACATCCAAGGAAGAGATAGGTGAGGGAGAGGAAGTATAGGGACACTGTGCTGACCCACTTCCTTTCCCTCTCCCTTCCCTGACCTGGTTTGGACACTGGGTTCTCATTCTCCCCACCATGCCTTGACCCTCCTCCCATAGACACACACAGACAGACATTTTGTGATTTTTCCACTTTTGCAAGGGTCCTGAACTCCTAATCCTTGCAGATGTGGAGGGCCAACTGTACTATCAAGTCATAAAGGAAATCAGGACTGGTTTTAGCTCCAGGTGTAATAGCTTTATTGATCCATAGAAGTGGTAGAAAAATGTTTTTCAGCCTGTAGACTATATTTCAGTTGAGACTAGTTTTGTGTACCCTATTTCAGTGATGAGTGGGCCCATGCAAAGTAGGTAGAGTATATGCAAATCTCACCAGTTTTTAAAAAATGCATATAAACCATAGGATAATTCTATGTGTGCCTCAGAATAACAGATTTCATGCCTTTCAAAGCATAGCTCAGTTCTTTGTGACACTTTTTCTGCCTTCAAAGCTCAGCTTACTTCTGTCTCTAGCTGAGATGTAAACAATACTCACAAATGTTTTCATCTTCAGTGAGAAAGGGTGTCTCAACACATCAAGATACCCTATCAAGAAAAGAGTCAATTGTTGCAAGTCTTTTTTCACATTTCAGGACTTTTTCTGTGAAATATTTGCACAAAAAATTGTTTTATGTAAATAATATTTATTTTGCACAAGAAACACCATTTCCTTTGGAAAAGGTTGTTTTTGCATATAAACAATCATGAGTGTGAGGTGTGTGTTTTGCTCAACCAAATTTCTTTTGCCAAGAAATTCCAAAATGCAAATATATGTATGTATGTATGTATCCTCCAAAACTTTTAAGACTACCTGAATGTTGCACAGTAGGGAGAAAATGTTGAAATTGTTTGTGCTTCTATGTGAGAATGAAATCAATGAAGGATTTCATCCTTAATCTCCACCTGAGCAGAAGAAGCATATGGGTCAGGATGGAAATCTTTTATGCGCCACATCATGTCCGAAACCAGATATTCTCCATTTGAGCAGCACCAAAAAAAGGACACAAATTTTCATGTAATTAGGATATTCTAATTTACATAACTAGATTCAAATCCAGAAGCAATCACTAGAATTAAGAAATATAATGCGCCTCACCGTAGTGCGAAGGTGAGCAAACTGGTTATCTTTTGCATCTGTTGTCCAGATGCCCACTCTTGGGAGGCAAGATTTTCCTTTCTTATTGTTTATTAATTATCTTTAAACTAGAACTGGCTAGTGGAGAGTTTTTCAATAGTGAATTGTATTCTTATAGTTTTTCAGGTTGAGGATTATTCTCTGTGAAGTAGAACACTTTACAGAGAATATACAGAGAATGACTATATAGTAGGGCATGTGGTAGTGATCTGAGGCCCATTCACACTACAGAATTATAGTGCTATTATTCTACTTTAATGGCCATAGTTCTGTCTTATGGACTGTCAATTTAGTGAGGAGCTTTTAGACTTCTTAGCCAAAGTGTTCTAGGGACTAACTGATCTACAAATCCTGGGGCTCCATAGATGGAACCATATCAGTTAAAATGGAATGATACTGTCATAATTCTGTAATGTGACTGGGTCTCTGGAGAGTGTTCCTTTTTTCCATTCTGTTCTCTTGAAATCTCTCCATATAGTATGCAGAATAAAAGTAAGGTCACAATACACATCAGTATGCTGCAATCCTCTAGAGACCTCAACAAGCCATTTCCTTTCCTTTCCAATTCTTTCCTTTCCTTTCCCAAGTTTCTGTCAACCCTTATTATTGCTGGTAATGTTTGAACTTTTTGGCTGCTCATTTACAGACCACTGGGGTGACATATTGTTGCAAAAGACTGAGAATCCTGAATCCCTGAGGGCCGCCAACATCTTTTATTCTTCAATGTTTTGTAGGGTGATACATGACTTTACAGCAAATCTTCATATCCACCATCTGAAGACAGTTGGCTGCCTGGGGTATAAGATAAGTGTTACTGCAGCTTCTAGGCCACCTTGGCGATAGCATAAAAGATATCATTTTGATATCAATAATTCGGCTTTCTTCCACCACCCCTCTCCATGTGTTTGTGAGGCCCCCGGACAAGCACAAAACTAGGCTCGGCGGCTGATTGCTGCAATATTCCTAAACAATACAGGCAAGCCAGAAGTAGCCAGATCACAGCTTCAGGAGACCTCCCGGCAAACACCTTATTATGTATGCGCACCATCAAGAAAGGACTCCCTGCCCCAAGCAGGTAATTTGACTAGCTGAACTATCAACTGTCCAGCATCGCACATTTGCATACTGGCTGACTCCTTTGTCGATTCGGACCTAACTCAATCATGTTAAATTTTGACCTTTCCAAGGCTTTGTCTCACACCCAAAATCCATTGTTCTCACCAAGTACGGCATAGCCTGCAGTAACATCTCTCCCTATAAAAACCCTTGATTCTGAGACCCTCCTCGGATCACTCCCGAGTTCCAGACCACCGTGCTGCATCTTTGCTTGGCGAGCCTCCCCTCAGCTCCATGTGCTGAGCCACATCGAACCCCAGCATCGCTCTCTATTCTTCTGGACTTCAGGACAGGTTTCATATCACCCAAATCAACTATCCCTCTGAAAAATCCCTCTATCCCACTCCTACCTTTATTTTCTATAGTTATCTGAGTGAATATATTGCATACACTGTTTGGCTGTATTTTAATAAAATATTTCATTTATTCTTTCAAAACGGTTTGCTTCTGACCCCGTAGACACTGGGTTAAAGATCCTGCTAAGTTACCCTACCTCTCGTAATGCTAAAGCAGTGCTCTGAGCTAATTTTCCCCATCTATAATTGAGCACATTTAGGTGTCCCTCACGGGACCCCCAGTAAACAGGGTAACATAAGAACTGTAATCCAACACATTTCATAGGTATTCAGTATGGGTGGGCTGCTGGAATTGGAGGGTAATTGCTATAGGAGAAATTTGTGCTTTCAAAGGCTTCCCCAATCCATTTCTGGCTAATTAGTTTTCTACGATTGTGAATCCCAAGCACAGTCTGTTCCAGAACAATACATTTTACGCAATACACAACAACAAGTATTTTAATATACTAAAAATACTATACTGTCAAGTGGACTTTGACCTATAGTCTCTTGAATGTCTCTCATTCATAGGCTTCCATCTGAAAAAGCCAATGTTGGAAAAAAGTCTGACATAGTATGGGTGTCAGGAGCAGAATTCACTCACAAGTAGTACAGTTCATTGATTGCTGCTTATTTGGTGTGTAATACATGTAGTGACTTTAGTGAGTGGTCTGAAAGGAAAAAGAAAGCAAGCAACCTCTCACACATCTGAAGGCCTTGGGAACCAGTGTTATTAGTATTAGTGCATATCAGAGACAGTACCAGGCAGTGTTTATTTAACAGTCTTCAAGCTGATCCTACTACATAATCTACTAGTATATTACGGAGAGGCAGTGGAGCAACCCAACATTGGGAGAACATGTTAACCTAGCATATAATTTGCTCCTATATCTATCTATTCACAGTTATTGTGAAGTTGTGAAGTTTTGAACTCCTCATCCCTAGTTGCATCTATCTTCACTGTTAGGATTAGAATAATATTTGTTATTTATAATAGCATAGTACAGCAGACTAGTGCTGTGATCTTATGTTGGTTAAGAAGGAGTAACTAATACACACACACACACACACACACACACACATTTACTCATTTATAGTATTTCTGTATCACCTCTCAAATGATGAACAAATAAAAACCAATTCAAATAATACAGAGATAAAAACACTGTTAAAACACATTAAAATAGAATTTAAACCCTAAAAGCAATCTAAAACTAGTTCTAAATTCCAGTTTTGAAACAGTTAAAACAGTAATTCCAAACATTGAATGCTATGCAGAATAGTTGCTCACTGGAAACTTAAAAGAGATGGTGAAACCTTGGGTCAGGAATTCAACAGTGGAGGCACCACTACAGAGAAAGCACTGTTACATGTATCAACCCATCTAACTTCATGAGGAGTTGGGACACACAATTGAGTCTTCTTTGAAGATCATAGACTTCTGGTAGGTTCATACGGGAAGACATGGTCTTTTAAATATCTTGTCCCAAGTCATGTAGGGCTTTGTAGGTCAACACCAGCACTTTGAATTGAGCTCAGAGGTAAATTATAAGCCCTTGCAGTTCTAACAATACCGGTGTTATATAGTCTCTAAAATGCAAACCTGACATGAGTCTGGCTATTGCATTTTACACTAGCTGCAGCTTCTAAATTTTTTTAAGGGTAACCTCACATAAAGCACATTGCAATAGTCTAAACAGGATGAGCTGGCTTCCTGAAGAAAGGTGATAAGCATAATAAAGTGAAAAGGGAAATCATTAGTTTATTATTTCAGGAAATCCATCCAAAAATATTGAAAAATCACTAACCTGATTATAGAAGCCCCTAAAGCTGACTTCTGAGTATGCAGGTCTGCTCAGGAAGCCATTATGGAGATTTCCAGTGATGTATTTAAGTCTTTTACTCCAAGTCTCAAATCAAGTCTCAAGTCTCTATCCTTAAGTCTCAAACTGAGTCTCAGGTCCTTGCAAGATATTTTCAAGTCAAGTCTCAAGTTTGGGAGCCTGCTTTAACAGAAAATAAGGAAGTGGTGGTGGTGGTTTGTGTAGGAGTAAAGTTTCAATAACTACAAAATCAAGAAGACATGCACGAAGTTAGGTAAAAAAAATTAAATTGTCATAGGCAAATTCAATAAGGCTTCATTTAAACAAAGCTGTTTAAATTTCTTCTGAAATGGGAAATGAGATCCTTCTTCCTTCCCATTTTTGAAGCTGGAGGCTTTTTTAGAAGTGGGGAATAGGATCCTTCTTATTCCCCATTACAGAAGTTTCAAAAGCTTTAGAGGGAAAGTTCCTTCATCCTTAAGCCTGTTGTCTAACTCATTTGCTGTTACCCTCTGACAGATGCACCCTACATTTGACTCCTTCAATATGAAGCAGGGACAGGCTGCCAAGCAAACCTCAAGCCCATTACCAAATGCTTTTTTTACTGTTTCCTTCTGAGAAAGGCATCCATGCTTTGGGCTTGAGACAGATTGTCACATGATCTGTAGGTAAAGACAGATGGAAGCATTGTTCACAGCTTTAAGGTTTCTGGATGAAGTTGTTGTGTTACTGAACTAAGGACAACAAGTCGGTCACTAAAAATATACAAATCACAAATCAAGTTGAGTCAGTGCATCATTTATAGCTGAGTCAAGTTCAAGTTGAGTCATTGAAGCAACTTGAGTTCAACTTGAACCTGAGTCAATCCACTCAAGTCTACATCGCTGGAGATTTCTTGTATTACCTGCCACTTTCTAGTTGGGAGAAGAAGGAAGAAGAGGAAGTGACCTCAGAGGGAAAAACAGAAGCAAAAGCATGGGTATTCTGCACAGGGATCTAAAAAACAGAAAAGAAGGAGAAACACTGGAGGTTATGCTATTACTTCCTCCATGTTACACCAACTGGTTCAGGGCACCTGCTACATCACTGGTGCTTTAATGAGACTTATGAGCCTCTGTCTGTGTGATTTAATAATAATTTCTTTAATCACATCAGGGGTGGGGTTTGAGTATGGGAAATAGAGTTTAAAAAATTAGAACTGAATAAAAGATTGTTAATTTGAAACTCCATATCAATCTGGGTGATTTATTTGCTTTTCATAACGGGGTTTTTGATTCAAGAAATGCCACATCCCAAATTAGAATTATGATTATTAGTAGAGGCAAAGCCCCATATCAAAGGGAAGAAAGGAGGGCAGAATGGCCAGAATTTAAAGTAACTGAAGCAAATCTCTTTCCATTTGTAATCTGTATTTTATTATTTTGATATGAAGAAAGAGAACAGAATGCACTCCAAAAAAGGAACTTGACCTCTTTAGTGAGAGGGGAAAAAAGAGAGAAAAATAAAATAAAATAAAAAACAGCTGTTTGGCTTAAGGGAAGAAAAAGGTTTCCCCAGTGACAAATTTAAAATCAGAAGGAAATTGCATCCAAAGAAAGAAGGTAGTGATGTCCAAGTTGATTGTCTCAGAAAATACATAAAATAGTTTGGTATCAAAGGGAGAGGAAAAGGAATGTCTCCAAAATCCAGGAAGCCATAAGGAACGTTCCAGGAAGGGAACAAGAAGGAGAAGGATGTATAACGCAGCTCTTCAACAAATCCCAGGTTTCATAGCATTAAAAAAATGCTGCATTATTTGCATATCTCATCTGTTGTATATCTGCAACTTATATTTACTGATCTTCAGGAAAAATTGAAGCCATATGTCCTGTAGCACCAACCAGATCATTCCCAGCAGGATTTCAAAAGATAGATGGAAGGAAGATTAAAACTGAACCCATGTGTGAATGTTCTTCTGCCTTAAGAAGGGAACGCATTGTTGGCTCATGCGAACACCTTCTTGCAGTGCATACAGACTTCCGTTTTTGTAGCACTCATGGAAAAAACAGAGGATGTTAAAGACAGAAGACCCTTATCTTTTTCTCAAAAATAAAGAATGGAGTAGAATTTTGTAATCAGACCAAATCTTACTTGAATGGCTGCCACTTGTGGCAAGGGCTGTACAGCCCATAGAGACAATCTAAAGAAATGTACTTTGCCAGACAGCTGACTCTCCAAAAAGTCCAAATGCTCTTCAACTTCTTGCATCTATGTCAAGATACCTAAGTCCCCACATCAACTTCTTGCAACCACAAGATAGAAAAAAAATGCTTGAAATCACTATCACAGTTACAGGTACATAACCCAGAATTACACTTCCATAACTGAATTGTATTCAGGTCTTCCTGATCATGGCACTATTGCCACAATCATAAAAGTCTCCCAGTCCTGCTTTACTGGGAAGAAGAAAAAAGAAGTATATATCTGCTCGTAGATTTGCCTGAGGAGTGTCAACTAAACCTACATGACATTCCACTGTTACTGCAGTCTAGGCCTACCCGGAGATAGCATCCGATATCATTTTTGATATCAAACAATTCGGCTTTCCCCTGCCACCCTCTCCACATGTTTGCGAGGCCCCCGGACAAGCCCAGAACTAGGCTCAGCCATCAAACACTGCAATATCCAAAGACAATACAGGCAGGCCAGAAATAGCCAGATCACCGCTTTAGGAGACCTCTCTGCAAACACCCTCATTGTGTATGCACACTGTTTACAAAGGACTCCCTGCCCTGAGCAGGTAACTTGGCAAGCTAGAAGCTTAAATGCCAAGCACTGAGCATTTGCATACAGTCTACCTCTTTGTCAATTCAGACTTAATCATGCTAAATTTTGACCTTTCAGAGACATTGGCCCTTTCCACATGGGGTAAAAAAAACGGCTTAGGGCGACCTCACCCGGAGGTCATCCACACCGTGGGGTGCACTAGGGCGGTTTGAAAAGTGGAGTTTCCACACCTCAAGCCACCCTCGCGGGACCACAAGGGGGGTGCAGCGTGTTTTTTAAAAACCACATTTCATGTGGTTTTTAAAAAACGCAAGTGCACTAACCCGTTGCAGCACCCCATTTGAAACTGCAGGGATGTGCTAGCGCATCCCTGCAGAGCTGCCCAGGGGCGGGCTTCCGGCTGGCGCACTGCCCCGATTGGCGGAGTGCCGCCGGAAGTCGCCGGCCGCTATTTTGGGTGCCGCCGAACGTCGCCGAAATTCGCCAGCGTGTGGAGCGGCAAACGCGCGCTCCCCACGGGGACGGAACAACCCACTTCCAGGTAAGCTCCGCCCTTGTGTGCACCGCCCCGTTTCCCCCTCCCCCGTGTGGAAAGGGCCTTAGTCTCACACCCAAAACTCATTGTTGTCCCCAAGTAAGGCATAGCCTGCAGTCATACCTCTCCCTATAAAAACCCCTGATTCTGAGACCTTCCTTGGATCACTCCTGAGTTTCAACCCATCTTGCTGCTGCTTTGCTTGGCGAGCTCCCCTCAGCTAATCAAGCTGAGCTTCTTCTCTGCACCCCCGGCTTCTCTCCTGAGGTCCAGGACAATGAGACAGGTGTCGTATCACCCATTTTCCTCTGAAAGTCCCTATCCTTACTTCAACCTCTAATTTCTTAGTTAGCTGTGTGACTGTGGAGTCTTTGATATTTGCTTATATTCAATAAAGCATCATTTTTATTACTTTAAACCCATCTGGCTGCTTGACTGACCTGACCCCGTAGACGCTGGGTTGCAAGATCTCGCTAAGTTACCCTGCCTCTCGCTAGCTTAAGTGAGTGCTCCAGCTAATTTTCCCCAAAATTGTGTTTCATTGTTTGGTTAATTGGGTGTCCCTCCCGGGACTCCCAGTAAACAGCATAATATCTTCTTCTTCATGTGTGAATTTTGTGGACTCCTGTCATTAGGGACAGTTTACACTCAGTAGCATTTCCTTCATAACAATGTTATACCATCATTACACTAGATAATTCAGGAGTGGAGTTTGTTCATGCCAGGGCTTGACAAATTGCTAGAACTGCAGCCAAGAAAGAATTTTCATCCAAGTTAAGAATAATGTTCTTTCCCAGTAAAATCAATAACAAGCATGAGGTGGGATAGAATTGATGAAATGTAGTTTCAGATTGTACATGTCCTGAGAAACCTTAGCCAAGAATGATTTTATTGTTTACCAACCTTCTAGACTTGCCCCTACAGCCAGGTTTTTAGTTCAGTGTTTCTTCAGCTTTGGTTCTACAGATGTAGACAATGGTTAGAAACGCTGGAACTTCAAGTCCGAAACATTTGGATGACCAAGAGCTGTGAACTATTTCTTTAGTTATCTTTTTTTTAAGATGAGCAAACACAATACGTTCACTTGCCACAATACAATACAGGCCTTCTGATTTTCCTGTTAGTCTTCCAAACAGTAAGCTCCTCTAGAAGAATAAAGGAAACAAGAAGAATAGATTTTCCTGTGCTTTCATTCTCCATCCTCAAGCTTCATCCATCCTTCCATTTGGTCATGGTCCCTCACGGATATCTCCTGCTGGCCTACCACATGGCATGCAACTGAGATGAAGTTTGTTAAGGCTATGAGATTACTGGAGTGATGCTCTTTTTCCAGACCATGGCTGGCTTACACAATGGAATGTAACAACAGACTCAAAGTACACTTGCACAATTACATAGAAGCATAAGCAGGTATTACCCTACAAATTATATTCATGCTCAACAACTCTGAAAGGGAAAGGAAGAAATAAGGCAGAATTCCTTTTTAAAAGGAACCCTTACGCACATGAAGAAGGCCACCTATCAAAATATCAAAGGTATCCAAGGGCTTTGGTGACATCACAGAGAGAAAAGAAAGAATTCCATTTGTACTGAAGTGCATTCAGGTAGATCCGTCCTTTCCCCCACCCGTGCTTCGCTGATGTTTTTGTCTAGCCAAGAAAGGTTGGGACAGTGAGGGTGAACTGAAGAGAATATGTGCAGGGGCCATGTGTATTCCTCGTCCTCCTTACTCAGTTTAGGCGTAACACCTGAAGAGGGCTGAACACTGAAAGCAATAGATGATAGTGTAATCAGACACTCATTATTTGTACCATACATTGCCAGCCATCTTTAAGTATGTCTGTTTAAATCCTCCTAACAGGGTAGTTAACAATGTCTTTGTGGGACAGAGTTTCAAATAAAGACAAAATCAGTTTTTCTTTCTCAGATCATTACACTGTGATGGGGACTGTGCTGAGATGTGTTGTATTTCTGTTTGAGTTTCACTAACTATTTCTCAATTTCATCTTTACACATAAAATACCACATGCAAATATTACTGAAATCTGTGGCTGTCTTTTTATTTTCTTTTGTTGATGCAGAAAGCAGGGTTTGTTACTTGTTGCTTATTTGTTACCATCTTTCCTCTGCAGAGTTCAAAGCAGCATCTGCAGTTTGGGCTACCCATTTTCTCCTTCTAACAACACTGCCATTGTAATAAGACTGACTGAGAAATCTGCTTCTTTTCCTCCTGACACTGAGTAACCAGCAGAGAGAGAGAGAGAGAGACTTATTCCGAGTGGCAATTCAAAGATGTGGTGACTCCCTTCTGAGTTTTAGGCTGAACTTTAAATATCCAAGGACTGAAAGTATTCCAAGGTTCCAGAACCTTGGAAGACTCTTATTCAGACTAAACCTAATTCACTGCCGCTCTGACCTGGAAACCCCCAGCCACCGCTGTTCATTGTGGGAAGATATCCTAAATCAGATTTCTGTGTACATTTGCTTTCCTCATTTCACCACTATTTGAAAGGAAGATCAGATAGAAAGAAATGAGGCTAGAATGCACAAAGAAAACTAGGCTTATTCCTGTTAAAGGCACACTCATATTTCTATTTTGTTAAGCAGGATTCCGGAGAGGGGAGGAGCAAAGGAGAAAAATCTCACTGTTTCCTAAGTTTTTGCAAAACATTTTTGTCTAAAATGTACAGAACTGTGAAATTAGTACTTATTTTACATTCCTCTGGAACACAGAACTGTTTCACATCATGGGTCTGAAAATCAATCCTATATATAGACACTGGGGTTCATCAGGGGAAAAAACAAAGCCTTTAGGGTTTTTGCATGTGTCTTTCTGTATTTCTTCCTATAGGTAGAATGTTTTGCCAATATTATACATCCTCTCCTGCCTTTAAACTGAGAACCAGATGTGCTGAACAAATGGTAAAGTAGTGAGCCCAGTCAACAGCTTAAAAAGTCTTCATGCAAAGCATCGTGGAGTTTTTCCTTCATAGCAACTGTCAAATTAAAAATGAAACAACAGTTAAATTATCTATATTTTGTTGCACTGAGGATAAGTTGTCTATAGAGCAGATAGAAGCTGTTAAAAGGAGAAAAACCAACTATAATCCTGCCATTACCAATTTTCAGGTTTTCTATCAAAACAAACCATTTGCCCTTTTAACTTAATAGTTCTAACCTTTTTGTTCCACCTTCACAGAACTCAACAATCCAATTATCCACTAAAAATAAAGCTTCCAATGCACAGAGAATATGCTTGAGTTTCTTAAAGTGATAATACTTAAGGAAGTGATTAACACTAAACCATGAAAGACCAAATTTCCTCTGTTCTGGAAATTTCCAGTCCAGTTTAATTTTATAGATAATTGGATACTTTTGTTCATAACAAAAAAAAGAAAAGAAAGGTAGGTAGGTAGGTAGAAAGAACCTGATACTATTCTGATGCTTGATTTACCTTTTAAAAAAATGGAAGCCAAATAGAGACCTTAGTTGGGATCTTCCTGTATTTGTCGTTGCTGTTGTGTGACTTCAAGTTGTTTCTGACTTATAGCAACCTTAAGGCAAACCTCTGACAGGGTTTTCTGGGGCTGAGAACGTGTCATACTCAAGGTCTCCCAGTGGGTTTCCATGGCTGAGTGGGGAATCAAACCCTGGTATCGTGGGTCATAGTCCAGTGTTCAAACCACTACACCAGTCTGGCTCTGTATTTACCTGGTGGTTATGAAAATGAACTCTGCACCTGCTTTAAGACATTATTATTTAGTCTCATTTTATAAGTTCCTGGCAAGCCCATCTAAAGTTCTTCATCAAAGCTTCGGTTGTATTTATGGAAATAACATCCCCATTTCCTTAACTATTGTTGATGTTGCATACCTTCAAGTCATTTCCAACTTACGGTGATCTTAAGGTGAACCTATTACAGGATTTTCTGGGGCTGAGAGTGTGTGATGTGCCTAAGATCCCCCAGAGAGTTTCCATGGCCAAGAGGGGAATCAAACCTTGGTCTCCAGGATCATAGTCCAATGCTTAAACCACTATACAATGCTGGCTCTCAAATATAACAGCCTGAAACTGAAGACCTTCTCCCATATAAGTCCACTGCAGTTATATTCAGGGGTGCTGCTTTCGATGGCCTATCATCCAGGGTACAGCAAGTGAGAGCAAGGTGCACCCACATGTACTTACTCTAGAGTAAAAAAAGAACCCAAGATACAATTGAATGCTACATAGTTAACATAGTTTAAACCTCAGTGTGCCACCCAGTCCCTTTTGTTTTCAGTACCTTTAGTTGATTTTCCCCCATCTTATTTGATTTTAGTATTTGATATCTGAAATTTAGAATGGCTTTTTCCTTTCAGTTTTATAGATTGTATATCATTTGAGCGGATGTTGTGACTTTCATAGCTACTCTATGAAGGACTGAAATACTGAAAGAGCAGCATTCTAGTAAATCCAAATTATGATTAGTGTCTGCTAGCTATAGAACACTGAATTTCATCTGAGTGGCAGGTGCATAAAATTGTTGAAGAACATAAAACAAGTCGCCCTGTACCAGATAAAAGCTTCACATATTTTATACTGTCTTCTATAACATCCATCCAGTTTGAATCTCAAAAACTCACAGCCAGGGCATGAAATCAACCAACTTCCTTTTGTTGCCCGGCAGCAATTTATGTTCAGTGTCATTTTATGGTTGAAACTGGAGATTCCACATAGCCATCATGCCTTTTAATAATGAACATCAGTGGTGGCTTCCAACTGGATGGAATCCAAAACAGGATGATTGAAAAACAAGAGGAAGCATGCTCATGGGAACTGAGGTTTGCAGATGAACAACTATTTAAAAGAAATAGAGGGGACTACTAAATAACAGACCAATGAGGACTGAGCATGTTCAGCAGTGACAGAACTTTTGATTATCAGATGGAAAGGGGGGAAAGAATGAAAAACGGGGGGAGGAAAAGAAGCATGAAATGGCCTGTTGCTGCAATCTTAAATAGGAGCAGTCTTAGTTAGATGTAGACACACTGCAGCCTTTGGGTACAGGAACCACTCATCATGAAAAACAGTTGCTAATAAATGTCTCTTATGTGGATTGATTTAATCTCTCCTTTAAAACTATTTAAATCATTCCTTATCACCACGACCTGTGGCAGTGAATGCCATGAATTGCATAGTTTATAGGTAGCCAGTGAAGAAGATAAATAGTTGGATTTTCATAGCCAACTGAGTGATAAAAGTGTGCCAAGGGTGAACTGATGCACCTTATGCCACCTAAAAAGCACCATGCAACAGAACCATACTGGGAATTGACAGGTCTCTGTCCTTCTGAAGATGCTCTGGCCTGTCTCTGCACCAAAGACAGATACTACAAGTCTCAGTGGCTGCAGGAGTAGCAGAAAGCTCAGCAATAGCAATAGTGCTTCTTGTGGTTTTCAGGAGGTCCCATGCCTACCCCTCCAATCCTGGAAAGTTGTCTACCCCTGCCATAAGGACTGACTTCTTTACCCTCCCTTCTTCAGCTTATCTATGTACAAATGTACATAGAGGTAACAGTGTGACCTTCACCAAAATGTTGCGCTAGTGGTGTTCGGTTTAAGGGCCTTTCTGCACTGAATTGCTATAGTGCTATTATTCCACTTTCAATATCCTGTGGTATTCCGGGGTTTGTAGTTCACTGAGGTCAAAGAGCTCTCTGCCTGAGAATGCTAAAGGCCCCTCCCTAAACTGCAAACCCCAGGATTCCATAGGATGTTAAAAATGGAATAATAGCACTATAACAGTGCAGTGTGGAAAGTCCCCCAGCTTCCAACCACTCCATTCCATTTCCATTTCTCCTTGGCCGCCTTCCCCATGAGAGTCAACATTCTGTGGCCACTAAATATGTTCAGTCCCCATTGGACTGTTTTTGCCTCTCAGATTCCTAGGATTTTTCTGGAAAAAAAATTTAGAAGAATGCTTCTGAAGACTTGTGAATTCCAGTATTCCCTCTTGTGTGTTGATGGTTCAATTAGTGCTTTCCTTTTAGTGCATTTGCATTTGCTATTAGTGCATATGATAACAACAAAACCACAAAACCACAACTTTGCTGTAATTTATTTACACAAGAATCCTGTAAAAGTCTTTCTTCCCTACCACCAACATGTTTCCTACCACTTGCAGAATTAGTAACAATATTGGCTGAAATCCTCTGGGGCGATTAAAAATGCGTAACTACTGTAGTTATTAAGCTACACAGTAAATTCTGACCTGACTCTCCCCTCATACCCTCTTACTGAGACTCAGCCACTGTGATTGATGGAGGTCCATTCCCCTTTCACTTGAGAAGCAATTGACTGACATTCCCACTTTCTCATGTGAGTGATCTCTTGCACTGGACAAAAGCAGGGTCCCTTTCTCAAACCCCACCCCCACTTGTGCTAGAGATCACTCATGCAATAGAAGTTGGGAATGCTTCACAAGCAATAGAGGAGTAGACCTCCATTGATTGTAGGGACTACTTTCTGATAATTGGAGACTGGGGGAGTTTCATATTCCCTGTGTGTTCCCTAAACCAGGGACTTGGTAGAGATCATGAATTGTAACTCTCCAACAGGAGTCTGGCCATTATACACAAGCACACTTGTTTCTGGGAGTAGTTGCCCATATGCAATGATCAGAGTGATTTAGAATAACCTGATTACATATGTAACACTTCATGATAAGTAACATATTAAAAAAACAGGCTTACAACTGGTTAAAAAGATTACCACAAAAGGGTAATGCTGAAGTCTCTGTAGATGAATTATATCTTCTACAGAAAGCCCTTTCCACATATTTTGTCCAGAGCTTGACTGGCAGAATAAATGTCTGCATTTTGGAGAAGCAATTTTATTCACTGCTGATTGCCTCTGGTCTGAGTGCAGCAAAACAATCTCAAACAACATCTGTTAATGTCAGCAGGAAAGCTTTTCCTATCCTAATTGTACCGAGGTAGGATGTGAAATGTGTTGAGTTGATACATAAATTACAGCTGACTTGCCAAACAAATCCCATATTCTGGACACGGCTAGTCATTTGCAAGACAGGCATCCCACTACACTTGAAACGTTCCTTCATCAAGCAAACTTGGATTTATTTGTGAAGAATAAAGTGGAACAGAGCAATCCACAAATCCTGGCAGACTGCTTTTGTCTACAAAGGAATTGGAAGATATTTGCTCATTTGCTTTCCTTGATTCATCACGAAATAATGTGATGGAATTAGTGACCAAATTCCAATTGCTCATCTCAAAGAGAGTAGGCCCATTGAAACTGGTAAATCAGCACTTAGGTTCAAGTTGTTCAATTGAGCCTACTGTAGTTGGGACTAACATGAGGATCTGGGCCAGTATTTTAAAGGCAGAGAATAGAAAATTCATGTATTAAGACATAAAGCAGTTAAAAACACAACTTAAAGCATGTCAATAAATGAAACAAATACACACCTTACTTGGTAAAAAGCCCCTTCCTCAGCAGCCAGCCAGCTGCCAAAAGGCTGCCTTAACAAAAAGATCTTTGCCTGCTATAAGAATGAGCAGTAAGGAAGTGGTCAGCTAAGCCTCCCTTTGAAGGAAGTTCCTCAGCCTTGGAGTACCACCTAAGAGAGTCTTCTCCTGTGCTGCTACCAGACATGTCTCCGAGGATAATGATGGTGATGATGGTGGTGATGGTGATGATGATTTTGTCATGTCATCATCATGATCATCTGAAAGCAGAATCTGGCATATATGGGAGAATACAGTTCTTCAGGCTTTCTGGCTCAAAGTACAACTTTGTGGATCGTAATGACTCTTTCAACTGCACCCAGAAAGAGACTAGCAAGTCTGTAAGATGCTGTAAGAAGGGGCTCACAGGTTCCCTGACAATAAGCCCAGTTAGCATGCTGGCTGCCGTGTTCTGGACCAGCTGATGTTTTCCCAACACTTTTTGAATGTAGCCCCACATAGAGAGTGCTGCAGTAATCCAGAGAGGCTCTTTCTCTTGTAGGAAGGCTCATCTATCTTTAAAGTTCTTTTCAAGGATTGGAAAAACCTTTCACCATTTCCATGTCAAAAATGGGTTTCCTGACACCTGGGAAATACTCTCAAAAGAATAATGGAATCGTGAGGCTTTTGCACAGGTTTCTCCCAGCATTTGAACATCCTGAAGTGTCACCAAAGAATTATTGTGCAGGCAAAAACATGTGGGGGGGGGGCTGTATAAAATACATGGAAGCCACTCATACTACACAGTCATAGTGCTATAATTCCAGTTTAACTGCTGTGCCTGGACCTTGTCAAATTCTGGGGTTTGTAGTTTGGTGAGACACTGGAGGAACTCTCTGGCTGACAATTCTAATTGCTCCTCTCTAAAGCACAATCCTAGGACTCTGTAGGAATGAATTATGGCAGTTAAAGTGAAAAAATAGTACTATCATTATAAAAAGGAGGAAGGAACAGGGAGAGGAAAAAAGAAATGTGGCAGTACCTTTAAGACTAAGGCCCTTTCCACACGGGGGATGGGGGAACGGGGCAGCGCACGCAGGGACAGATCTTACCTGAAAACGGGTTGCTCCGTCCCTGCGGGGAGTGCGCGTTCGCCGCTCCACATGCTGGCGAGTTTCGGCGGTGTTCGGCGGCGCCCAAAATGGCGGCCGGCGACTTCCGGCGGCGCTCCGCCAATCAGGGCAGCGCGCCAGCCGGAAGCCCGCCCCTGGGCAGCTCTGCAGGGATGCGCTAGCGCGTCCCTGCAGTTTCACACGGGGCGCTGCAATGGGTTAGCGCGCTCGCGTTTCGTAAAAACCTCATAAAATGTGGTTTTTAAAAACGCGCTGCGCCACCCCTTGCGGCCGCGCTAGCGCGGTTTGAGGTGTGGAACCTCCACTATTCAAACCGCTCTAGCGCGCTCCACGGTGTGGACGACCTCCGGATGAGTCGCCCTAAGCCGTTTTTTTCCCCCGTGTGGAAAGGGCCTAATTGGTTTTTGTTTTTGTATGAGCTCTTGTTGATATAAACCCACTTCTTCAGATGTAGTACCAAGTGACATATGTATATGTATAGATAGGTAGATATAGGTAGATATAGGTATAGACATTTATACATATATTTGTGGGAGTGAGATAGAATGTAATAGGATTCAGAAAGATGCAAATCATGACTTTTACCCTAATTTTTCAAAGGACTGCTTAGAAAAATACAGATTTTTCACATCTTTACAATGGTGAGATAGTGTTGATGCATGAAAGCAATAAACCTGTTTACAAAATATCAGTTTCTCAGGGTTCAAAGCTCTCTCTAAGAAGATTCTTTTTGTTATACATGCAATAGTAAGGATTCTCATATTAATATATGTAGTGAGCCATGAAACCATTGACTTTGTTCATACCACTACTAATGGATTGGAATTTGTGAATGTGGCTGGCTAACAGTACGTGTGAAAGGGATCTAGGAGTCTTAATAGACTACAAGCTGAACATGAGTCAGCAGTGTGATGCAGCAGCCAAGAAAGCCAACGCAATTCTTGGTTGCATCAATAGGAGTATGGTGTCTAGATCGAGAGAGGTATTGGTACCACTTTATTCTGCTTTGGTTAGACCTCATCTGGAATACTGTGTCCAGTTCTGGGCATCCCAAATCAAGAAGAATATGGATAAGCTGGAGCAGGTCCAGAGGAGGGTGACCAAAATGGTGAGGGGCCTGGAAGCCATGCCCTATGAGGACAGACTTAGAGAGCTGGATATGTTTAGTCTGCAGAAGAGAAGGTTGAGAGGGGACGTGACAGCCATGTTGAAATATTTGAAGGGATGTCATGTCGAGGAGGGAGTGGGCTTGTTTTCTCCTGCTCTTGAGACCAGGACAAGGAGCAATGGATACAAGCTGCAGGAGGGGAGATTCCACCTGAACCTCAGGAAGAATTTCCTGACGGTCAGGGCTGTCCGGCAGTGGAATGTGCTGCCATGGAGTGTGGTGGAGTCTTCTTCTTTGGAGGTTTTTAAGCGGAGGCTGGATGGCCACTTGTCGGGAGTGCTTTGAGGGTTTTCCTGCATGGCAGGGGGTTGGACTGGGTGGCCCTGTGGTCTCTTCCAACTCTACATTTCTATGATTCTATGATTCTATGAAATCTATGGCAATTATTTGTACTTCCATGCAACACAGAAATAGTTAGGTATCTACCTTCTTATTTCTCTCCTCGAAGGATAGCTCTTTGGCTTTCCTATTTTTCTATCTTGAGGAATTCTGAGAAATAGAATTGGAAATTATCTGCCCCAGAAGTCATGATCCCAGCAGCGCCTTTGCTGGGAAAGGGGCATGATGGGAACACTCCCATACACACACTGGACCGGCTCTCCGCAGAAGGGAGTGTGAGGGACATTCCCATGCTGCACTGGGGCAGGAAGAAATTCCATCACACTTTTTCCTTCCACATTGCAGCCAGGGTCATTCCCATGCTGCACTGGGGCAGGAAGAAATTCCATCACACTTCTGGGCCTTCTGCAGGGCTGGAGCATCACACAGTTGGGAGTAATTGATGGAGAAAATCCATCAGTATTTTACCCTGTTATCATGCCAGCTGGCAACGGGAAGAGGACAGGACCGCTATGATGTACAAATGTAGGATGGGGGACACGTGGTTGGATAGCAGTACATGTGAAAGGGATCTAGCAGTCTTGGTAGGTCACAAACTGAACATGAGTCAGCAGTGTGATGCAGCAGCCAAGAAAGCCAAAGCGATTCTTGGTTTCATCAATAGGAGTATGGTGTCTAGATCAAGGGAGGTAATGGTACCACTCTATTCTGCATTGGTTAGGTCTCATTTGGAATACTGTGTCCAGTTCTGGGCACCTCAATTCAAGAATGATATCGACAAGCTGGAGCGTGTCCAGAGGACAGCGACCAAAATGGTGAAGGGTCTGGAAGCCATGCCCTATGAGGAATGGCTTAGGGAGCTGGGGAAGTTTAATCTGAAGAAGAGAAGGTTAAGAGGGGACATGATAGCCATGTTTAAATATTTGAAGAGATGTCAGTTGAAGAGGGAGCAGACTCGTTTTCTCTACTTGCTCTAAAGATTAGGACAAGAAGCAATGGATTCAAGCTGCAGGAAAGGAGATTCCACCTGAACCTCAGGAAGAACTTCCTGATGGTCAGAGCTGTCCGACAGTGGAATATGCTGCCTTGGAGTGTGGTAGAGTCTCCTTCTTTGGAGGTTTTTAAGCAGAGGCTGAATGGCCATCTGTTGGGAATGCTTTGATGTGTGTTCCTGCATGGCAGGGGGTTGGTTTTTTGTATTTCCAATGATTCTTGATTACCTCTTCAAGGCCAATGTATTTTGCATTATAACAAACTTCTGGGCATGAGTTCTGGGCTAAGACTCCCAAAGCTCAGTGACTGAATCTCTGCTCAGCCATGGAAACCCAGTGGGCAATATTGGGCAAGTCACACTCTCTCAGCCTCAGTGGAATGCAATGGCAAACCTCCTCTGAATAAGTCTTCCCAGGTAAAGCCTATCATACAGTTGCCATGATTTGGAATCAATTTTTGAAAGCACATAAAAACAATAGCTTATACTATATTATAGCAATAGCATTTATTTCTATACCGCCTATCAACTAGTGTTATCTAAGCGGTTTACAATGTATTTCTAGCTAATTGCCCCCAACAAGCTGGGTACTCATTTTACCGACCTGCGAAAGGATGGAAGGCTGAGTCAACCTTGGAGCCTGACAGGATCAAACTCACAACCTTGTGGTTGCAGTACTGGCATTTAACCACTGCACCACCAGGGCTCCTTATATACTATATACTATATTATTATTTATATATACTATATACTATACTTATATACTTATATACTATATACTATATTATTATTTTCTGTACAGGAAGTGCTGTTTCTTGTGCAGAAAAATGGTTTTCTGTGCCAAACAACCATGTGCAAAGTTCCAAATGGCAAAAATTCTCATCAGAAGAGGATTCCACTCATCAAGGTTTTCTGACACTTGAGAAACGTGTTTTTCAACCATTTCTTTTTTAAAAAATTTGAATGTTCTTTTCATCTCTACCACAGATAAAGATCATTGCAACCAAATGTTCCCAATTTGTATAGAGAATTGCTCTAAATGCATGGTCAATTTATTGTTTCATGGCTTCTTTGTATTTAGGGGGCACGCTACTATTCAGATAGGTATTTTTGCCCCTTTGCTTATGGTCATGTTACATAATAAAATTAAAAGAGATGGAAAGGAGAGTTTGGAAAAGTTTCTTCATGGAACTATAGCACCCAAGACCCTCCCAAGGACCATGCCTGCTGTGGGATTCTGCTAGTTATCAAAAATGGAATTTCCCCAAGCTTTGTAAAAGAAGAGATGGGCTATCAAAAGTGCTAACTGATAAAATTGTCCTGAATCCTACTGGGGAGTTCCAAATGCATGACTGGTTTGTATTCACATCCTGTGTATTCCCAAGTTTAGGGGACATGTAGGGACCAAGAAAGTCCCTCAATCTCCACTTACCAGGAGGCAACCACTGCAATTGATGGGGGTCTATTGTCCTGTCACTCAGCAAGCAGCTGATTGATGTTCTCAAAGCTCCTCTCATGAGCAACCTCTCTCATGAAGGGGGAATTGCGGCCAGGACCCGGCTTCTTCCTATTGCATCAGAGATCACTCACAGGAGGGGGTGGGACCACCAGTCAGCTGCTCTCTGAGCAACAAGGAAACAGACTCCCACTGATCGCAGTGAATGCTTGCTGGTAAGTGGGGTTTGGGTGGGCTGGGCTGGGCTGGAATTCACTGTTTAGCCATGCAACTATGGTGGTTATGCATTTATAACTCCCCAGCAGGATTCCACTTATTACTTACAACCCAACATGTTTCGAAGCACACAGTTCTTTCTTCAAACTTACATATTTTACAAAATGGATAAAGCAGCTGGTGTCAGACTTAGGTCCTTTGTGCATGGACATGGCATCCCAGTATGGGAACATGAGACGTACCTGCATGACATCATCACAGTCCCGCCCTTCTTGCATTGCCATCTGGCACAATTGTAAAGTAAATCATTGACGGATTTTCTCCATCAATGACCCTCAATTGCATGGTGCTCTTGCACTTACCTGCCATGTAGCTGGACCAGAAGCGTGATGGAGGTGCTTCTTGCCCCAGTGCAGCATGGGAAAGAGCCCACCTGTGCTACATAAGGAAAAGGCATGTCCCTCATGTTCACTTCCACAGTGAACTGGTCTGGTGTGGAGATGTGCATTCCCGTTGCACTCCCTTCCTGTCAAAGGTGCTGCTGTTCTATGTCACCCAGAGATATTGTAAGTAAGTGAACAGGCTTTTACTGCCAAGGTGGGGGGGAAATGATGCTTGTGGGATTGTCAGCTTCATGTGCTGTTTGGTTGGTTCTAGGAGGCTCTAGGACAGTGGTTCTCAACCTGTGGGTCCCCAGATGTTTGCGGACTTCAGCTCCCAGAAGCCCCAGCCACTATAGTCAATGCTCAGGGCTTCTGGGAGCTGAAGTCCAAAAACATCTGGGGACCCACAGGTTGAGAACCACTGCTCTAGGAGGTGGGAAGGGGGTGAGAGTACCTTGTCTGCTTTGTATATATATATATAATATATATAACAGACAACCATAAACTCTTTGTGTATGTGTGTGTGTGTCTGTGTATATATATTATGTATTATATATATATAAATGGCAAAATGGTAATGTCAATGTATGGAAAAAGTTCAAAGAGAATATATATATGTATGCATGGTGATGGTGTTATAAAATGAAATGAAATGAAAAGACATAAAGTACGAAGTAATTCGCCCTCAGTTAACTCAGCAGGAGGAAAAGGAAAGAAGGGGTGGAATCTTGCATGTTCTTCCTCATTAATAATTTCTGTGTCTTGTTGCTTGGCCATAACCCTTGAACCACACTCTGGTGTAGCTCAGCCATGTGTGTCCTGGTCTTCCTCTGTGAAATGTAACAGGTTACGATATGGTTTTGTAGAATGTCTAGGAAGAGAAATCTGAGGTTCAGTCCAGCTCTTAGCTTTAGCTTAAAACTACCAACAACCGAAGTAAGGAAACTTCGCCTTAACCACCTTCATTTTAGAACAATAATTCAGTGAACTACAGGCCTTACCACAGGTCTCAGTCAGCAGGGCCAGATGTAAGTACCTCGCCTATGCCCCTTGACCTTTTGGTCATGCTCCATTTTGCTCTTGGCAACTCTTGTTGAGAAAGGCTTGCTGAACAGATTTTTTGCACATTACCTGCTGTGGGCTCTTGCAACCCCAAGAATTCATGCAGAGTCCATCTGGTAGGTAAATATTAAGGTAATCCAGAGGTTGGTCACATACTTTTGAAACATACAGGCAATCTTTCCTTCTTTCAAGATGTGGTATTACAAACGTGGTACACACAAACATGGTGCTCTCATTTGCTAGACACCTCAAGCATCATGGTACCTTAAGATGAAAACAATCAGAAATTTAGTTTGTGCATCGGAAGTCTAAGCTGCATTTCAATCAAATTAAATAGTTCACTATTTTCAACCAGTTTAATGCCCCATTTATGTCAAAAATTACTATGGTTTCTCTGTGAGGTCAGTCTGGTTAACAGGAGATAAAAACGATGTGTGATCAATTGAAGAAGACACTCAAAAGTCTTCAATACACAACAGCTTAGATTATTTGTTTGTTAAAAATATGTATATTTTGTTATATATCTGGAGATTAAGCATATTCCTGAATTTAAATATTGGGGCTCTGTGCATGTCACACTTCTGTGGAAGCATGGGGTAGTAGTCAGTGACAATAGCCTCTTCAATGGCTGTGTGTGTGTGTGCCTGTGTGTGCCTTCAATTCTTCTGTCAATTTATGGCGACCCCACAAATTTCATAGGGTGTTCTTAAACAGGAAATACTCAGGATGGTTTGCCAATTCCTTCCTCTGAAATACAGCCTACAGTACCTGGCATTCATGAGCAATCGCCCATCCAAGTACTAACCAGGGCTGACCCTGCTAACTTTCCAAGATCAGAAAGGATCTGGTACCTTTAGGGTATTTAGGCCTCCTGCAATAGCTACACTCATTTAATTTCACCTTTAACATATTGGCAGACACACTCTGAAATTGCTTCTGTTATTCATTTATTCATTTTTATTATTTACTTATTATTGTTGTTGTTTGAAATACATTTAAAGTACTAGCACTCTTCATCCTTAAGGACACCTGGCCAATGCATAAATACAATTTGCAAAATAAAAACGTCCAAAACCCAACATCATCACAGAAATGAAGAAGAACAAGAGATACAATGACACAGACTGAAATAGCCAATAAAATGATTTAACACTAGCAAAGGTTTTAAGTTGTTATTACAGTACTGTTGCATCATAGCCATTGCACACTCTCTCTTGTTGAAACGTAATGTAACTGAAATAATTGGACAACAGTATCCCCTAAATTCCTAAATCCCCCACAAGCTGGCATAAAGACACTCAATATCTGACTGTTCTGTGAAGTCCAAGTAGTTCCCAATAGGCACGTACAAATCAAAAATAATCCACCCTACTATGTTTCAGCAAATCAGGTGCTCTCATTTCTTAAGGGAAATTACTTCTCTGTTACTAATGGAGTTGAAATTTTGTTACCAGTCCTTTGTTGCTCTTTGTCCCTGATCCTCACCTAGCCTAGAGGTAGTTTTCTTTGCCTGCACTGATATCCCTCTAGACTCAGAGCAACATCTGAGACAGAATATAGGCTTGTGACTCTAACATCTTAGAATCATGCAATCAGAGAGTGGTTCTGTCCTGGGCCCAGTGCTATTCAACATCTTTATCAATGATTTGGATGAAGGAATAGAGGGCATTCTTTCCAAATTTGCAGATGACACAAAATTAGGAGAGGCAGCTAACACTCCAGAGGATAGGATCAGAATTCAAAATAATTTAACAGATTAGAGAACTGGGCAAAAACTAACAAAATCAATTTCAACAGGGATAAGTGTAAGGTACTGAACTTTGGCAGAAAAAAATGAAATGCACAGATAAAAGATCAGTGACACCTGGTAGATGTGACAAAGATTTAGAAATCTAGGGCCCTTTTCACACCTTACCTTCTTGTGGTAGTATCTGGTGTTAATCCTGACAGTGACTCTGCCAGGAAAGGAGCACAATGGCAGTGCTCCCCTCCACACAGGACTGGCTCCCTGTGGAAGGGAGCATGGTGGACATGTTGCTTCCTTCTGCACGCAGCTGGGTACTTTCCCAGGCTGCACTGGGGAAAAAAGCACTATCATCATGCTTCCTGCCCTTCTGCAGGACAGGTAAATGTGGGATGATGGTGCAATCATGGATCATTGACAGGGAAAACCTGTCAATGATTTAACCTGCGATCATGCTGCCTTTGGACAGGAGAGGAGCAGGACTGCAATGATATCATGCAGAAGCATTGTTACAGTTCTGTCCTTCTCCCATTCCCATGGCAGGATGGGAGGGTGCTGCAGAAAGGGCCTTAGGAGACCACTAGCTGAACATGTGTTGGCAGTCTGATGTGACAGCTAAAAAAGCCAATGTGATTCTGGCCTGCATCAATAGGAGTATGGTGTCTAGGTCAACAGAAGTGCTAGTAACACTCTATTCTGCTTTTGTCAGACCCCACCTGGAATACTGTTTCCAGTTCTGGGCACCACAGTTCAAGAAGAATATTGACAAGCTGGAACATGTCCAGAGCCGGGCCACCAAAGTGACAGAAGGCCTAGAAACCGTGCCTTATGAGGAGTAGCTTAGGGAGCTCGGTATGTTTAACCTGGAGAAGAGAAGGTTAAGAGACAACATGGTAGCTATGTTTAACTATTTGAAGGGGTTTCATATGGAGAATGAAGCGAGCCTGTTTTCCACTGCTTCATAGGTTAGGACATGGAGCAATGGCTTCAAATTTCAGGAAGAGAGATTCCATCTAACTGTTAGGAAGTACCTCATGATGGTAAGAGTAGTTCAACAGTCGAATATGCTGTTTTGGAGTGCGGTGGAGTTTCCTTCTTTGGAGGTTTTTAAACAGAGGTTGGTTATTTTGATGGTGTATTTCTGCATGGCAGGAGGTTGGAATCGATGGCCTTTGTGGTCTCTTCCAACTCTATTATTCTACAATTCTAATCAGTTTGCTTATCAGAATATTATAGGGGCAATTATTAAATGCTTTGCTGCAACACAGGTAAATGACAATTTCTACATTCTCTCCATCTACTAAACTAGTGATCCAACTGAAAAAAGATACAAGATCGGTTTTGCAGGATTTATTCATGACAAACCCATGCTTCCTCCTACTTATCACTGCTTTGTCTTCAGGATACTTGCAGGCAGGCTCCTGGATCATCTTTTAAAAACTATTTCATGGTATTGAGGTCAGGCTGACTGGTCTATTGTTTCCTGGATCATTCATTCATTCGTTTGTTTGTTTTTTTCCTTTTTGAGAGGAACAATGTTTGTTTGTCTCTAGTCCTATGGCACCTCATCCATTTTCCTAGATTTCTGAGAAATGATGGCAAGTAGTTGTGCAAGTACATCAGCAAGTTCCTTCAATATTCTGGGATGCAGTTCTTCTGACCCTGAAGTTTCAAACTCACTTAGGTTAACTATGCGATTCCCATCTAACTCCTTATCAATTTTGATTTGCAACTTAGATTCCTCGCCAAGGTCTTTCCGGATGCATAGGAGCGCACTCTCCTCTTTTTTGGGGAAAAAAAAACTCAAGAAAAAAAAGATATTGAGCAGTTCTGCTTTTTCGTTGCAATCTGTCATTATTTTGCTCTCTTTACTGAGCAGTGGCTCCATGCTTTGAACATATTTGAACAGCCCCTTCTTGTTGCTTCCTGCTTCCCTAGTCAATTTTGGCTCATTTTGAACTTCAGCTTTCAGCTATTCCTGCAAGCTTGGGCCACATATCTGTACTTTCCTTGGTGATTCATCCTTCCTTCCATTCTTTATACATGCTTTTTTTTTTCATTTCCTCCTCAATTTGACTGTGCACATACATTGGTTTTTTTAAAAATAGGTTTCCCATTTTTCTTCTTCCATGCAATTGTTTGTGACTGTGCTTTTAGCAACTGCTTCTCTATGAAATTCTACCCATGCTGGATGTCTTTTTCCCTGAGCATCTCCAGCCATGGATTCTACCCAGTATCTCCCTGAGCTTGATAAAATTAACTTTCCTGAAATCTAAGCTTCATGTTTGACTATACTCTTCTTTGACCTGTCCCACAATCACAAATTCTAGCACTGCATGGTCACTTTCCCCTAAAGTACCAATTGTCATGTTGCCAGTTACCAAATCTTCCCTATTGATTAGGATCAAGTCCAGGATTAGTGATCTCCTTATTCCTTCCTCTACTTTTTGAAGGAAGAAGTTATATGAAAGACACATTAAGAATTCATTGGAAAGCCTGTGCTTAGCAGAGTTAGTCTCCAAGCAGATAGCAGGATAATTGAACTCCTCATAACTATCACTTCTTGCATCTTGAAGATATGTGAGATTTGTCTCTGAAAAGCATCATTCACCACCTTTTCTTGGCTTGGTGGCCTAAAGTAAATTCCTGTCACAGTGTTGTTCTTGTGGTTGTTGCTGGTTCTTCATTTATTTTTACTCAAATGCTCTCAACTGATCCAGTCTCATCACTTGTGGATTTCTGTACAGGTTAATTTATCCATGACATATAATGCTAATCCCTCCATTTTCTTCCTCATCTATTCTTTTGGAACAAATTATATCCTTCAATTCTTATACTCCAAGCATAGAAGTCATCCCACCAAGTCTCTGTTGTACCCATAAAGTAATATTTACCTTCCTGCACAAGTACTTCAAGCTCACCTCGTTTGTTTCTCAAACTGTGACATCAGTGTATAGGTTTGTTCACATCTTTTATTTACTGTGAGCTTTACTGTAGCTCTCATCTTCACCTTTTTTTCTTCTTGTATGTTTTTTAGGACCTTTGCCTGATGAAGAAGCTCATGAAGGTTTGAAAGCTTGCATGATGCATTTTTTGCATTTTGGTTGGCCAAAATAGTATTGCTCTTTTGTGGATTTTAGGTTTGGGTGTGCTTTACTGCATGGTCAAAACAGTTACCTCTCATTAAGTTTCTTCATTTCCTTCGTAAACCACAAAGTACTCATTCTGTTTTTATCTTTTTCTTTTTTCCAGGAAGATTTCCAGCAGAAAATAATACACAAAACATTAGGTATTTTTCTAACAAGGCACAATAATTCATAAAAATAGATTATATGCATCTATATACGCAAAAATTATTCCTTCTCCTTTCTCTTTTATTCATATTTCTTTCTTACATAAGTATCTCCATAAATTGTGAGGGGAATGGATGCTTCATGCCCAGTCACAGATTCCATGGAGAAAAAGCAGTCTGGTGTTGTGAGGATGTTTCCCTTTCAAACATGGAAAATCCTGCACTAGCTGATTCCATGGCAGATTTGACTGGCATCTCCATTCCCAGGTCATGTAGAGATTTAAAGGAATGCACATGTATCTTGAATAAGAGATGTACAGATTACTCTCAAAGAGCCCTTCCGCACTACACCCTTATAGTGCTATTATTCCACTTTCAACATCCTATGGAATCCTGAGGTTTGCAGCTTAGGGAGGGGCATTTAGAACTCTCAGCCAGAGAGCTCTTTGGCCCCAGTAAACTGCAAACCCAGTTCCACAGGATGTTGAAAGTGGACTAATAGCACTATAACAGTGTAGTGTGGAAAGGCCCAAATATTCATCCTTGACAACACATTGAGATGCCCCAAGAGAAAGCCACCACAAGATTTTTCGTTTTTGTGAAAAATTTGTTCACACAAAAGCAAATTATGAAGAGGTGAGCATAAGAACTTGGCTTTCTGAGGGGGAAAAAAACTTGTTTTGTGGGGGGGGGGACATCCAATATTTTTACACTGAAAATGGTGCATTTATGTAAAATACCATGTTGCCTACTGGACAGAAAACATTTGCAATTAATTGCAGTTTAATGCTAGGATTAAATAAGTGAAGGTTTATATCTGTCCCTTGAATTGGGCTTGGAAGTAACTAAGCAGGCACTGCAGCTCTTTCAGAATCAGTGTAATATGAGTCTGACCGGCTTTACCGGTTACAGGTCTGACTGCTACATTCTGCAATAGCCGATGCTTGTGGGTCATCTTCAAGGGCAGTTCCCTCCATAACACATTATAATAATCCAATTAGGGAGTTACCAGAGCATGAAACAGAACTTGGGGGCAACTAGATCTGTCAGTAGGTGAGATTCAGCCACCCTCAGCCCTCCTGATGTGAAACAGGATGGTGAAGGAATCAGTTAGTGAAAGAATCAGATAAGTTAATTGATTTATGGGAAAACTGAGGGTGAAAAATGACTAAGGACTGTGCTACAGACCTACAGCCTTTTGCATTACACAGGCAGAGATCAATGCCTAACATATTGCAGGTGCCTTTACAAAACTATATATATATATATATATATATAATTCAATTAAAAGAAGAAGAAATTAGGCATTATAAAATGATTCAGAGGAGCCCTACTGAAGTAGATCAAAAGTCTTTCTAGTCTAGCACCTTGTTTCACACAATAGCCAACTAAATGCCACTGGGAAGTCCAGAGGCATAACATCAGGGCAATAGGTTTCTGTTGCAGGCTTTCCCCAGTGAATCATATCCAGCAGCATGCCTGTAATCCTTGAGATATCACCATCTAGTAGCCATGCTAGCCCTCTTTAGTAGTCTTCTACTAAGGTTTGTCCACCATGTAAAGCAGCTTACAAGCAAAGACTGGAAAATTTCATTTAAAAAAAATGAATGTAATGACGTCGTAAAGCCATTAATGTTTGGGCAATGGGAAGATCATGATCTGGAATGCAATTATGGGTGGCTTCTGCTATTTATTCTTCTTAAAAGCAGGTTTCCAAGCTCAGCCAATGAGACCCAGCCTCCTAAGTGACATCTCATATAGGTATTAGCCAGATGTGATCTTACCTTAAACATCTAAACAGATCTGAGTGTTCTGGATGCAGTTACACGTCTTTTAATGAAGACCTTAGAAATGGTAGGATTTGAAACTATTAGAGATGATGACTCTGAGTAACATATTTTATACTTAATTAATCATATCTTCCTTGTTTTTATAAACCACTCTGGAAACTTTGCTAATTATATATAATACCTCTAATGAAAGAATGGCACTGGCTGCCAATTTTCTAACAGATCAAGTTGAAGCTTTTGGTATAAGCTATAGGCTCCAGAATAACTTGGGCCTAAGATACTTGTGGGGGGGGAACGCTTTCTCCTATATAAATCTTCCTGGGTTCATCACGGGCTGGATCACATTTTACAAATAGCTTTCTGGTGACCAGGAAGAGGGCCTTCTCTGTAACATCACCCACTCACTGGAAACCTTCCCTGCAAAATAAAACATGTGTCTATTTTGCTGTACTCAAAATTCATATTTGAAACTGTTTATTTGCTTCAGCTTTTGATGACTTAGATGGTTCCTATGATTTCTAATGTCTGGCCATCTAATTATGGTGCGTATTTATTATTTGATTTAGCTATGACATAAAATTGATTGCAGTTTGTAGTGTTGTACAGTAACTTATAGGCCCTTTTCACACTGCATTTTCCATGCAAAAGGGTGCCTGGAGCATCACACAATTGTGAGGAGCGATCTACACGACACATTCAAAATCACGCGACACTCCAGGGGCTGGCAGGCACCGATCGCGCACCTTTTCATTTTCGGCTAGAAGCCGAAAATGGTGCGCAATCACGCACTGCTCCTGGGCCCCATGTGCACTTACCTGGTGCGCAGAGCCTCTGGAGCCGCACCGGTCACGCTTCCTGCCCCAGCACAGCCTGGGAAACTCCCAGCCTGCGCTGTGGAAGGAAGAGGCGGGGCTCTTGTGTGAGCAGGCAGCTCGTGCAGAGCTGAAGCAGCAGGGATGCAAGAGCCTCTCGCCAGAGGCTGCTCGCGCAATCCCCGCACCCCAGCAGTGGAAGAAGGTAAGGTGCGGAAAGGGCCATAGACACTATAAATAAGTGGTACAGAAATATTTTAAAACACACAATTGAGCATGTTATTATTTTTATATATTTATTACAGCAATATTTTAGATGATGTTGCCAGCATGGTATTGTGGTTTGAGCATTGTACTACAACTCTGGAGATCAGTGTTCGAATCTTCCCTCTACTATGGAAACCCACTGGGTGACCTTGGGCAAGTCACACCCTCTCAGCCTCAGAGGAAGGAAAAAGCAAACCTCCTCTGAACAAATCGTGCCAAGAAAACCCCATGATAGGTTCGCCTTATGGTTGCCATAAGTTGGAAACAACCTGAAGGCTCACAATAACAAGAAATTCTCATTGTAATTTTGTTTGGCTTCATTTTAAAGGTTGATTTGCTCCTTGTGTTTATTTAGTTATTTGAGAGATTTTAAAATGTCAAATAAATGATTTGCTTAAAAGAATAAATGAAGTAGAACCACATTGGTTTTTTTCTCCTCATATATTTACATATCCTCCTTTTTCAGAGAACAGTTGGTAGCATGAAATACAAAGCAGTTTGTTGTTGTGTATCCTCAAGTTGTTTCCAACTTATGGCAACTCTAAGGTGCACCTATCATGGGGATTTCTTGGCAAGGTTTCTTCAGAGGGACTCTGTCTTTACCTTCCTCTGAAGCTGAGAGAGTATGACTTACCCAAGGTCACTCAGTGGGTTTCCATGGCTACGTTGCCATTTGAACCTGGTTTCCAGAAACATAGTCTTACACTCAAACTGCTGCACAGCATTGGCTCCCGTTCAAAGCAGTCTACAGTATACTTTTTAATCATGATCCTCATTTTTAAAAGAACTTTAATGTATGCTATAAGTGTATGGGCTAATTGGACAAGATTCAAGAACTTTCTTGAAGTTAAGCAGTGTCTAGTAGACTGAATATCACTGCACTGAGGATCCAGAGTACAGTGTTGTGAGATCCCAGAAGCAAAGGCAAGGAAAAAAACTGAATAGAATTTGGTTGCGTCGTTCCATTCACAGCAGAGGAAAGGCTTTTTATCCAGAAGTCATCCCCATTCATAGAAGTAGAGAGGAAGTGATTTGCACAGATTTCTTGTTCCAGTTCCTCGTGTTCCTCAAAATATTTTCAGAGGGTTAGAGGACTTTCTAGAACAGCGTGGAAAGTGGTATAAAGTGTTACAGAGACAAAGATGGAATCCAGCTGAAATCCTTTCCTCCTCTTTCACTACCAGGGCCGCTATTGGATTCCACCCAGAATCAATAATAACAATTGAACAGAAAAAAACAAGTGGTATATATAGATAAGTGGCTCACTCAGTCTTTATAACAGGAGAAGCACTCCTAGTCCCTGTTAAGATCCTTTTCTATATATTCAGCTTTATGAATGAGCTCTTGCTCTACTACTCACACTCAATACCAGAAACAATTTTCTTGAAGATGGCCACTCGGCATCTATAACAAATCTGAAAGAAAGCTGAAATATTCACTGACAGTATTTTGGAGTGGGGATTATATTTCTGTGAGTGAGTGATTCTCACATCTGTGATTCTTCTTAGAAGAGTAACATCTGAACTTGCTGAGAAGACTGCATTGGAAACCCTATCCAGAAACATTTCCACAATGACACATTTTCACTTCAAAACCAACACGTTTACATTTTGGAATTCAAATCAATGAAATGTCCTGTGTAGTCTTTTTTAAACCCTGAGGTGCTGCAGGAACCACTACAGACATTAGCTGGCGACACTTAAGTCTAACGTATTTTTCAGCACACTTTTACAGAAATCAACACTAAACCTGGCATGGTTTTGATCTGAATACTTTGTGCTTGATTGAAAGCGTATAGGAAATACTTGACTACAAGAATGGGTATAACAGATGCTGATGTGCAAAGTGCAAGAGCTTTACCATGACACATGGGGAGCAAATGCAATGGCTTTTGTCAATTCCTTTTTTAAAAAAAGAAATCTTAAGAATAAAAGACATCGTCTGTTTATAATATACAACCTAGTATATAAAGAGAAAAAGTAAATGTTTTCTAGCGAGCAATGCTTTTCAGACCAACTCATTAGTCTCACGTACAATCAAATCAATATTTTTCATCACACTTTAAGACTTTCTTTTCCCCCTACTTAAAAAAGAAAAGGAAAGAAAAAAGAGTTTAATAGTTCTATGTTGTTTTACAATTTCCACTCCCTCCCCTCCTTTCATATGACTTTTGTCTTTATGCCGGAAACAGACACTTTAATGAGCCTGTTTGCTGCTAGCACCTTATACACATGCAAAAAAGATAGCTGGACTGTTCTGGATTGCACGCCAACAGCCCGCTGATGAAAAACAGGTCTACATATTTGGGAAGAATGATGAATGGAACTTCATACTTGCTTTTTTGCTAATGGGCCATCAGGAAAAGGCTTCATTTTCTGGGCTTGCAACAGGATAGTTTGCTTAACTCGTTTTAGGTATAAATGGCTGAAACTAATCCTCCACATTTAAAAAAAAACTGTAAAAAAACAACTCCTTTTTGCATTTATTTGTTTGGCCTCCTTTACAATCCATATAATAAGAAGCTTCCTCTTGTAATATTTGAAATCTGTAATCACTGTTGACAATGAAGTGTTCAAATTAAATTATGCAATGACCCTTGAATAAAACGCAGCTGTGATGGAGTGAAATGAGCACAAAGGAAATAGGAAGGCAATTTGTATGAAATGAGGTTGGGTTTCAGAGAGCTTCCTGGTACTGTCACTCTTCAACTTTTCCCACAAAAGAATAAACAGTTGTGCCTTGGGCGGAGGGCCAAACGAGACAATAAACACGTGGCTGCCGCCAAATTTACCAGTCATGGGTCTTATTCCACCCCACATCTTCAGTCTAAAGTCTAATAGAACGTATCCATGCCCTAATGTTCCCTCACATTCAGAACTGCTAGATACATGTGGAGATTGTCACAGGCCAGTATGTTTCCCTATATTATTGCAAGGTTTCTTTATCCAAGGACTGCCTAGATGGGGCCTGCATGATCTAGCAAAACTAGGCTAAATACCAAATGGCTCTCATTTGTTGTCACTTCCCATGTATCCCATACAGCATAGCCAGTGTTGAAGAATGATGATCTGGAGAGTCACAGATCCCCCAGCATTGATGTCAAGGGAAACGTGGACCAAGTGTTTTGGGGGTTGTTTGTTTGTTTTTGGTTTTCTTTATTTTTTGTTGTTGGTTTTGAATGTTTTCTGTTTTGTTTTGCTTTTTTTGGGCCAACTAGTAGCCTAGAGAGATGTCCATCTTACCACAGGTTTTAAAAGATCTGGGGCAATGCCAGCCATTTCGTGGAATGACACAGATAGCTAAGCTTCCCTAAAGTGAGAAAGCTTATCTTGGGGCTCCATGGTTTTGATTTGTTTGGGTTCAGGAAAAAATATTCATGGTGCAGAGAGGGCAGCATCTTATAAGAGACACAGTCAAATGGCAATCAGTACACATGGGGCTTGGAGGAGCAGGGTAGTGCTGTGTCGCAAAAGGTTTGTGTTGATTCTTTACAGTAAGATGCTCTTATGGGAAGATACATTTGTTATGGCAATGCTCCCCAGCTTCCAGGTGTGTTAACTTATAGCATTCAGTATCCATCTTGGCCAAGGACAGTGGAAGTCGTAGTCCAACGCACCTAGAGATCTCTGGATTGGAGAAAGCAGCACTATGAACTTAGAAATTGCAAAATGCTTTAAGCCAGGAATAGGCAAATGTGGGGGACTGGGGGAGTGCTAAACTTCCTCAGGAGCCCTTGGAGAGCTGCACCCCCCACAGCAGTTGCTGCAAAAAAGTTTAAAATGTTTTTACCCCCAAACTCACTTTAGGGGGCACAGGGAAGATTTTCACTATGTCCCCCCTCAGGGCCCAAGAAAGCCCTTTTTTTTAACAACAGCGAGTGGAAGTCACTTCTTGTTCACTTCCTGTTTTTAAAAGGCTCTTTTCTGGGCCGGGGGGCAGAATGTGGTGAAAAATGCCCCCACACCACCTGGGGAGTATTTGCAGGCAAAAAGAGTTTGATTTTTTTTAAAAAAAAATAACACCTCCAGGGGAACACAGACTGCACTCCACCTATCCCTGTTTAAGCATATAACCCTAACAGTTTTGTCTCTGTAGTGGATTGTATTAACTCTATGTGGAGTTCAGAAAATGGGAGGCAAAATAAATATTTCACATTTACTTTCCAAACTATCTGTGCATGATCCTTTTCCATATTTTTTTTCATTTTTGATGAGGATAAACAGGCACTTTCCACGTATATCCTTAGGCCAATCTGTACACTGCCTTTTCTACTAAATTAAAAGCAGTCTCAATGTTATCTGCACAGTGCCATAATTACACTCATAGCAGCAGAAAACAGTAAGTCACTGAGTGAGTATCTTTGTCTGGGGAACATAAAACAGGGCATTCTTTTGCTGGTTCAGTAAAGTCCTATTGAATCTGTATATTACATGGAAAATTAGCTTTGACCTTGTCAGCTCTAGCAATACCCTTCCGATTTGGATCATTACATTCAGTCCTTGATGCTGTAGGCAAAAGACACTACAGAAGTAGTTTACTGCATATAGTCCTAGAATTAGATCAGCAGAATTTTCTTTTCCTAATTTGTGTTTGAAGGATGAGTTCACATGAGTAAAGAAATTCTAAGAAAATACAACATAAAACTGTAAATCCACAATCAATTTTTTCCTAAGCAACCACTTACAAATTATTAATTGCATAATTCTATGTATTTTTTCTAAATCAATAGCCTTCAGATAAAGAGCACTCTGACTGAGAGCCCTCTACAACAACTCCCTCCCCACAAAAATGATGGTGGTCTTTTAAAAAATTATTTACAGTACTTATAGTTGCTATAGTAGTACTAATGTGGGGTGTACACTAATTAGATTTGGTTCATATACCAATTCAATGGTTTAGGAAATGGCTGAAACAAAATCAAGTTCAAATCTGAACCAAGGCTTCATGCCATTCATTGACTACATCTGGAAATTATCAAATAACAACAACAACACTGTAACTTGCCTGATATGAGGGTCACAAGCAACCAAACAACAGAAAAAGCTGGAATCCTGTTGGTGATATTTGCTAGTTATGCCAGAATATGTAGTTTTTCAGAGCTTGAGGAAGGAGATATATTGTACGTCCTTGAACTATGACCCCTATGCCTCCCACCCACTTCCCACGGAAATTCAGCTTGACAGCACCAGGTCAAAACCCTATGAGCTGTCAGTTCCTTGGGGTCAGGGGCTCCCAGCCACCATCCAGGTGCAGTTGTGAAGCTTGGAAAAAGGAAAAAATATCACTCTCCAAGACCCCCGGTGACTACAATGGAAATCTAGGAGCCCAGTGTATGTCCCTTCTTGCCTGAAGCTGGAAGGTACCTGGGAAATCCTCAGTTCCCCAGCTGGTAATTAGCTGTAGGGCTTTCTCTGTCACTCTCAAGCTGTTGTACACCAGACCCAGTGGGGCAGAACAAATCCCACAGAGAAAAAGCTCAGACAACATTCAAACTTTCAAATAGGATCTTGGCCAAACAGATGGTGGGTGCTATGCACCTTTTACTTTGACTTAAGGAAAAGAATGAGAGAGGGACAGGAAGGTGGGAAGAGAGGGAGAATTGTCAATAGTGATATTTCAACTGTTTAAGTGCATAAAGCCCATAAATAGGTGGAGGAAGTTTTAAACAAGAACAATAATTACAGGAAGGTGGGCAAAGTGCAGAGTGGCATAGAGGGGTAGGGAAATGGTCGTCCCAGAGTTATTTATACATTCCTCAAGCCTTCCAGATTCTCCAGGCTGCTTTCTTTCCTAGTCAAAAAAGGGTGGATCAGTTCTCCTAGAAGGCTCTCCTGTACTGTTGAACTTCAAAAATACTGCCTTTTAAAAAGCATAAATGGCATTTCAGCTACCTCCATTTTGGTTTGGTTCAGTTTTGTATTTTTGGCAGTCTGTGCAGGCCCCAGAAGGTTCCAGGAGCAGAAAGCTGCCCCCTTAATCCACTGCAGTTGCCCACTCCTACTTCAGTGCTTGGAGATTTCTCAAAAGAGACAATTTACCTTCCATTGTTCTGTGCAATTATTATGACAATGGAATACAGCATACAGGTGTCCCCTGTAGAGACATCTACACAATCCCAGAAAGATGGAAAAATGTAAATGGTGGCATGTTCAATTTTTAGGTGGGATTTCTTCCTGTCCTACTGTTTTTGTTTTGTTTTGGGCAAATTGTATGAAAAAAAATGCATGTGCTATAGAGATATCCCAAGGTAAGAAGTGGCGAAACATTTAGGAAGTTATCATTTGGAAGTTATGGAACTTACAGTGGGCATAAAACACCTTCATTTTTTTTTCTTTGTCTTCTATTCAATTGATGTGAAAGATGCAGGGGGCAAATGTACACTAAGTAGATGCCAGATGTTAAATACATGATGTTAAAAACTTAAGAATATGGAGATTCAGCATTTTTCAAGGAAGAACCCAATCCCAGATCCCTAAACCTCAATCAAAATGTTTCTAACATATCTGATTTTAGGGAAGAAAACTAACAAAAAACACACACTAAACAGTGGATAGATCATAGAATCATAGGACTATAGAGTTAGAAGAGACCACAATGGCTATCCAGTCCAACCCTTTGCCATGAAGGAAAACCCAGTCAAACACTCCTGACAGACAGCTATCCAAAGTCTGTTTAAAAAACTCCAAAAAAGGAGAATCCATCACATTCCAAAGCAGCATATTCCACTGTTGAACAGATCTTACCATCACCTATCGTTTAGGTGGAATTTCTTTTCCTGTAGTTTGAATCCATTTATCTGTGTAGGAGTCTCTGGAGCAGCAGAAAACAACTTCTAACACCATCACTTTTCTCCTCCTTTATGATTTTTTAACATCTTTTGCTTGACAAAGGCCATTTCTGCAGCTTACCTTTTTGTGGAGCTGGGGTGCAGGGATCACGTGAGCAACGACTTGCGAGAGGCTCTCGCATCCCCATTGCTTCAGCTTCGCAGCTGCTGCCTGCTTCTAAGCAGGCAGCATGAGAGCCCCTCCTCTTCCTCCTGCAGTGCAGCCTGGGATTTTTCCAGGCTGCGCTGGGGCAGGAAGCACGAGCGCCATGTCTCCGGAGCTCCGCACGCACGGTAAGTGTGCACGGGGCCCCAGAATGATGTGCAAGCGCGCACCATTTCCGGCTCAAAGCTGAAAATGAAATAGTGCGCGATCAGTGCCTGCCGGCCCCTGGAGCATCATGCGATTGCGAGTGCATCATGTGGACCGCTCCTCGCAATTGCATGATGCTTCAGGGGCCCTTTCGCATGGCATATGCCATGCAAAAGAGCCCAAGAAGCCAATGGACCTTCAAAAGCTTGCATGATGTGTTTTATGCATTCTGGTTGCCAATAAAGGTATTTACTTCTGGGAACAATATTTCCATTGCCTCTGATTCAAATATAGATCTGCATGATATATATGAAACAGTATTTTCAAATATGAACTTAGTCAGGTTCTGAGATCTTTGGAGGAGGATCTCCTTTCAGTCCCTTCATTTCCTCTACCATGTTTGGTAGGGAAGAAGTCCTCCTCAGTGGATCTTCCCAAGCTTTGGAACTCCTTCCCTCATGCGGCTGAAGTTCTTCTCAGCTAGCCTTCTCTCAGCAAATGAAAACTTTTCTGTCCTGACAGGCTTTTAGAAATTGGCTACCGGGGCTTTTAATAGTGTGCCTTTTTTTCCTGCTCTCAATGGATATTAAAGTTTTTAATGGATTTGTTTGAATTGGTTTTAATTTTTATGGATTACTGAATTTCATTTCAGTGATAACTTTTGGATGGTTTTATTTATGACTTTGTAAGTGTTTTTACTGTCTTGTTTGTTTGTTTTTCAGTGCTGGAAAAATGTGAAATGATGATGATGACAATGATGATGGTGGTAATATGCATTACTATATGGCATATAACAAAGTATCTAACAATTTGAAGAACCTAATATCATTAACGCTTACAGACTGATACAGCTCAAAAGAACTGTATAAGTTTGAATTTTCTTTGCTCAAGTTGATTTCTATCAATTATTAACAACCATACGTTTCTGCCATGATGATACAAGGAAATTAATTTGTATGGAAATCTACAATAAACCAAGAAAGTAATTCCATCTTACTGCATTTCAAAAATGTAGCTCTCTGCTTACAAACACACAGGTATGTAATTTGGCAAACTGCCATTTATTTAAAGTTTCTTGGCTTTGTCCCTTAGAAGATATGTGATAATAGAAATTCATTGTTTCAAGATTGCAACTAGCAAAAGCTGCAACTGGCACTAATTAAATATCTCTTTTCATTTAACTTCTGCTTTGCAAATGCTTTAATAAGCTTGCAAAGTGGGTTTATTTATGATTGTTTCCTTTACATTTATTGTTTTAATGGATCCTTCTGCCCTATATATACCTCGATCTTGCAAGAGGCCTGAGTGCCAAATCATATCTTGAAGTAATATTGTTTATACCAGTTTTCCACTCTTATATTACATGGGCTTATTCCACCTGCTAATGCTGTAATACACTGTTGTTGCGTAGCAGAAGAAACAGTGTAAGAATCAAACTCTACTTGCACTGACTTGCAAACTGTGTATGATTTATAGGATTTGCAAGAACTGAATGCTTGTATACATCTCTACAGAGATTCATGTTCTCTCTGCCAGTCTATTCAGGAGGCAGCTCGTAGAGGGAACTACTGCTCTGCTGCCGCTGAAGTAAACTACAGATATCAAGGACACCATTCAGATAAAAGCAAATCCCTGCCGCAAGATGAGATTTGGCTCATACAGTGCCCCTGAAAGCTTTGATTTAAACTTTCAGATAAGTCATTGACTACAGCATCACTCCCTCTAATTTGCAACTTTTGTGATAATTGTCAACAGAAAGGGAGCAAAATCTGGGTTACTGGGGGGGGGCAAGGGCTTGAAGCATGAAAAAGTACTTTTTTCCCAACCTAAGAGGGAAACATCCCTGAAAACCAAGCCAAAGTTCAGCAGCCATAGAATGTAACGTCAGCTAGACAAGAAAAAAATGAAAAAGTGTGGATGTGGAAGAAGGTGACTCTTACAGCTATTTGACAAGAAGTTGGAAAAAGAACATTTTGTACAGTCTGCCATTTTGTTGCAGGGTTATTCCCTCTAAAAGCATACTGTGGTACAGAAATGCCTACCAGTCTGTAGACAAAAAAAAAAAGAAAAAAAGTAGTGATATTCACATATTTAGTGGTCTTTCCTCCCCGCCAAACAGAGAAGTGTGTACTGTAAATTTAAAGGGGGAAAAAAAAATCTAAAATGATCCAGCAGGTCCTTGTGAGCTTATGAAACTTAGAAAATATTGAGAGTATTGAAAATATTGAATCATGGAATATGAAGGTGTCCTTTGGGAAAGAACAAGAAATGGAGGTGGAGATTGGCTTTATAAGCCCTCTGATCTTCTACATATGCTGGGGCTAGGCTTCTTCCCCCTGCTTTCCCCTGCTTTGGCATGAACATTTGTATAATTATCAAGCAATCTGAATTGGATCAAAGCTTCTGCTGCAGAGACTAAGCAACCTATTTCTCCTTGTTCCACTGGAAAATCACTATCTGTACACAGCTGTAATTTTTAACTGCTTTACACTTTTGCTTTTGCTCTTCATGTCCACTAATATATTTTGCCTAGCATGATTTCCCATCTTGCATATTTTTTAGTTTACATAAATATAGGATGAGGTCCCCCTGCCCCCAGACAGATACATTGAAAAAGCAAGAGGGTAAAGTCAATGAGCAAAATCCAACTGCTAATTCAAATGAAAATTGATTCAATGAATACCTGCAGAACAGTAAGTGAACGGTAAATCCAGTTGTTTGTAGGTCTACTCTGGTTGGGACATGATTTAGGCCACAATATGCACTTTAGGCCACAATATGCCTTTAACTTGTGCTTTAAAAAAATAGGCATGACTTTTCTTGCTGAAATACCTTTCTCCCTACACATGCACAAACATGAAATTAAAATTATTCAGGCACACAGATTGTTGCCTGCTTGTTGCTAGAGACAGAAGTCATGGACAAACACACAAGCTAGAACAGAAAGAATGAAAAAAACAATTATTGTGAAAGATGTTCAGTATTGCTACTCCCTTGGGAAATGAATGAAGTGTATTTTGAGTTACTTGTTTTGTTAATAATCATTGGTTCCAGAGTTGGTCACTGTCTAATGTCAGCCAGTAAATGAGTTTTCAAACCCTCCAGCAGTTTCCAGGCATTAAGTTTCGTTTGCATTCTACACAAGGTTCCCTTTGTTATGCTGACTGAAAGTTACATGTATCCCTTCACATTTTGCTAATGGTTTCTTCTACATTACCATTCCATTATCAGGGTATCCTGACACTTTAATAAAAGGCTAGAGTCCCCACTGGAGTTGAAAAAGTTGCTAACTTAGCTGCTTTGAAACAGCAGGGAGGAGGTATAAAGAGTGGTGGGGGAAATGGGCATCAGAGAATGTTTCAAGGAGAAGACAATGGTTTGACATAAAAAGAGTGATTTGCAATGTGCGCAATCTATATTTTAAAAATGAAAGTCACAATCTGGGACACAGGGAGAGCATCCCCACCTGCCTATGTCAAGCAGCTGCAATGCAGAGGGTATCCCAGGGGTCAGCCCTTCCTTTTGGGCGGGTGAAGCAACCTGTTGCAGGTGTCAGAGGCAGCAAGTGGTCAATTAGAAAATGGTTCATTTATTACCTTCCACCATAAGAGACAACGCTGAGATTTTCTGACCCAAGCACAGAAATGTCTTGACCAACAGCATCAGTTTATAGCATTCCTGTATTGGATGCTCCCTGTTAACAGTGACAAAATTTTTGACAACATGGTTTCCTTGTTAAGAGTGGCCATAGCAATCTTGTAGAGTCCATGCTTTTGTATGTAGAATGTGTCAGCTTCAGTCCCTAATATTTCCAGGTAAGAAAACTTCAGGCCTGAAACTCTGAGAAGCTTCCTTCAGTCAGTGTTCGGAGTACTAGACCAGAAGGATCAACTGTCTCGCTTGGCATCCAATGGTTCATGTTGTACTATCCCTCTCCTTCTATAATTCTTAGGAAAAGCGTGAATAAAACCGAGCACTCCACTCTTTTCTAGTCACACATTCAAAAGTTTGTCAAAAAGTTAAAAAACTGTGCCATCACACTTTTGGTCTCCCAGTCATTTATTGTATATGACGAAAATCCATTACAAATCCAATAAAAATATACATACATGTACATCCATTAAACAAATCAGATTAACAAATCCACTGCAGTCTGTAGTAACATATTTCATATACCTAGCATAAAAACTTTCAGCATCCTCAGCAAATAAGGCTGACATATGGATCACAGTTTGACAGTAGCCTGATAGTTTCATAGAAGAGTTCTCAGCCTGTAAGGAAGCCAAAATCTGTCAGTACTTTTGATTTCTGACATATTTTTGTCCCTTCGGTGCAGTAATCTGTACTGAAAAGAATGCACAAAATTTCCTATTTAAATATATATATTTTTGTACATTTTTCTCTAAGAGTGGGTAAACATGTTTTATTTAAATATGCACATTTCAAAATGTGTCTTGATACTTCTTGAGCCAGAAGTGTTTTTAGAAGTGTGAAATCTGATACATTTTCAGTCACAAATTAATTTGGGAGCTGCAGATTGTTGGAGGTGACAGAGAAGTAACTCAGCTTACACCCAAGATGCATGTGTTTACATGAGTATTTCTCTTCATTTATTTCTTAAAATATTTATATCCTCTTCTCTATCTGAAGATCTAGAGTGGTTTACAATAAAATCAATTTAAAAAATAAATAAAAATAATTTTAAAAGATTAAAAAGATATTATATAGATTATCAATTAAAAGCCAGACAATTTTAAACCTGTTAAAACAGTTTTAAATAATGTAACCATGGAACATGCACAGCCAGGCTAAAATCAGTTATGCTTGAAGGCTGTAATAAAAAGTCAGGTTTTGACTTGGCACCAAAAGCATTGGAACCAATCAGGCCTCTAGAGGGAGGGAATTCCACAACTGGAGTGCTACTGCAAACAAAGTCCTCTCCCATGTCCTCATATAATGCATTTCTTCTACTGATGGGATTTGGCCTATCCAACAGCTCTTAGTTCACAAGCAGGCATATAGAGAGAGAGGAGCCTGTAGGAATTTGGAAGCTAAACAGGATCAGCCCTGGTTAGTACCTGGATGGGAGACCACCAATGAATACCAGGTGCTGCAGGCTATATTTTACAAAGAGAAACTGGCAAAACCACCTCTGAGCATTCCTTGTCTAAGAAAATCCTACAAAATTCATGGGATCACCATAAGTCAAGAGGCCACACACACACACACGCACAAATGGAGACTCAGACCTTCTCAAGTTGTTAGACTGCTCAACCTACAGTATGCTGGTCTTCCTTCTGACCTAGATCAATAGTCTTAAGGCTGGTGATGTCAATCTTTGTGCTTCTCATATTTCTCTGCTCCTCAAAGGAGGAGAAGATGGCTGTGATCCTGCATCAGGAAATGGAGCACAGAGTCCTACCCAGGAAGAACTATACCTTATCTGGCCTCTCAACACCTCAAAACCTTACCTTCTACATACTGCACCCCCAACATGGCCATCTACTGACTGGTGGAGAGCAGGGGCTAGTTCACACTACAGAATTATAGCTCCTGAGATTACTAACATAGCGAGGGATATTTAGAATTCTCAGACAGAAAGCCCCTTTAGTTCCTCACTAGAATACAAACCACAGGATTCCACAGGATAGAAACATGGCAGTTAAAGTGGAATAATAGTGCTGTAATTATATATTGGGCATGGACCCCAGGGGGGCAGCGAAGAAGCATTCAGCTATGCACCTGTGGATGATGACATGATCTTCTCACACCGCTGGAGGACGCATAGAAGGTCCCAGAGGATGCCTTGTCACTATATGTCAAGCTACAGCAGTACAGCTGTACACGTTTCCCACCCCCATCCCCTTGCTTTCCACTGGCCAATAAGTGGCCATGTTTCGGGGGGATTACAGGATGTGAAGGTAGGATTTGAGAAAGGTATTTGTGCGCTGCTCAAAGAAGATAAATAATGTCAGCCTTGTAAATGACCAGGGAGAAAAAAGACACATGCAGGCATAACACCTGTGTATGTCACTAACAGGATGTCAGCCAGTATCTTGGCTATGTGCTAAGAGCAGGAGATAGGCATGAGTTCCTGTCTCTCCACCAAGTTAGGTAGAACTAGATCTGTCTTACTTTTCCATCTCAATATAATTTTCTTAACAAAGATTAGGTCTCTTAAGAAAGGCAACTTGGTGTGATTGCTTTCAAAAAACAAAACAAAACATACAACCTATTGAACCAGTCAGATATTCAAAGAGTTTCAGTCCACATACATGGATGCTACACAATACTACCACAAATCAGATTATTTCATACTGGAACTGAGAAATATCAAGGTCCTCAAGGACTTCTGTTGGCAAGGAAAAGAAAGAGGGGAGGAGGAAGTCTGGGAAATAGGGGCAGTCCTGATTTGGATCCTATTTGGAAGAGGGGGCTTTTTCAAGATTCCTAACAAAATTATACAAAAGGTTCCTCTGATCCCAACAATGCCACTATTGCTCAAGGACGTTTAAAAGCCATGAGGAGACTACATAGGAACTTTTACTAAAAAGAAAGAAAGAAAGAAATTGAAAAGGCATGCAGATGTTAAAATGGCAAGAATATACCCATTGCTTAGTATTCACTCATTTTTGCTGCTATGGGAAGAAGACCAGGCCATGCAGATAAGTGATGTAAAAAGGAAGCTTATCTACCATATTATGGTACTGCAGTCACAAAACATCACCTTCTGAGGCAGGCAGGTTTTGTCTCTTGAACTACCTGGAGGGCAAAGTCTGAAATCTGGACAAGGAATTGTATAACTTGTGAATAGTGCTAATGTATGTTAACTGAAATAACAGAAGACTTGCAAGTGATAATTAATGCAAGAAGCACATTTGCTTTTGGTATTACTACAGAGACATAAAGAAAAGCATTGCTGATAGTTCCTGTACTTGCTATTGAACTTCATTCAAATCCAGTTTGAAGCATCTTCTGGAAAAGTTGTAAGACTTTTTTGTTTTCTCTTACCTTTTGGATTCAAAGAGTAGTAGTGGGAAATACATACATTTCACTGAATTCATTCTGATCTTGTCCGTTAAAAGCTTGGGAAAGTAAGAGGGTTTGGGGCTAGAGCGCTAAAGTTGTTTTTGTTTTGTTTTTGGACAACACTCCTCCAGACAAGTAGATTGTGGGAACTCCCATGTTGTCTGAAGGGAGTTGTAACTCAAAAGGTAATGTTTCCAAGCTTTGAAACAGAGAAATTGATTTTGTTACTCATCCTAACGCAAGCTATAAATCTAATTTAGGGAAAGCAAACATATTTTTTTTAAAAAAAATCTCAGTTTTCAATTTACTGGTACTGATTAGTGGACTTCAGGAACATCATCAAGAAAAGGGAGAAAGAAGCATAATCTTCCCCAAATATTTATCAAGGGGATTGGCAGTCACTTACCATTCATGGTAAACGAAAGGACAGGTAGCCATAGAGCAGACACGCAAAGTGCTTAGTTACCAGCTTGCAGTGACAGAGTTAAAATTCAGGCATCTTGCTCTAACAGGAAAGTAGGTGGGGTGAAAGTGGAGGAGAACTGAGAATGGAATTGCCATCACATTATGTTTCCTATAAAACTGCATATATATAAACTTCCTGCCTTGCTTAAAAAAAAATGGGTAGTTGGCTTGTGCGTAATAGAAGCTTTGTGGATTTGCAGACAATGGAGCAACAGACAGAGTCACCTGATCTACCTTTCAGACCTGGTGAGAACTAGAGAATAAAATAGGCTTCAAAACACCTGAAACGGCTGGCATCCGAGAACGTTTCCTGTTGAATTTGGTCGGACAACAGTCACAAAGCCTTCCCTGTAATTAAATCCCACCCTGATCTACATTTTGTAGTCATGTAATTAATACTTCCTCTCTGCAAAGCAATGGAATAATTTAAAAAGCAGATCCCCTCCTCAAATGCAGTTCTCTTTCTCTTTCTCTTTCTCCCTCTCCTTTTCTCTCCTGTACAGAAGAGAACTGGGCACACACCTTTTAGCTTCAGGAAAGTGATTTGCCATTTCCACTTGCTAACAGAAAGCTGCAATTAGATGTTCAGAGTTCTCTTCATACTGAGAGAAGAAAATGATACTTCCTTCCTCTTGAAAAGCTGTGAGTGGAGCAGAAGTCAGAGGCTGTGGGAGGGGTGGGGAGGAGGACAACTATACCTATTCAGCAGGGTTTTATGGGATTTATAAACAGTGAGGGCTAGCAAGATTACCCCAGAAGTGAAAATATTGTCCCGCAACAACAAAGGTCAAAGAGGTAGCCAAGTGTACGATGCTGTTCCCTAGAGAAGCCATTTTTCCCTTATGTCAGGGTATTAGTGGTATCTTCAACCACTACATGGTAATATTATCTGGCCCATTTGCCACATTTATCATAAATGCAAACATTCAGATAATTTATCAGCCAAAACACTGAAAGAAGTAGGCTTCCATTCCATATATCAATTGTTCAAATCTGTCAGAAAATATATGAAGCCATGGCTGTTCCACCACTAGTGCTGGGCAGGTTGTCAGCACTTGGAGAGCTACCTATAAAGTCCTAACTGTCTATTAAGTTCCTAATGACTTGGGGCAAAGAAACATGGCTAGAATCCAATAGAAAATGGCCTCATTTGAAGACTTCTTTTGATTGGAAGAAATAGGTTGGTGGTAGGGCAGGCATGTGTATCTCTTTTTGAAGTTGATTTGTACTTGAAGCACTGACCTCACTCATCCAGAATGACAATTCACTCAGCAGGCATGTGGTCACAGTATTTCCCACTTGAGTGAGATGTATTGTTATTCTCATTTAAATTATGGATGTAGGCCCATATTATTGTCTTCTTAGTTACAAATGTGGTCTACCACTCCCCAAACCTACTTTACCAGGCAATAGCTGCACCATTAGATGGAGGTCCATTCAGCTGGCCTCCCAGCAGTGAGCAAGGTTGTGACAATCAGAAGCAGGACCCTGTTGCAATTCCTTCTCACAGACTCATTCAGTGGTGGGAAGGGAATGGAAACATCATCCTACTGTGCCCTGGTCATCAGCTGAGCAGACTTTGATCTCTCTGCTGGCTGTTCAAGTAGGTATGAGAGGGCATTTACAATCATGACGTTATTGGTACTACTGCTGCAATCATGAGAACACAGTGTTAATAAATACAGAGCAGTTACAGACCCATAAATTTAGGTTACAAATCTCTAACTCCAAGTGTTATTTCTAATTTTGTATCTGTATGTATAAATTAGCATAGGCAGTTTTATGCAAATCTATATCTCCTTCTGTCCTCTCTTATAGCAATAGATGTCTTGTTAATTTTTATTTTTATTTTTAATTTGTTTAGAGATGTGTAATGACCATCCAGGTTGGTAGAATATGAGACAAAGCACTTCCTGCGGCATTACAGAGCACTCTTCATAGTAGAGTGAGATAGTGGATCCTTTCACACTACACAATTATGGCACTCTGGTTCCACTTTAACTGCCTTAGTTCCTTAGGGTTTACAGTCTAGGGTAGGGTATTTAGAATTCTGAGCCAGAGGGCTCTAGTGCCTCCTCAAACTACAAATCCCAGGAATCTATAGGTTGTATCTATAACAGTTAAAGTAGTATCATAGTACTATAAATAAGTAGTGTTAAAAGGCCCCAAGTCTTTTCATCTTTATCTTCCAGCGAACAGTAATGTTTGCTCATATCCAGCGAGCAGTAATGTTTGCTCATTGCTTTGTTGATCTTTAAAAGTAGGTAGCTGGTTTTATTCTTCTGTAGCTTTTTAGTGCTCTGCTCTTAATCTTTGTCATATTTGTTTTGCAAGTATCTTAAGTGCCTTGTAGTTGGAATGCAGTATATCCACCAGTACGACCACCACCATCATAATCCAGCAACTTTAAATCACTATGGAGACTGGAACTATTTTCTCAAAAATCCTACATTAGACGCATGTTGATTGTGGTAACTAAAAGGTATCAGGATGACACAGCCTGTCCACCACCAGGAAGCAGTAGCCAAATAAGACAACTATAAGAACATTTCCAAGGCATATAAGGAGGCTTTTCCAGTATCATAGCACAGAGCAAGCAGTGGTACCCTTCCATTAGGGAAGCAATTGCACACTGGGGGCAACCCTGTCATCCCCCTAGCCTTTCCTCTCTGCTAGAAGACAGAGCTAAAGCATGTGTGACACATGGCCTGTCCTAGTCTCCTTAACCTGCCTGCTGAATCAGGTTCAATGCAGGGTGATGAGATAATATTCTCCTCCAAAAGCACTCCACCTCTGTAATACAGTGGTGAGGGGCAACAGTTCATCAATTACCTCAAGGAGGAAGCTGTCTCGAATTTTCCCTGAGAGCAGGACTTCAATAAGTTTCTTCTTGAAGGAAGCAATAAATAATTTTAACAATAATTTTTATCCCTTCTGCAAGAAAGCTTTCAAAAACTACACTGTTTTGAATTCTATTCACAATTCAGGACTTACTTCATGTGTAAAATTCACACATGATTGTTATGCACAGAAAATGGCATCTTCCACACAGGAAACAGTTTTTTCTGTGCAGAAAATAATATTCTTCCATAGAAGTATTATTTTCTGTATAGAAAACACTGTTTCCTGCACAGAAAATTCTGTTTCCAAGATAATTCACTATTAACTGTCGTGCTAAGATCTTGCAGATTCAAACTCAGGGCTATATATACCTTGATTGAATCTATTCACCTGAAATCTGGTCTTTCTCTTTTTCCTTTCCTATTGCCTTTCACCTGACTTTCTAATGAGTCATGTCTTCTCGTGATATATCCAAAGTGTTTATCACGAACTGTACTCCACTCTAATTTATTGTAGGCCAGCCTGAGATCTTCCAGTATGGGATAGGATATAAATAATTTAATAGGCATAGACAAATAAAATCATTAAGAGAGTAGCATTTTATACGACCATTAAGGTTTTGGGAAATGGAGCCCTACATGACAGCAACAGTTGGCTTTAACAACAACAACAACATTTATTTATAGTGCCCTTTTCACCAAAGGACAAAAATATCAATATATACACTCAGAGACAAAGACAATAAACATAACACTATAGCAACACAAGGAATGAACTCAACTAGAGTAGAGGTAAATCCCACTGATTCAATGGGTCTGCTTCAAGACTAGCAACAGAAATCAGGCCAGTGTTTCTCTTTTCCAGGAGGCATCCATTCATGCCGAAACCCCTTTCACACTCAACTCCAATGTGGATTACCTAGAAATCTGACTGCCATAGACGGGGAGGAGGTGGACAAAATGCATAGGAGAAGCTCCAGCTGCCTTGTTTCTGCTTGTATCCATAGACTACGTTTCCTTTATCCTATGTTCAGGATAAGACAGAGGTATACTGTGCAGCATCCTTTGCAGTTACCTACAGCGTCAGTGATGTATTTAAGTCTTTTACTCCAAGTCTCAAATCAAGCCTCAAGTCTCTATCTTCAAGTTTCAAGTCTAATCTCGAGTCTTTGCAAGATACTTTCAAGTCAGGTCTCAAGTTTGGGACTCAACTTTAACAGAAAACAAGGAGGTGGTGGTGGAGTGTGTATGGAGAGGTCAATGGGCATACAAGGATTTGCAGCTTTGGAAGTGGAGAATAGGATCCTTTTTACTTCTCATTACTGAAGCTTCAAAAGCTTTAGAAGAAAGGATCCTTCCTCCTCAGGCTCATTACCTAACATATTTGCTGTTCCCCTCTTAGAAATATGCCTTCATTCTGTAGATGAATTTTGCCTTCTGCTTCTAGGAAAAGTTTTAGAAGGCTCCTCCAATATGCAGCAAGGACACACTTCTGAGCAGACCTCAACCCCGCTTCAAGATTGTTGTCTAACATATTTGCTGTTCCCATCTGAGAAATGAGCCCACCCTTCGGGCTTGAGACAGATTACATATGACCAATAGGCAAAAAAAAAAGATGGAAACATTGTTTCAAAGTTCTAAGGTTTATGGATGAATGTGTTATGTTATTGACCCAAGGGCAACAGGCTGGTCACTAAAAATATACAAGTCATGAGTCAAGTCAGTGAATCATTTATTGCAGAGTCCAGTCCAAGTCAAGTCATTGAAGTGACTTGAGTCCAAGGTGAATCTCAGTAAATCAGCTCAAGTCTTCATCACTGCCTACAAGTCCTAGCAAAATTACTCCAGTGTCTCCAACATGATTTAGATCTAATTGTAGAAAGAATTATTCTCTCAATAATGTCTAAGGAGAGAGAATCTCTCCTTCCATACAGCTTTCTGTACAGTGTACAGTGGTACATGCGCTGGTAACTTCACGGCTTGACTTCTGCAATGCGCTCTACATAGGGCTACCCATGTGCTTAGTCCGGAAACTTCAGTTAATTCAGAATATGGCAGCCAAGTTGGTCCCCGGAAGATCTAAAACTGACCACATAACACCTATTTTGAAGTCTTTACACTGGCTGCCTATTAGTTTCCGGGCACAGTACAAGGTGTTGGTTTTTACCTTTAAAGCCCTTCATGGCTTGGGGCCAGCCTACTTGCGGGATTGCCTTCTCCCATATAATCCGCCCCGCACATTAAGGTCCTCTGGGAGGAATCTACTGCAGCCAATCAGAACTAGGTTGGCTGCGGTTACCCAGAGGACCTTTTCTTCGGTCGCTCCCAAGTTATGGAATGGCCTGCCGGAGGAGACCCGGCACATTACCAGTCTTGACTGCTTTAAAAAAGCAGTCGACTTTTCTTTTCCGACAGGCCTTCCCAGACTAGTGTTCCACTGCCTCTCATCAATTGTCCCTTTGTTTTTAATTGTTTTTAATTGTTTTTGTTTTTAATTTTTAGTTTAATTTTATTTTAATCTGTTTTAATAGTTAGTGTGTTAGGGGGATGGTAGGGTTGGTGGGTGGGGAGGGTGGGCTACATTTTGATGTTTTAATATATTTATATGTTCTGTAATGCCGCCTCGATCCATTTGGGAGAGGCAGAATAAAAAATAAATTTTATTATTATTATTATTATTATTATTATTATTATTATTATTATTATTATTATTTCTAAGTTGTATATATGTATGCATGCATTGTTTTGTTCCCAGCATTCGTATCAACCTAACTTTTTATGGCAATATTCAAGGTGGCTAACAAAAACAAAGCAGAATAAGAAGGGCCATCCAATAGTGAAGAAATGGATGAGAGAGCTTAATCTTACAGGTAATAGGAAGGAAGGGGAAAAGGCTTATTTCAGTGTAAAACAAATTATTCTCTCACAGACTGCAGAAGAGGAGCCTAGAGGACACAATACCAGAAACCAAGTCCTATAACAAATCCCTGTGCTAATGATGTCACTTCATTAATTCCATAACAGCAGCAAATACTGTATCAGCAGCATTGCTCTCAAGGCTCACTCAGCTGCATTGTTCAGTGTGGCAGATGCCATCAATTAGGAATTGTATTCTATTTATATGGGTCAAATGCAGAATTTTGCGCAAAAAAGAATGGGTAAAAATCAGACATTTATGTCTACAGGACTGAATTCTCTTTGGATTCTGTTTCTGACCTCACTATACATCAAATGAAATAAAATTATGTGTTGCTTGGAAAGTGAAAACAGGGTGGTCATTTGGCCTCCTTTACACAGAATGGTTCTTTGTCTGAAGGCCTGTCTAGCCCAACACTGATTTAAAGCCAATGCCCCATAGGAAGGAAAGGAAAGGGAAGTTGCACACCAACAGTTATCACCAAATAGATGCAAGGTATCACATGATCACAGTCTTGCCTACTATGGTAAGAGCTCTATTTAAAAGATTTGCATCTATTCATATAAATTAGCATCTGCAAATTTTATTGAAACCTCCTTCCTGTTTTGGCTTTTAAAAAATTTATTAATCTTAAAATGGAACTACAATTTGGGAACATATGTGCATGTCCCTCACATACTCTTTGCTGTTTCATAAGGATAAAACCAAGAAGGATTCTGCTATGAACACGGTACTATGTGAGACTACAGGGCAAAGTATCAGAAAATAGGAGCAAAATAAATAAATAAAATAGAAAATAAAATAAATAATAAATTAACAAAATAAAAAATACAAAAATAAAAATAAAATCTGAAGGATTGATATGGTGATACTTTTTTGTGATGAGGGGCCACCATGTCTATGAAATCCAGATTCAAATTAAGGGAGAGTGTTGGTTCATATATTGGTGATTTCTGTAAATATCTCAATGTCCTGTGAAATTATCTTTGACTCACTAGTTGACCAGCTGGTTTCATTTGGTTTGCTTACTCTAAAATTCAACAGCCTCCTTTCCAAAGGAAACCACAGCCCAAAGTGAAATGCATTTAAAAAAAACACACCTCTATTTCATGGTTTCAGTAAGGTTTTTCCTCTGTTCCAAAATGAAGGTGTCTTCCGAAGTTATGACAGCAATTGGCTAGTATTCATGAATTTGTGTTTAGGATTACTATTGGATCTATATTTTATTCCTATGGTATCAAAACACACTTTGCAGATCCATTATCATTCAGTCTTATTTTGGCTAACATATTTTCCTCCACATATTTTCAAACTACATATTCTTTGAACATGAGTGTACCTCAATATGTCCTTAAGCAACTGAAGCAGGTTGTGCCACAATAAAATGAATGAATTGGTTAAGGTACTACAAGTCCATGTGGGCTCTAACCTCCTACTCTCCCTCACTCCTCCCTTTTCCATCCCAGGATTCTTACTGGCATTACCTTAGAGAGCCCTTCCATCTTCCTGTCCTCAGGAAACTTAGCAATATTGCATTAGCCCTCTTTTGTTTTTCAACAATTTTGTTTTTCGAAGAGCACCACTACCACTTTCACCACCACCATCCTGCCTTTTTTTTTCTTAGCCCAGGACTCAAAGTAGCTTGCAAAGATTAAAACAGATAAAGCTTTAAAATTCATATCATACAAAAAAAAAATACTTTTTTCTGTCTCAGGAGTCTTAGCAGAGATCTCTTTCCTGGTTTCTACCCCCTGCAGTAAAGGAATGAACTATGGCAGCCTACAACCCTTCTTTTCTTCTAGGAATCCCTTTTGTAAATTTGAGTTGAAACTATCCACTTCAGTTTGGGTACCAACTAAGAGTACTTTGAAGTATTACCACATTGTCCTGATGAGTTATGACAGGGTTACTTTTCTGTTTCAAGGAAGCACTCCTTTCACTTTTCAACACTTTGTCTTGGCATGGGTCACTACTACTTGGATAATAACCAAAATGTTCTTTCAGATTTTGGAGAATTTACCATGATATCTGGATGAATAATGACTGCCCCTATTTATGTCTTGTAACAATTCTCCAATTTGGAATTAAGAGCTGAATCTCAGACCTGCAATTTGGATGTCAACCGATAATTCTCTGAGAGATTTTGAGGTCTCTGCCACTGTGTCCCATAGTGTTGCCATATAAAAGCAGACACACATACATATTGTGCAAACTTATACATTCTCTGTTAGTCATACAGCATTGACTAAGCATTGAAAAGAAAAGGACTTTTTCTTCCATCTCATTTCTGATTTCTTTCATCATTGCTCCACAGCTGATGGCTGCTCTGGGATTATAACTGGTCATTGCAGGTCAGGTTTGTGTGGACTCATCCTGGAGGGACAATTGGCCCTACTTTGTGGCACATGGGTCAGATCCAGACAGTGCTGGCACAATTCTTTGATGGCTGTTCCACATGTTACTATTGTAGAACTGTGAGTGGAAGTTGAAGTTCCAAGGCTCATTCACACTACCCAACTATAGAGCTATTCTTCTACTTTAACTGTCATAGTGCCATCCCACAGAATCCTGGGAGCTACAGTTTAGGGAGGGGCAGTTAGAGTTCTCAACCAGAGAGCTTGAATGCTTCACCACACTAGAAATTCCAGGCTTTGACAGGATGAAGCCATAGCAGTTAAACAAGAGTCACAGTGCTATGATTGTGCGGTGTGAATGGGCCCTTTGCTGAGGGAAAGGACTCAGTAGGACTCAGGAATACAGTTTGCCTGCTTCTTGAATAAAGAAAGCCAGACTAGTGTCAGCCATCTGACTAAGCCTCATAGCAAGCCCAGACAAATTCACGCAGGGGAAAATGCTCTCTATGGCTTCTTTTCATCCCTCAGCCTGGGGACAAAAAAATCCCAGTCCTACACATCTGCTGGACCTCCCAACACCATACATACCACATCTGTTATATATTCTAATATAGACTGTAAAAAGTGTGCACACACACACACGCATACACAGCAGAACCACTCCCTTTTCTGACACTTAAGAGCAGCTACAGTATCCAGTGATAAGTTAAAGATGGAATGCGAAAGCACCAGATGTCCCAATTTTCATGGGACTTTCCGCCCTGAAATATAAAATTCCCATATCCTTTTGGCAGGAAGAATTGGCTCAAGACCCACACCCTCCTAAACATGCCATGTGGAAGCGACACATAGTCGGCTTCTGCACTGCACTGAGAGAGTCTCTAGTTCCTGCAGCTGCATTGCATCTGATGAGGTATCTGGAACAAGCGACAGAAGGAAACAGCTTAGGGTGTCAGAAACTAGATTGGGAGTAGGAATGACATCTGACTGACTAAAATGTTGGTGGGGAGATGGGGAGGAAGGAGTAGGAAAGAATGGCTGCTAGGATTCAGAAAGGAGCAGATGTAAGGTAAAGGAAGGAGAAGACAAAAAGGACAGATAAATTTGTTTATTTTAATTCTAGAAGCAGACAAAATGAATAAAGGATGTAAGAATAAAAGAGGAAGTGCATAAGTTGAGAGCATTTGCAGATGGCTTAGTGATATTTTTGAGGAGGGAATCTTATTGAATGCATAGAATTCCTGTTGGAGAGACTAAAATAGTTTGGAAACATAGCTAGATTTAAGATAAACAAAAAACAATGATGTTAATGAAGAACATGAGAAAGGAAGAACAAACAATCTCGTAGATAAGTCGGGGTTTAAAACTGAGGGAAAAAAGTGACGTACTTGGGTATTACAATGACAAATATGAAATGTATGTTGTTCAAGAATAACTATATTAAAACACAGAATGATATTAAAAAGGACTTGCAAAAATGGACAAAACTTAAATTGTGTGATCAAGGGCAAGTACTACTCTGCATAACAAACACCAGAACACAATTTTATGCTGGAAGGAAATAGACCTTCATTGGCTACTGTTGCTGATAGGGTTTTCACACACAAATTGGTCTGGATCTAGACATCATTCAATCTGCCTATTGACCACAAGCCCAACCGTCTGGCCTGCTGCTGGAACCCTTGGGATGACAAGAGGGAGATCCACCAGGGGGTGCAGGAAATGTGTGTACCTCCTGAGCTGGGCATGACAGATTCTGATCTTCATCCCTGAGTCCCTTAATGGGACTCTTATTCCTTACCAATGCCCAGTAATTTCTATCGTGGATCTAGGACTCCTACCACCACCTCAAAAGGTGGGCCATGATACCACATTCTAAGCCCACCTTCTTCCTAACCCTTTCTAGCTGCAGCCAACAGCCCAATGTCAGTAGCACTCAAGATCAGTGCAGCCTCACAGCCTTCCAATCTCCAGCTCCAACCGCAGCACCCGATGTGCCTTTCCAGCCTAGGCAGCTTGATTGCTTTATTGCTCCTCATTATCCAGTCTGTGTCATTCTCCAAAATGCCAGTCCAGTTTATGCACTCATTTGTCTTTAACAATTTTCAGTGTTGCCTCATCTGAAGCAACCTAGCCCTCCAGTGTTCCTTAGCCAACATATCACTCCAGAGTTCTATGCCATACTTGTTCATGAACACAGAGAACACCTCCATTGGTCCTCCACTGCTCTTTCTGACTGCATTAAATTCGGCATACTCCACCTTCAGTGCTCCCACAGCCTTGAATCTGGCACACATAGACATGACCCTGCTTCTAAGCAAGAGAACATGTTATTATATGTGAACACCCACTCTCAGTGCCTCTAAAGATGCAACAGTAAAAGCTGTTTTAAACAGCTCTGCCTCAAACCTGAAAAGTAAATGGATGGCAGTTGCTTCACTTGTTTCCTAAGCAGCTGGAACATAATGGGCCTCCTGCTATCAATCTTCTGTGGCACTATTTGTTTCCATCTTCCTGTCTAGAAATGTGAACCCCTCTACCTTGCTTAAAAATTAAAATAAAATAAAATAAAATAAAAATAAAAATAAGATATACCAGCAAGGTGGAGGGGCATGGACCAGGGGACCCATGCCTTGTTCCTTCAAATAAGCTAAAAGAAATGTTGAACCTGTCACTCAGAAGCAGCCCTTTCCTCTCTGTAACTCTTTTGCTTGCTACAGGCATGGAACCTGCCCACTGCCCTGCTATAGGCTTGAAATGTTGCAGGGGCCACTAAATGAAGTACTCCTCATATCATGATGTCATAGTTTGTCCAAAAATGCCACCGGATGGTGGTCCACTTCTGGTGCCAACAAATGAAACCTGTCCTCCTGAAACTGATGAATCTGTGATTCTGTTATTCAGGCCTGGAACATAATGAGGTGAAAATGTTATGTTAGTGGGCAAACATATCAGTTCCAGCCTCTACACAAGTCTTAAGAACCTCCCTGATTGGGCTGACTCCCTATTTATAACACTGACTATTGCATGATTATCATATCAGAAACATACCCTCTTGTCCCCAAAACTATCTGTCCATATCAAAATGGCCACCAAGATCAGGAAAAGCTCCAACAATAGGAGGTTGTGAATTATATCACTCTTCAACCAGTTCACTGGCCACCACAGCATGCCCCAATGTCCACAAAAACATACCCCAAATCCAATATTCCCCTCCACATCAGAATGAATTTGCAATTCCATGCCTTGGTCCCAAATCTCCTGCCACAGGAAACACCATTATAGTTATCAAGAAACCTTAACCAAACCTTTTTTTAGACCTCTTTTGGGCACACAAAGCTCCCCTCCCCCGCTAGAGGCATGTCTTCTCCACCACACGACTGCACATTCTGCTTTGTATAATGGTGGCTGATTGGTCAGGTGCTCTTTTCCTTCTCCTCTGGGAGCAATCTCCTTTCTCAAGATGGTGACCAGAAGTAGCTAGGACACTAGAATTTAGCACTCTGCTTTTCTCCCTCTGAGGGGAAAGTCCCAGTAAGCCCTTTACCTTGTTTTTTTTTAAATCCCCCCTCCCACCACTGAGGCCAGAGGCAAGGAAATGGGAGGGGAATCACAGGGGGAGTTATTTGCATTTTTTTCTAATTTTGCAAGGGTTTTGCACCCTTAACCCTCACAATTGTGGAGGGGCTACTGTACAGTCAGTATTAAAAGTGAATAAGCTACTGTCTGAAATCATACATAAATGTTCTTTAATCCTTTACAGATAGAAAAATTGATGGCATCAGACCAGTGTCCAGGTCAAATATACCCTAACAAAGCCATATAAATAACATAACTGTTATTTATTATAAAATATTATTCTATTTGCAGGCAAAAAAGTAAGCAAACATATCTTTTCCAGTAAAAATAATCCCATATTGGAGTCAATAATGCATTCTCATGTAAAGGAAAAAAACAACATTGGAACATTATGCCATTAACATACATGTAGGTTTGCATGAGTAGAATAATGCTAACATCTTTAGTTGTGAATTACTGATAACAAGAGCAACAAGAAACCACATAGCCCTTGCAATCACATGACATGCTACCTGAGCAACCATTCCCCAATAGCTTTCATATAACAGGCAAAACAGTTACAGGAAACATTGATCACTATACAGGTAACACTTGTCTTTTACATTGTGTCAACAGTGGCAAGCCCTGCCAGTTCTATTGCCTATGCTGATGTACCTATGTATGTGCCAAGACTCAAGCCAGAGTTTAACAGACTCTAGACCAGTGGTTCTCAACCTGTGGGTCCCCAGATGTTCATGAACTTCAGCTCCCAGAAGCCCTGAGTATTGACCATAGTAGCTGGAGCTTCTGGGAGCTGAAGTCCACGAACATCTGGGGACCCACAGGTTGAGAACCACTGCTCTAGACCCAAACTTTCCAGTAAGTACCTTATGGAAGAGTCACACTATTGTGGATTGCTCAATTTTCAGGGAACGTAGCAATGTCCACTGTATGTTTCTGGAGCAGAAACACCATGTCATCACTGTTGTATGAGGCAACATATAAACATTGCTACTAAATGAAAAAATGTGTTTGCAAATGTCCTTAAAGACTCTCTGGTCTTAGACGTTTGCACTACCTTAAGACTTATTATAATAGCAGGTCATCTCAGACATGGAGGTCTTGCCTGAGATTGCTACATTTTTACCTATTAAAGAAAAGAGAATTTTCACTCTGATTTCATTGGTACATAACTAATGGGTGCCATTTAATAAAACAGCCAACACCTGCTGTTCAGACATCTGGATTTGTGGGCAAAGAACACTAGGGGAATTTCTGAGATGTTTGTTTTGCAGTGTGCCAGGAGAGGCAGAATTTCCATAGCTAATTTCCTGGCTAGTGGAACAATCATGAAAAAGCCAATAGTTAATATATAAACTATTGACTGACCTAGATTTTGTGTTGCTTGGATGGGTTACACTGCTTCATTGGAAACCTCAAAATGAATGACACTATTAGTTATCAATTGTGACATTCTTATAAAGTAAGAAACCGTCTCAGACCACTTCAGATCTAATTTGTTACAGGTAATGAGTTCCTGGAAAATAATTTGTTTTTCCAACAACAAAAATATTATGCAATTATAGTACAATTATAACATAATGATAGATAGCTCCATTTGTTTTTATGATGTTTTATGATGTTACTGTTACTTTTCACCATTTTTATTCTTACTTTTATCAGGTAAGACTTACTGACTCCAAGGTAAGTGTTCATAGCATTACAGCTTTAATCACTAGCATTGCTCTTGAGAATCACTTTTGGAGGGTACAGAGATATGTCTGGGCACACTGTTCTACCATTCTCTTATTAATCATGATCTTTATTCTTAATGTGTGTTTGCATGTGTTTTAATGTTCTTCTAATCCTGTACAATAGGCCCATGTTTTTTATCATTAACATACTCCTTAAATCAGAGCTTTCCAAACTTTTCATGTTGGTGACACACTTTTTAGACATGCATCATTTTGTGACACAGTAATTCAGTAAGTAATTCAGTTAAGTGGAGGCAGCCCCACCACCCATTACGTTCACGTGACACACCTACACACTGCAGGTGACACACTAATATGTCGTGACACACAGTTTGGAAGACTCTGCCTTAAATAATGAAAAGTACTGTTATTTTTACCTTTCAGAAATTTAAATGTAAATGTTGTTTTTAATAGTTGCAACTATAAGGATAAATGCTCTAGGGGCTTTAAAATCTAAACTGTAACCAATTTCTTTTAAAAGAAAGTTCTAAGCTCTGGGATATCTTACAGAGGCAAATGTCAAAATGACTCCCCAGAAACTCGATGGTAAAAGAATTGTGTAAGCCCATGGGATACCATATTGATCCCTGTTATGATATGTGTTAAGGAAAATGAGGAATTTGCCTGTTACTAAGACAGATAAAATATTGGCCTTTTCCGCACCGGGGTATTAAAATGGTGCAGAGCGACCTCCGACAGAGGTCGTCTGCATCGTGGAGTGGATTGGGGCAGACTACTTTTCGTAGTTCCGCACCTCAATCCACTCTGAAGCGACTAGAACTGGTGGTGCGGCATGTTTTTTAAAAACCTCTTTTCAGAGGTTTTTAAAAGGCACGGAGTGCGCAGCCCCATGCAGCTCCGTCGCCGCGCTCAGGTGCAGATTTGCAGGAGTGCACTAGTGCATGCCTGCAGATCTGCCGGGGGCAGGCTTTAGGCTAGCAAGCTTCTCCGGTTGGTGGAGAGCCTTTGCCAGCCGGAAGCCGCCATTTTGGACGCTGGAGGACTGCGGAACAGTAAGATCACGCTGCTCCACATGGCGATGAACTTACCCGGCTGCTGGTAAGCTCCGTTTTAGTGCGTTTTCCCCCGTTTCCACATACAGAAAGGCCATTGTTTGGACACCACAGGTCTTTGCCATTTGTCTGTATGAATCACAAAACATTTGTCCACTTATAAGGACTACCTGGAACATGAATCTGTGAAATACTGACATGTTGTAAAAATTCTTTGTCTCTAGGGCTGTCAAAATGCATTTGACCTCACTTACCAGTGTAAGCTTAGCCTCTTATGTTTAGTGATTGCAATGAAACTAGGTGAACTACCAAGACAAATGCATTGTAAATATGTGAAGTTCTTTAATGTTAACCAGTTGAGTAATGTGTACTGCACAGATATGCCATGAAAGCACATTTCTGTTTGGTGCGTATCCTCTTTTTAGAACATAAAAAGAGATCAGAACAGTGGGTTGCCTCCATCACTCCTTTTCCCACAATGGTCAGTCACTGTATGTAGGAAGCAGATATATTTTCTACCTTCTTTAAACCATCTAAGATAGGGGTTAAGCTACTGCCCAGCGACAGTAGTGGGAAGTGACACTGGCAGAGGATATCTCAGAGACAACAACAGTGACACCATAGCAAACACTTGTTAGAACTACAGAGAAGGAGAGCATGGTAAACGCCTTTTGAATGCCATTTACCATGAAAAATCTATGATGAAACAATCTAAAATGAAACAAGAGATAATGCCAGAAGATGAAGCTCCCAGGTCAGATGGTGCTCAATGAGCTACTGGGGAAGAGCAGTCCTACGTGTAGCACTGCAGCTAATGATGCAATTTTACTTAAACTGAAAGGACATTCAGGTGCTGACATGTCAACAATAGTGCCTGAAACTGCTTCCATGAAACAACTGATTATCTTCTACCATTTCCCTTTGTCCAGTGGAGCTCTTCTTTTGTTCCCTCACTTGCTCCACCATTAAGGAGCTTCCAGACCCCATTGTCTACTCTCCCAGAGAGCCATTAACACACACCCCTGGGTAAAAAAAAGAGTACTTAAACCATGATTCCAATCCAGACAACTTGTAGTATAGTACTTTGGCATACTGACTGTCACTCTGAAATTATGATTCCTGTTCTATAGTACCCCTGGACCTTTGGTCTGAGCCACAACACTTTATCTCTTCACTTCTGGATAGGTAAATATCACCCACATCACCCTAAACTCTCACTATCCAAACTTTTCCTCCCTTTTCCTTCAGGTAGCCTTGTGTGATGGCATGAATGCTTTGAGCTTGAGTTCATGTAATTGCTAATTCCCTCAATAAAACAATTACTCTTTGAATCTCCAGCTAGTGTCCCTGCATTAGTACCAGTATACAGAGATGTAAAAGATCCTGTTAGGTTACCCCCTCTTGCAAGCCTCTCCTTTGAGCTAATATTCTCCACTGGAACTGGCATCATGAGTGGACCCCTAGTCACCCACATTTTGGAGTAACATCAGGAAGTATTTGTCTGTAGCGAAATACATGTTCTTTGTGCAGAAAATATTTTCTTATAGAAATACAATTTTGATGCAGAAATAAATGTAGTTTTTCTTGTTAAAATCATTTTTTCTGCACAGAAAATCACTTTTTGTGAAGACTTACACATTGTTTTTTTGAGCAGAAACCACATTTCTATGAAGGAAAAAAAACCATGTATTTCTCCACAGACACTTACTAAAGGACAAACAGTCTTGCAGGAGACTCACAGTGCTTATATTCTTCCTTCTGACCATAAGGAAACAAATAGTATGCCCATCCTACTCTGGTTGTATTGTTCAGTAATAACAGAAACTTGGGTTATTTCGTGAAAGTAGTAATTGTGGGGAAAGAAGAAGAAAATCTTCTCTCTATTCATTTTTTTCACACCATGAATCTTTTACATAGTTCTGTCATTTCTCCTCTCTCTTAGTTTGCTTTTCATCAGAACAGGGGTGAAGCACCTTTTTCTCTCACAGGCTGTGTTGCTTTGCAGTAATCTGTCAGAGACTGAATGTGAGGTTGGCAGTAGTCCAAACTCAAGCCAATGATAGACAGAGACAGAGCCAAACATGGGTAGGTTCAGTTCTTTTCTTTCACACTCCAACTTACTAAGCACAGGCTTACCAGGAGAAGCATAAATTATTCTTTCCAGAGATCTGATCAGTTGGAGGGGCTTTTAAAATTAAGCCTAGCAGCGCAGGTTGACCAGCCTTGGCTTATGAGAAAAACAACCACAACTGCTATAATTTCTCCTCATAGGGAGTTGCTCCTGATCTGCACTTTATTTGGGTTTGTTCCCTCACTTCTTTCCTGCACACATTTTCAGATTATTGTGTGTCCCACCTTAATATAAAACCCTCTCTCTTGTTGCCAGAGGTGTTTGTTTTGCCATAAAGAGGGTTGAAATTCTAACTCTTCACCATAATTATTACAGAGAACAATGGGGGGGGGACATGCATGTCATGAGACCAGCACACAAACACACACACACACACTAAATGGGAGAGGAGGGAAAATGTTCAGAAAGACACTGATGTTTTTCCTAATGCTTCGTAGCAAGCCATTTCAATCCTGAGTAGGGTTGCCAGATGCCCCTTATTAGAAGGGTTATCCCCTACTAGAAGGCTGGAAACTTCCTTTTATATAGATTGAACAAGATGCCAAAAAATCCTGTATTTTGGGGTGTGGACCCTTCATAATCGCGGAAATGTGTGCATCACACAATTGCTGAGCAAAGACATATGTTAATTTTACAGAGAAACACATGCGTAAGCTAACGGCAGTCAAATGCTTTCATTTGATATTTAGACAGAACACAAAACTTGTTAATAGCTACTTCCCAAATGTCAACCCTGCATGTTATGAATTTTGACTGTTCCTTGTGGCTGTTTTGAAAACCTAACAACACTAACACTGAGCCACTTTCCAATTGAACCAAGAAGAGTTTATCTTTTGCCAATTTGTGAGTCAATTTTCAAACAAAAAACAACAAAAACCTTCACCCTTCATATTCATTTAGGAACACTGATGACATGAAAGCTACAGGCCTTTCCAAAAATCTCATGAGAGATTATTCTTACTTGCACAGGTGAATATAGTGGCCATCTCTTTATCAGTCTTGGTCCCATGGCTTTGGCTTTCTGTCTCTTAACATCCAAATAATGTCCACATACAAGCAAGGGCTTCTATAATGTTTCAAGAGTTTTGCTTCCGAATATGTTAAAAATGCACTATTGTCCCTCCATTCACTGCTTTGTTTTATACACAGCCAAAAATCCACAGCTGGCTTTGAAAGGCTTGGTCACCTTGTAGCTGGTGAAGCAAAGGCCCGGGGGCTCCAGAAAAGGAAGAGCTATTCAGCAGCACTTCATATTTCAGAAATGGCCATGAACTCCCAGAGCTGTCCCCACAATCAGGGTAAACAGCTGCAATTGGAACCACTATGCAAGTCATTTTCTTTCCAAACTATGTTACAAGGGGAAACAAAGACAAAGTGCAATGAAAGGCCAGCCAAAATGTTCTGTGCGTAGGTATGTGAGGCCATCAAGTCAAGTTTTATTGGTTAATGTACAGTCTTTTGCTCATCCTTCTATATAAGAGTGGCCACTTATACCTCACCAAAAAGGAGATCATACATAAATTAGCGTATGTTTTATGCAAATCAATGTCTTTTTTTTTAAAAAAAGATACCAGTTGAATAAAGCATATGCTTATTTGTATGGAGAGTTGCATTATAAATAAATAGATAAGAGCGAGGGATGATTTTCATTTGAACTTAATTGCAATGCATTTCACTCAAGTGGGGAAGATGGTGAACAGATGACATGTGGGCCTGCCTATAGTCAGGTAAAAACTGTTGTTGCGTAACCCTCGGGTTCTTGATCTTCCTTTTTAATATGATTCTTTTATCTTTAAATGTACTTGGACTGGATAGAAGTCCAGACAGAGGAAACCTTCAAAAAGAGGATTGTTCTCCAGAAACCCTCAAATAGAGGACTTTTTCTACTTAAGAGGCTGTTCCAACTCTATAAGACAAGCCATTCCTAATCCTTTCAACCATACAAAGTTTTACGTATCTGTTTGATCTCACTCATCATCATTTTCTGTATTTCACAAGCAATAGTGAAAGACAAAGACAAACTGTATTTGGAAATATCAGGTAACTTCACCTGAAGATTTTTTTTTTAAAGAAGAGGTGTTTTGATTTCACACAAAAGTTTATAAGGAGGGACTAAAAAAAATCCTATAAGCATTATCAATTAATGAGATATTATTTGTTCAAAGTGGGGAGAAATCTCAATTACAGTTCAAATTTACAGTTCAAAATTATCTAGGCATTTTGGAATAATGTTCTAAAACTTCAGAACAAGAATCTATTTTTAAGGTGTTTCGGAGATAAAACCATACTGTTACCAGGCTGTACACCCCCACACTTTGATATGGTTTAATTGGTGAAATATGATTTAATTGGAAAAATATATTAATTGGCATTGATATAAAACATGCCCTGCTATGACTGCATGGTTGAGCTGGACAAGATGAAAAGACTGGCTGCAAATTAGGTCAAAAAACCCCTCCAGGCATGGCCAGGTCATAGTCAGAAAATCACCACGTTCATTTGGACAATAGTGACCGGGAGATTCCAACCAGACCTCAGACTTCCCTTCCTTTTCCTTCAATTAACCTTGTGTGATTGCATGACCATTTGAATCTCATGTGTGATTAATTCCCCTAATAAAATATAGTTTAGTTTACTATTGGATCTCTGGCTGGTTCTTCCCTGCAAAAGTACTGGTAAACATCAATGGAAAGATCTCCTTAGGTTACCCCCCAATCTCAGGCCTCTTAATTTGAGCTAATCATTCCCCATCTTTGCACGGAGGAGAATCTCTGAGTCACCTACGATTTGAAGTAACAACATCCTCTTTAAAATTTGACTTCTTGCCTCTGAAATTTTAGACTAGCCTTCTGACATGATTGCAAGCTTCCTTGACTAACCTTTACATCAACAGTTCTTTCCTTCATATTATAAAGATGAGATCTTAAGGTAGGGAAGGAAATAATGTGCTCTTCCACATGTTGTTGGACTGCAGTTCCCAGCAGCTCTAGGCAGCAAAGCCCTTAGTGAGGAATACTGGGAGTGGTAGTCTAACAGCATGAGGGCTGCATGATTCCCACCCTGTCTTCAGGTATAAATTAAAGACCAAGACACATACAGCCTTTAGGATTTCTGTGTGATCTTAGCCTTGGAATGACTTTGCTCAGCCTTGAGGGATGACTTTTTTAAAAAGTCCCTAAAGCTGCTCTCACCAAGATCAAATAGCAGTATCAGGAAAAGGGGATGTTAATCAGCATTATCATATGAGGGAAATTATTAACCCTCACCAATCCTTGGTTTGGAGCCAGCTGTGACTCCTATTTTTTTTAAAAAAAAAAATCGTATTATGCATTCAAAGACATTGTTAACAAAATGGTCAGTCTTGTGGTTTGTTATATGCTGGCTTACTGCTGTGTCACAGCCATCTCTGCAAATAAACTGTGATTTCTTATAGAACTGCAGATTACAATTAGAAACCATGGTTTATTTTTCATTTATGAATTCTGACTTGTTTAAACTATGTCTTGTTTTTGCAGAATGGTGACTTGTTCATGGCTTTTTTCTTTATCTGCTGACCTGAAACAGACACTAATGAGAGAGGCAGTAAAGAGAGAAATCTCCTATGGAAGAAACAACCTGTAGTTATTTCAGTTGTCTGTGGTACAGTCTGTGGCTAAAGCAATAAACAGAGCTAATATAAACTATGGCTTAGTAAGGCACACAAACACAGCCAATTTGTAATGTGGCCATTGATGATATCATCACATAACTAAATCTGAATACAACATTATGTTATTGAGAAGGAGGAGAATTAATTTTTAAATCGAAACAATGTCAAACTGCTGCAAATTGGAGCTACAAACAAAAATGATAGACTTTGGAGGGTCATTTGTTAATTTTCCTCTCCTATAGCTCTTTTTCTAATCTATAAATGTTTTCTGGGGAGCATTCAGCTAAGACCTAGATTCCATTTACAAAAATAATATATTCAAAAGCCAATAGGGAACATCAAAAGAATTACTTCATTTCCCCCATAAGTTCTTTTTTTAAAAAAAAAAATCTACCGTGCGCAGATATGTGTGAACTCATTGAAATCCATAAAAATCCATAAGAGAGGCATAAAAATATTTATGACTAAGCCAATAAACTGGGTGAGAGCTTTAAAAGGTGCTTATGGAATGTCGTATTTTGCAAGCAAAGACTTGCACAGCCATTCGGTGTCAAAACAAAGTCTGTGAAACATGATAAGATCTGTCATATTACAGCCAAATTAGTCAAATAAATGGTGAAAACAGGAATGTAATCTGAGGTGAACTAATATGAAGATGCATTACAGCTGGCTGCAATGGTTCTTTCTTAAAAATTAATTCCTTAAAAAAATTACAATGAACCCATGAAATACAGATCCATTTCACTGCAAATGAAGGCTTCTCTGAACAATTCTAGGTATGTAGAAGAAAATTGTGAGTAATTTAGATTTAGTTAGAACTGTGGTTGCTGATGTTGGCTTCATGTTTTATTTGAGTTTTATTCTTTCTATTCAGTTCAGTCTTTCTAGGCTAGCTGCACCAAGTTGATATACACACCAGACTAGGTATTCAAAACTCTTAAGTACACTTTTTACTGACAATTATTTAGCATTAACAATGGATAACATGTTCATTTGAGGAACAATAAAAAGAAATAAATTATACTGGGGTTCTTTGAAGACTTATAAATTAATTATAGCACACTTTTTTGCAGATTATAGCTCATTTCACCTGATGAAGTAAACAACGTGAATGAAGGTTAATTTTATAGTAAATTTGTTAGACTTTCAGGTGGCACAGGACTCCTCACTGTTTTTTCTGTGACAGATTATTGTGGTTACCTCTTTGGAAACAAGAACTGATTCACATTAACTTAGAGTCTTTAAAAATGTGGCTTAAGATAGGAATCCCCAACCCACCACTGCCCTGTAATTTCTTCCACCCAGTCCCCATTTCCCACTGTCAACATACCAAATTCCAGTGATGACCCCAACTGTCATTCTGTGTTCTTATTAATTCTTTAGTACACCGCTCCCACCAAGGCTGTTTTCGTTATATTTTTGGAATCCTACAGGAAGTATACTTTCTTCCCCTCTCACTCACATACAAATCACAGCTGTTGGTTCCTGAACAGCTTGAAATAAGTTAGTGAGAGGGAAAGAATTACACACATTTCCTGGAATATTGATTCCTTGTATTTGTAATAGCTTTGAAAATCTTTCCATTTCTCCCCAATCCCTTTTAAAAAAATATTTATTCTTTGGAGACCAGTTTCTACAACAACATCCCTTCACAACTGGTGCTGCACACATATCTGGCATACTTTCCAACTGTCCTGATAAGGACAGAATTTGATAGGGACAGTCCCAATTAATTTCCTGCCATCCCACTTTTTAACTGCTTTTAAAATGTCCCAGTTTGTCTCCCCTCCTTTCACTTTCCCCTTCCTCCCCATCTCACTTCAACTGCTTCAAACTGAGTTCAAAGTGCAAAAGTAGTTCATAGCCTGTTAACTCAGCAAAGGAAGAGAAAGGAATGGGACAGTGGTGGAGCTTGGAGTACACAAAGGGGGGGGTGAGATGGGTGGGGCTAACAGCGTGGGGCATAGCCACGGTGTCCAGGGATGTGGCCACAGTACACGGAGAAGTAGCCATGGTGTGTGGGGTGTGGCCGTAGTACGTGGGGGCATGGTCACGGCACGCAGGGGCATGGCTTTGAGATGCACACCCAAAAAACATTGCCACCAGGGATGAAATGCCTCCCTTGCCCCCCCCCCCGTCCCCACACAACCGGAAAGGGACAGAATCTTGTCCTTCCCAGTAAGTAGGCTCAGGCAAAATCAAACTGCTGCAGCCTATCTTAGCTTACATATTCCTTCCAGTCAATGACTTGTTTTTATTTTAATTTTTACACCAATAAAATATGTGACATTAAAATTTCCATCAATGTTCCATTTAAGAAACAATATAAGTAGCTTCTATATTTTAATACAATTATTTTCCCTTTATCGTTTCTAATCGTATCACTTCTATACGCGCTTTACTTAAATCCTATAATGAAATTTCCTAACTCTCAATCTTCTTCTTGTTTGTTGCACATTTTATTCTGTCGTTAACATTTCCAAATTAACTAGTTCCTTCATACCGCTCTTCCTCCACTCTTGTTAAACAGTCAATAACTTTTGTCATTTTGACAAAATTCCGATTCTGATGTTGCTGGGCCCAGATGTCCCAGTTTTCATCTGTGAAATGTTGGAGGGTATGACTTGGGAGTAAGCCACAGAAGCCCGTACTTCTTACTATAGGGTTGGCTGTGAGATGGAGCAATCTGAGATGGAGAAGATCTCCACTCAGATTGTTTAAATGCTGCTGCAATATTCACTGGAACAACCGTCTGTGCTAGTTCTTAAGGCTCTAGAGTGCTTTTGCTTTATTTATTTTGCAAGAACAATAACCATCTAGGATATTATTCCATACACAGTGCTTGAGACTGCAGCCCCATCCTCATTTATTTGAAATAAGCCCAGCTGAAGGTAATGAGGTTTATAGCTAAGTTGGTCCTGAAGATGGTGTGGGGGACATATTACTGTCATCTAGGAAAGGTGCAGAAGTCCAAAACCCCTGACCCCAGTTGCAATGGCTATTACCACAACAAAAATGTTGACTGTGTCTAACGATATTTATGTAAACTTATTTCCTTGCATCTCTGTATCTATTGTCCAGGTCTTTTAAGATCTGATGGTTGCTGACAAGTCAAGTTACAGCAATCTCTAACAGAACTGGTGGGCCTCTGGTCTGCTTCCAGCCTAAACTTTCTCTGGAGGCTGGTGGGGAGAGAGAGAGGAGGGGGGAGCCTGAATGAGAGAGAGAGCACTTTTCAGCTAGGTTTGTGTAGACTGAAAGACAGAGAGATTGGTTTTGTTCTATTGGACGGAGACCATTTCCACACAGGCATATTGCCCACGCTAGGGCGACCTCTCGTGGAGGTCTTCTTCACCGCGGGGTGCGCTAGCGCAGTTAAAAAAAGTGAGGCTCTAGACCTCAAACTGCTCTAGTGCAGCTGCAGGGGTGGCAGTGCGAGTTTTATAAAAACCACCTTCGCAAGTGGTTTTTACAAAACTCACCCGCGCTGCCCCTTGGCAGCCCCCGGTGAAGAACTGCAGAGATACGGTAGTGCATCCCTGCAGATCTGCTCGGGGGGCGGGCTTCTGGCTGGCGCGCCGCCCTGATTGGCGGAGCGCCGCTGGAAGCCGCCAGCCGCCATTTTGGGCGCTGCTGAGCACTGCCAAAATTCGGCGGCGTTTAGAACGGCGAATCCGCACTCCACGCAGGCATGGAGCAACCTGCTCGCAGGTAAGCTCTGCCCCTGAATTCGCCGCCCCGTTTTGCCCCCCCCCCGTGAGGAAAGGGCCATAGTCTATCATATCAAGCTTTACAAGTCTCAGAGTTAATATGTACATAGGCATCAAGGAGACATTCTTGGTGGGAAGGACAGAACTGCTATTATAAGACAGGGGAAACAAAATACAGTTTCTTCTGGTAGGACTTCTGGTAGGGCCCCTAAGTTTCTAATTTTATTACTGTCAGTTTCACTACAGCTTTGAACACTATCATTTGTGAATTAGAGCACAGATTCAAGGCAAGCAATAAAATTTGTGTATATTGTGTCTAGAAAAATGTAACAAACTTCTCAGCATGTCCTTAACAGGTATCCCAAAGATCTTTTGGAGAATTTTCCTTGTGAAATGTTGCTCCTGAAAAAAACAAGCACAAACAAATAAAAACCCCTTCAAAGTCTGCTACTAGAGAAGAATATGAATGACTCACAGTTATATTGTTAAATAAGATTTACAACAAACAAATACAACTGTTTTTCCAAGAAGTGTGCATGGCACCACTGCCTTTTTTGCACACTTCCCATTCTTGTGGCAGGAGCTGAAAGACATTTCAACAGGTGAGCACTCACCAAAAACTGCAAGCATTCTACAGTTGGGCAAGAACAACTAAGCTACCTAGCCAACTTGTCTACTGAAAGTGAACCTGCAAGTTAAATTTAATTCGAGCAGCTAGTTCATGGTTTTGCAATGCAAAAAGAGAAAAAGTGTTAAAGTTAATTGGCTGTGTTATTCCAAAACACGATGCCAGTACCTTCATGTAACAATGGGGAATTAATTACCTCAGTTAGGAGTCCTGAGAGAGAGGAGTAACCTAACGAGATCTTTCCACCAGTGTTTACAGGGTCTTGCAGGAAAGAACTAGCCAGAGATTCCAAAATAAGCTCAAATGTATTTTATTGAAAGTTCATTCATGCACACCAATAGATCCAAACACTCACACATTCACACAAGAGCTAACTGAAGGATAAAGGGAGGAAAGTTATGGATAGAGGAGTTTTACAGGAGTGGGTGATAATTACCAATCGGGAGAGCAGTGAAGAAAGCAGAGTTGTGTCTCAGACCAGAGCCTAAGGACAGTACTCATTCAGAAGTTGGAGTGACAGTGTGGCATTAAGCAAGTGAGATACTGCATTGAACTGCTCAAAATGGAAGATTTATATACCCAAATCTACCTTGATGGCATGGGTGTGAATGGCTTTCTGCCAGAGTAAACAATGGAGGTTGTCACATGGACAGTGTGGTCCAGATGGAGTTAATGGTCTTAGTGTTGGTTGACAAAGAGTTAATGGCTGTCATAATAACTCTGTAATTGTGGATAGATAAAGGAACAATGCAGGGAACGTCCAGGTGCAAGGAAGACTTGCCAAAACAATCAGTGTTTTGGTGGGAACTTGCCTTTGCCATTGTATGCTATCAGAGATATTACAGCTTCAGCTTTAGCCTATTATCTCTGGAGTTGCTTGGTAATCTGTTGACAGTGTTGTTGGCTATGCCTAGAAGGGAACTTCTGACTTGCTTTGCAATCACACATTTTCAGTCAGTAATTTTCCTCTGTCCAACTTGACCTCCCAGTCACCTCAGATTCCATTTTATATCAACACCAATTAATGTATTTTGCCAATTAAATTATATTTTGCCAGTTAAACCATATCAAAACAAGGGGGTGTGCAGGCCCATAACAGCTGCGCAAAGTTTGCAGTCATATTGGACCATTAAAATAAAATATCTAAATCTTGACAAGATAATCCTTTTTATCAGTGACTACAGTGTTAGAAGAAAGCCAGAGTTATGTAGTGGTTTGAGTGTTTGACTATGACTCTAGAGACCAGGGTTCAAATCCCTGTCAGCCACAGAAACTCACTGGATGAGCTTGGGCACTCTGTCAGTCTTATGAAGAAGGCAAAGGCAATCCTCCTCTGAACAAATCTTGCCAAGAAAAAACTGTTAAGGTCACCATAAGTCAGAAACAAATGGAAGGCACACAAGAACAAAAACAACAACATTACAAAATACCAAACTTTTCAGGCTCTCAGGCTGGGTATTATTGTTAAATACAAGTAGCAAGGGCAGATTTTTTTCCCCTAGAAATATAGAGTACAGAAGAGTAGTTTCAGTATTAAAACCATTTTTTTCATGGGTCATGAGACTATATGTCTGGGAGAAAAAGATTATACTGGTGAGACAGGAAAAACAGTGAAGAAGTGTCACTTACCTAGATTTATAATAAAAAGCTTTAAAAATATATCACTGTGTTTATATTATATTCTTGGGGTTTTTAAATTTACAGTATATTACTGTTCTAAAAGTTTTATTAGAATGGAGGTGAAATATCTCATCTAGTTCCTGCCTGTCCATGGTTTAAGCTTGAGAGCATGAGTTTTGGAAAACCCTATTTCTCACACACCAACCCAGTTGAAGAGAATGAGAAAGGTTAAAAGGAAACACATACATACATACATACATACATACCCACACACACAGAGGAATGATGAAGGCAACAAAACATCTAAACAGAAATAGAAATGACAGAGCCATCACTCTCCCATCACTACTACACCACAACGAAAATCAGAATTCTACATGCAGTACTGATGTTTCTGACTGACTTAGAAATATTTTTGAGAAATAGACAGCAAAAAGTGATACCACTCAGTATCTTCCCCTGTGGACTCTGCTATGATTACATGCTTCCAATGTGCCCTTTTTCTTTCAGAGAACTCCATGATTTCCTCCCATTTCTCAGGAATATTCTGTTGTTACTGCAGTCTAGGCCTACCCGGAGATAGCACCCGATATCATTTTGATACCAAACAATTCAGCTTTCCCCTGCCACCCCGCTCCATGTGTTTGCGAGTCCACCGGACAAGCACGCAAACAGGCATGGCCAATAATTGCTGGACATTCCATTCTCCAACCAGGCAAGCCAGATACAGCCAGTTCGTCACTTCAGGGACCTCTCCGGCAAACCCCTCTTTACATATGCGCGATACTAACAAAAGCCTCCTGCCCCGAGCAGGCTACTGGACAAAGGTTGTGCTGTCCACTGGTAAGTGCTGTGCATCTGCATACTGGCCACACTATTGTTAATTCAGCTCTGATTCCATCATGCAAAATTGTGACCTTTACGAGACATTGTCTCGCACCCAAAACTCATTGTTTTCCCTGAGTAAGGCATAGCCTGCAGTCTCAATTCACCCTATAAAAACCCTTGATTCTGAGACCTTCCTCGAATCGCTCCTGAGTTTCATCCCGTCTGCTGCTTTGCTTGGTGAGCTCCCCTCAGCTAATCGAGCTGAGCTTCTTCTCCGCACCCCTGGCTTCTCTCCTGAGGTCCAGGACGACAAGACAGCTGCCGTATCACTCATTTCCCTCTGAAAGTCTCTGTCCTTAATGCAACTTCTCATTTCTTAGTGTGTGACTGTGGTGCCTTTAATATTTGTTTGTATTCAATAAAACATCCTTTTTATTACTTTAAACCCATCTGGTTGCTTGACTGACCTGACCCCGTAGACGCTGGGTCGCAAGATCCCGCTATGTTACCTTGCCTCTCGCTAGCTTAAGTGAGTGCTCCAGATACTTTTCCCCAAAATTGTGTTTTATTGTTTGGTTATTTAGGTGTCCCTCCTGCGACCCCCAGTAAACAGGGTAACACTGTGGAAGACAAAAGAGAGAGAAAAAAGAAATACTATGATTAAATTGGGTGCGGGGGGAGGATTCCACATTCACGTGACATTCAAAACATCAAGCATATTATATGAAAACCAAAAGCAAGCTGGGAAAAACTGTCACTCTGAGCAAGGTTTATTTTAAAATATTGTTCCACATTGGCTGAGGAGTACATCTCTCTGCACATTTATATTTGATGGTGGCATTTGATCAAAAGCTCATTCACTTCTTATGTTGTGCTTATTTCATACTCATAACAGGACACTACATTATTCACTGAATGATGATGCCCCTTCCTTTGTTTCATAAAATCTATAATACTGGCAGTAGCAACACATAGGGTAAGATAAATAAATCATTAAATTTTCCCATTTAAATCCATACATTTCTAAACATGCTTTCATTTATAATCATGTTCTAATCATATGCTAAGAAAAAATTCCTATATCCAGCTGCATTTGTCAAAACACCTAAGAGTAAAATTAATAATAAGCCACCTACTTGCAAGCATGTAGTTCCCATTTGGGCAGATTGTGTGATATTAGTAATAATTATTTCTTCAATGAAATCCTCTTTAACAACCATAAAAAAAAAACCTAGCACGATTCAATAATAGTCAAAGTAGTTTTACTCCTTTGCAAATGTAAGTTTATCTTTTCAGAACTTGCAAGTTGAGCCAATGTATCTGTAGCTTTTTTTTAAGCACTGTAAGCTATTCTTCTGACCAAAAAAATGTTGAAAATGAATTATATTACTTACAAATTATTTCTAATTTTATTAATGCTTTTACTTTTTTTGGCCAGACCACCTCTAAATCCCTCCTTCCTCTCTAGCTTCTATGCATCTTCATTAATATTATTATTGACCTCTCACTTTTGTGAAAGTATTCTTCTGCTTCTCCGATATTTTTATGTAATGATTTGTCATCACTGTCCATCCAGCTCCTTGTTTCCTCCACTGTCCTTCTCCATGTCCCCTTAGTAGCTCAGTGTGTTGTAGCTATCTTCTCTCCTCTGAGTCTGCACATTCTTCTGTCTTTCTTTCCCGCTTCCTCCCCCACTTTCCAAATTCTCCCTCATCCACATGAATGTCTACTCTCCCTCTCTTCCTCTTGCTGTTGCTGTCCGTCCATCATCACGTCCCCCTCTTCCTCTGCGGCTTCTTTCCCATGTGTGCATGCTGCCCCACAAAACAAAAGGTAAAGTATCTATTGCCCAACAAAATTCAGAGCAATTTTGATGGCATTTGCCTGAAAATAATATGCAGAACAGTGCATCATTTCATGTCATTTGCTAGGTTGTTTGCATTTGCTACCTTGTTCTGTATCCCCTCTTCTCACTACCTCCTCTACCTTCGTCACTCGCATCTCACTGTAAGGCAAGAAGTGGCTGGTAGTGTGTCACAGTTCACAAGTGCAACGGGAAGCAAGAAAAAAAAGTGTGTGAAGATAAATATGTGCAGTATACCTTTCTGTATTCTTCATTGGTGTAAGGTGGCCAGAATAGGGTTCCTACACCTTTAAGAGAAGCATAGAAGCAGGCCTTTCAGCACATGTGGCTTTTTGGGGCAAGCTCCACAGAAACTAAAAACCCTCTTCTATCCCTCAGCAGTCTTAGCAGAGAGGTCTGGACTGCTCTGTGTCAGGGAAAATAGGTAATATTTGGTTACTTCCCATGAAGAAAGTAGAGAAACCTGAACTATAGTGTTGTGTTCTTCCCTATAAGAATGAATGGCATTTAGTATGAAATAAAGGAGGTCCAATCCAAGAAATCCATGAGGTTGAGGCTCTGCCTGTTTTCTGTCTACAGTGAATCTAACTTCCCTCAGTCATTGACATTCAAACTTGTCCCTTCTTCCATGACCTCCACTCGTCATCTGCTCAGGGCTTTTGTGCACTACACTCTTCTAGTGTTATTATTCCACTTTCAACATCCTATGGAATCCTGCAGTTTGCAGTTTGGGGGAGGCATATGGAATTCTCAGCCAGAGAGCTCTTCAGCCTCAGTAAACTACAAATCCCAGAATTCCACAGGATGTTGAAAGTGGAATAATAGCACTATAAAAGTGCAGTGCAGCTGTAGCATAAGGAAGAAGGGGCAAGGGGGTGGCACTTTTTAGGGGGCACCACCACTCCTTGTCTACCCCACGTTTATGCAATTGCCCCACCCTCATGTGCCATTGCCCCACCCCTGTATAGTGTCACCCCCACGCGCTGTCGCCCCGCACACATGCACCATTGCCCCACACACATGCACCATTACCCCAACCCCATGCCTCCACCTCCTGCCCCCCCACCCTTACCCCACTCCCACCAAGCTACACCACTGCAGTGCAGAAAGGCCCTTAGTATCTCACTGAGCTGCAATCCTGTACTTACTGTACAATCCTGTACTTGTGTGCCTTCAAGTTGCTTCTGACTTATAGCAACCCTAAGATGAACCTAATACAAGGCTTTCTGGTTCTGTGTATATGTAGTCAACATACAGAATTGCTTTGTCCATTCTGGAAAGCATAAGGGTTTATATCACTCATGGACTTTATTAAGATAGGCTCCTCTGTTATTTTCATACACCTACAAGACGATGCAATATCATTTATTGCAGCTGAAGTATGGATAGTTTATAGAAATTGGATGATCCACTTCTTTTACCAGAAATCATTGGGGAGGGGAGGAGAAAAAGAAAACACAGTTGAAATGTTCAAAAGCATGTTTGATTTGCAAATCTGCAAATCTCTTAAGCTGATTTGGACATGGGTGAAGCTTCATTCTAGTTCTGTTTTAAACCACCTTAAGTATTGGTGGAACGTGCCATAAAAGAAGCAAATTTCCTACCAGATCTGCATCCGAAAGCATCAACCTTATTTCTCTTCCCCTGTAAGTAAATAAGGGAAGAGTGCTGTCCATTCAACACATACATATCTTATTGTTTCTCTCCAGATACCATTAGCAAAGAGCCAAATCAGAGAGAGAAACTGTGTGGGAATTTAAGGCTTTGCAAATAAAAGCTGTATATGATAAACAACTGTGTGCCTATTTGGGAGATAAGTAATATTAAGCTTCTGTAAATATTGAAAGCCAAAGTATTTATGGTGTAGATGAAGCTTTTTGTCGTCCCCCCGACTCCTCATCCTAATTCATTTAAAGATAACATGAAGATAAACCTGTCCTCCATCCCCCTTGGGTATTTTTTAATTGCCTTGCCCTCTCACTTTTCTTAGAAGATCCTATTTCTTCATTAATTGCATAAAATGAGTGAATGTCATCCCACCTTTAGGACTGAACTACTCCTTCCTGATTAACTGGTAATTTTTCAACCCCTCCTTTTTTTCCCCCTGAAAAGAAGGAAAGGCTGAAAGAGGAAATTGCTTTGCTGGCTAGTAGCCATGCTGAAGCTGAGAACATGTCTTTTAGCAAAGCAAAAGCATCTCTATGAATGGTTTGCTTTTGAAAGGCTCAGAGACAATCCTCACAGTCATTCAGTAAAGCTGCTACTAAGACTCTAATGGAAGAAATAGAGACAACTTCCCATGTGTATCTTGCAGTGCCTCATATTAAGCAGAAAGCTGCTTACAGTCAATTAATGTGCCACAAATCAACCTTTGGAATCTATTGTTTATTTCTTTAAAAAAAGATACTTCTGAGGGGGGAGAGAAAAAGAGAGGGAGAGGGAGAGAGTTTCATCCACCTGCTTAGCGAATCAACAATATGGGTTAAAAAAAGAAATCCTTATGGAAAAACCATAGTTCAGTAATGCAGGCATAAGATCTTAGGTCCCAGGCATCCTCTTTTCCAGGTATTTCCAGTTAGAAGCCTCAAAACGGAGAAGACTGTCCTGAGGGCATACTGCAGATCATACTACTGAATGCTCAGCTAGATGGACCATTAGTCTACTTTGGTCTTGCCTGACAAGACTGCCAATGTAATACATTTTGTAAATTATTTTCATGAGTGTTCCTCTTGCATCCCTAATACAGTCGGCCTTCCATTTTTATGGGGGTTAGAGCAAAGGACCTCCATGAAAGCTTTAAAAAACTGTAAATATTGCAAGCCCCCAAAATTGTATTTAACAGACAAACAGAATACCTGTACTGGCTTGGCTGCCTGTGTGTTCCCTTGCTTACTTGCTCATTCACTCACTTGTGTGGGTGGGAGGGAAGGAAGGGGATTGGCCGGGGGGGGTGGGAGAAAGGAGACATGCATCCCATGCCTTTCCTGCCCACATGAGTGAGTGAGCACACATGTGCATGTACCTTCCTCTTATCCCATCCCTTTCCTGCCAGTAATCCATGAAAAATCAAATCTGCAAATACTTAATCAGTAAATGCGGAGGGCTGACTATACGGAAATGAACAGGGCAAACAAAATGAGATTTTTGTTTTCCTCTTCTAAGTATTATAGTTTTTTAGGGATGACACAGCTGCTTTATACATCTCCTGGCTTAAAGGTTAATTAAGGTGCTTGCCAATGTGTGTTACTTAACAGTATTTGAATGACAAGTGGCTGTAGATAATTTCCAGAAAGACACTGTAAGTAATCTCAGTTCAGTTCACTGATATGATATCTGAATACTATTGGAGCCATGTTACTTTGGCTTCTTCTTACACCAATCCAGAAACATCTAGTAAAACCACTCCACTAATTCATACAGTGAAGGTAACACAGTTAGATCAGCTAAGGCACCTACTTCCCATGGCTATGGAAAGAGAAAACATTAGCATAGCTGGAGGTCTAAGGTGACAAATAACCAAGTAGTACAGTGATGATGGCTATACTAAGAGCAGCTCCAGCTTCTCCTAAATGGTGGATTGATCAGCACGGTCAACAGATGTACTGCTGCCAATCTCTAGGCTCATTGATTCTGGCTAGGTGGTAGCTGTAACAGCTAGCATAGTGCAGTGGTTTAAGTATTGTACTATGATCCCCGCTCAGTCATGGAAACCCACTGGGTGTGACTGGGTAAGTAGCAGACTCTCAACCTCAGAGGAAGGCAATGCAAAGCCTTCTTTAAATAAATCTTGCCAAGAAAACCCAATGGTAGGATCACCAAAAGTTGGAGTCAACTTGAAGGCACATGGCAAGTCAGAAGCTACAACAGCACCCTCTGGTGGCCATATATTGCTGTGGTGCTGTAGTGTAGTAGTGATGAAACCACATACTTTCTTCTCTAACAAGTTACCACAGTAATATAAAGAGTATGGCACCTAGTTCCTGCTGCTAGTATCTCTAGTTTGAGATCACTATCAGCTTCCAGGCCTTCGTCTAACAGGTGGCTCATTCAGAAGAAACCGGCCTGGTGGAATGGTTAAAAGTGTTAGACAGGTCTGAGAAGATCCAGGATCAAAAAACAAATACTGGCTGAAGTTGGGCCAGTGATGCTCTTTCAGTGTAACCAAACTCCTTGGACTGATGTGAGAATAATGAGTTTCTTGGAGGAAGCTTCTTCAGTTTCCTAGGTTTCTTGAAGGAGGAGCAGAAGGTAAGTCAAATTAAGCAGTGAAATACATGGAAGTTCTTGGGGGAAAGAACCAAAGACTCATATGCCATGCTTTCTTCAACAGTGTAGTTGCCCAGGCAGCTATCACAGTACTATATATCTATTTACTCACCCTAGTCAACAGAAACAATGATCATTTCCAGGAAACCACTACCTACATCACTCGTGAAAGCTTATGTGTGGTATGCAGTGGCCATGCTGAGTGAAAGATTCTGGAAGTTATTGTCCAAAATAGTAACTTTTCTGAGCTCTGGAAATATGTGAGATTGGGCACAGTGAACAATGTCTTGAGTTCAATTGTGGGTCAGATTCACATTGCAACTGTAGAAGAGAGACAGGGCATTCTTGAGGAAATCACATCTTGCAGGCTTTGAGAGCAAAATGCTTATCTGAATGACTTGGAGGAAGAGTAACAGATTATCAGAATGAATAAATACTTAAACTATTCAGTTGTTAGGGAGGATTCCTAGAAAGATGAAGATTAAAAGTTCTTCTATCCTGTGGAAGTCACTAACTATGACTTTTGTGAGATCATGCTTGTATATGAATGTATTGTTGGGCACTCTCCAAAAGCTAATCCTGGATATCCTTGTCCAGATTGCCCTGGCTGATGGACAACACAGCAATTTCCTGTGCTACTCAGTCTGTTTCTGAACATCTGGCAACTTTTAGAAACAGCAAATATGAATGGAAAAAAGTCTCCATGCAGGTACAATGTATCTTATATGGGTTAACACGTGCAGTCTTAGCAGCTGCTTAGAGGCTCAGGAACACAGAAAGGAAAAGAAAACCACACAAGCATTCCAATTCAGCATTCTAGGGCACATGTCTACTCTGAAGACCTCTGGAGAAATCCAAAGTATTGCAACCTGCATATTTTCAGTTTTTTGAGGGGCATCACAACCTAAAAGAGCGGAGGCTAAATAAATAAATCACATATTAAAACTCACAGCAACCACAAATTGTTCTTCTGAAACCTAGAAGGGGGAGAGGGAGAACTCTTTGTCCCAACAGATCATGAGTCTTTCAAAGATTTAGAAAATAATATGTTTTCTTAGTTTGAAGCACCTTAATTGAAATAACCTAAAAGAGAACATTTAGAAATATTTAACTGGTGGTGGTGGCAGCTGCCAGACAAGAAGGGCAATGGATTTCTACCAAAGAAACTGACTAACCAGATATGTTTTTTTTTTCCAGTCCTGCTACTGCGATGCTATAGACAGGTTAAGACAAGTTATATTCAGTCAGCCTTAGCTCCTCTGGCCTCATATTCTTCTACCACTGTGACACAATCTAAACAATAACAACAGCTACAGGAAAATATATTTATGTCTGCTACCATATCTGAGTGGAGAGCTCTGAGAGGCACCATCTCCTGGGCTTAAGGACAATAGCTGTTGGTGAAAATTAATTTATCTGTACAGTAAGTCCCTTTTATCTGCTGGACTCATATCCATGGTTTCACTTACCTGCAATCTATCTATCTATCTGTCTCCCCTCAGAGAGGAGAGTGGCTGAAGGTAAGACTCGCATGTTGGGGCCCAGTTTGTTCCCCTCAAGCTCCAGGGCCAGCTGGAGGGCAAAAAGCCACATGACAAAGACCTAGGGCTCCAGGGTCATGGCTGCTGCCAAAGGCCAGGATCCTTCCTTGTCTTTTCCTCACCTTCTTCTTCATGCCAGGCTGTCAGTTCTCACAGAGTCACAGCACTGGATGTTCTTTGGGTGAAGGCAAGGGCAGCAGGGGCTGCCTGTGCCGAGCTCTCAAAAGTAGACATCTTCCTGAGTGCCAAATCTAGTGGTAGGTGCAGAGCTGTGCGTGTCTCTCTGCTTGGAAGGGAGAGAAATGCCTTCCTTGGCCAAGAGATCCCAAGGCAGCAAGGCCCAATGAGCCTTGCACATCCTTTGCCTCCTGGGCAAGGAGAGTGCCTGAAACCAGCAAGGATGGAGTACATGAGGAGGTTGCCAAGCCCTGCTGGAAAGGAAGGAACAAACAAAGGAAGGAACAAAGGAATGAAGGAGCTGGGCAGTGCTGTTGCCTCCTTTTCTCACTGCCTCACTCAGTCTGGGGGTCAAACTATAATGTTCTCTATTATCCACAGTACATCAATTAGTCTATCTGGTTAAAGCAACATTGATTTACCTGTACATACAAATTTGTGTATAAACATTTTTTTTTATTATCCACAGTAAGTCCAAGAACATATCCTCCACAGATATGGGGTACCTGCTGTATTTATTTAGTAAAGTACGCATCTTTCCGCTCACCGGGGTCCCCAATGTAATGTACAACAACTGAATCCATTTAAACCTTTAAATATACAAATAAAACGTTTTTTAAAAAATAGACTAAAGCAATTTCTTAAAAATAGTTTAAAACCCAAAGACAATTAAAGCAACTAGTACAGCCTCCCCAGTTTTAAGGACAAAAGGCCATGCAAAAGAACATAGTCTTAGTTGCCCACTGGAAACTCTGAAAGGATGAGACTTCAGTTGGTTCTTCACATTCATGAGTTTCACTTTCACAGATTTGATTATTTGTGAATTTCTCCAGCCCTTGCCCTCCACCTCAACTGCTTCTTTTCCAAGGGAACCTTCCCTCTCAGCAGCTCTGATTAGGCCGCGAAGCCCTTTCAAAACCCACCTTTGGTTTTCCTTCTCCACCAGCTGCTCCCCAGTCAGCTAAGGATGGCTCACAGTCTGATTTCTCAGCACTACAAACCCTCTCCCTAGGCCCTCCACACACTCAAGGAAGGAGATGGAGAGGAAGTATAGGGCCACCATGCTGACTCACCTTGTTTCCCTCTCCTTTCCTTGACCTGTTTTGGAATCTGGGTGCCCACTCTCTCCACTATGCCTTGGCCCCCTTCTCACAGACACACACATACATTTTAATATTTGTGGGGGGTCCACTTTTGTGGGGCTCCTCTGTCCCTAACATTAGCGACTATGGGCGGCCAACTGTGGATTAATTTCACTTGGGAGAGTTCCACAACTGGAAGGCTGCTTCATAGAAAGTCCTGTCAGTTGCCCCCAACCCTAGCAATTCAGGGTGATGGGACACATATCAAGGCCTCCATTGAAGATCTCAAATTTCAGGCAGGTTCATATGGGATGAGCCATAGGGCTTTGTAAGTCAAAACCAGCTGCTTGACTTGAGATCAGAAACTAATTGGAAGCCAATGCAATTCTTGCAAAATCTTGCAAGGTGTATGATATCTAAAGTGTGCACTTAACAGCAGTCTGACCACCACATTTTCCATGATCTGTACCTTCTGAATACTTTTCTCAGGCAATCCATGTAGTGTGCATTACAATAGTTAAACTGGCAAGTAATTAAGAACATGAACCACCGTGGTGGCATTTTGATTTGTCATATTTTAAGAGGGAATTTTCAGTCTTTGTCTCTGATGGTGTACTAGCAAAACACACACACACAAAACAGCCTGGGAGACTGATATATTCTTTAGCTAGTTGGTCTTTATCAGCACACTAAAATGTACTGTGTAAGTAGAGTCTTCCCTCCACATCTGTGGGTTTGACCTTCGCAAATTTGGTGCGCACATGCCTCCCCGCCTTCTCCTCCTTCCATTCCCTTGTATTTTTCTGGGTGTGGAGAAGAAAGGGAAGGACACTGGACCAAAGACAAGGAATTTGAGGGGGAGGTATGTGCATGCCTTCCTTCTCCCATCTGGAGCTCCCCACTGCCATTTCCTTGCCTCTGGCCCCAGTGCACAAAAAGCAAGGGAATGGGGAGAGCTTCAGAAGAGAATGGGAGCTGAATCACTGTGGGAGGGAGTTATTCATGGTTTTTCACCTTTGTGAGGGTTCAGAGTGAAGTTTTCACTGGTTTTATTAATTAACATCATGGAGGCAATGGCCATAATTTAGATATTTGGTACCTTTACTTGACAAAATTGAACTGAAAATTTGAAAATATTCAAAATTAATCAACATCCTAAACTTCAAAATTCTCCCAACATTACTTATATGAACTTCAAAATGAAAAGTTTACATCATTCAAACATTTGGGATTTTGTAACCTGTTTATTAGTATGCTTCCTGATCAATCAAATAAATGTAGTATGTAATTTACTGCATGCTACTGCATGTCAGCTCTGTCAGATGCTATCAAACGTTTTTTGTTGCTGTATATCTTGTATCAGATACCGTTGCATAATGATATTGGATCTGAACTCATAATAATACTGCTTGCCACCTGTCAGTTGCTATTAAATTTGAAATCAATGATCAAATATTGTTAGATGTCAAGTGCACATGCTGGACATCCAATAGTCACCATACTTGCCTACATTCAAGTATCTGGACTTTTGGAGACTAACGTCAGAAGAAGAGAGAAGAGGGTTTAAAACACGTGTTAGTTTCTGACATAATGTAATATGATTGCTCCTGCAATATATTGCAAGAATATATGTGGTCTTTTACTGTGTGGTAGTTCTATGGGAAATATTCACATACACATTTTACAGTATGTGTCACAGAGATGATGCACAGTCCGTTGCAGAGAAAACTCATAGAAAACTCTCTTCCCCCTAGGAAAAGATTGATTTCATTGGCTGAGTGAATTGACACAGGACATCCTTCCATATATATTCAAGGGTCTGAGACATCTTTTTGCTTTTCAGCTCACTTTGTCACAAGCCTTTACCCAGAATCCTACTAAATATCTAATATCAGAGCAACCTGTACAAAGTCTTGTGTATATCTTAGTGTGGAAATAACACAAAACATCTGTTTAAAATGCTAATGGCATCAATAGAATGCATATTCTGCTTTTGGTTCTTCTAGACCTATATACAAATCCCTTACATAAATATGCTCACACCTAAATCTGTCCCATCTTGTTGATCTGCATATAAAATTCACACCCTGACATGTATAAATGTAATCCAGCCATGAAAGTAATTTGTTCATGAGTCATAGCCTTCTAAATGTTGATGTAATCATGAAAACATCCCAGATTAGTTTGCGATCTGGGGTTTAAACCCCAATATACCATGCCAAGTTTAGGAATAATACTCCAAAGTGTTATCGTCTTCTATCTTGCATATACTGGAGAATGGAGGTCAATTTGTATAATTTAGTTAAGGCTGCAATCTTTAAACAAGGGAAATGAATTCAATCCAATTGTGTGTTTCAAGACTGCTCAGTTTTGGTGTATTACTGTAATAGGGAAGAAAAATTAAAATATTGAAGATGGTTTTGAAGAACAAATCAGTGGTAGTTTAAATTCTTCACTTGTCAGTTCTTATATATATTTTAAGACTTCAGAAAGGCTTTAATAGTAACACTGAAGCATACTTGTAGTCTCACTTACTGCTAATTATTTATTTTAATGATATTGTGTTGAATGGGATATGGCTGATTACTTTTCCCCCCTGATGATATCTAATTGTCATTGATTTTGCCATTGATTTTTAACCGACAATTTCATGCCATTTTACATCGTGTTTAGCTGTTTTACGGCCAGCTTCATTTATGCAATATTGTGATTATATATTTGTATAATGAACATAATGCCTGGTCCTAACCGGTGGCTGATAAGTAAATAAAATAAAATAAAAATGCCACAATATTAATTCATCGTTGTCTCACCTAAGACCCGAATGACCAACCAAACAGAAAGGAAGGAATAAATAATTTCAAACAGTTGACAGTCCTCCGCTCAAATAAATATTGAAAATCATTCATTCACTTTCCAGACTCATGACTGCAATAAAAGCTCAATTTTATACTTAAAAGAAAACCAAAGAAGCACTGAAATTTTGTTTGGCATTTCTCATTCACATTGCTTACAGAAATGCATGTACCTTTTCTAGGACAGCTGTGCAGCTTTGGGGACCTGAAATGATGTTGTTGTTGTTTGGTGGTGGTGGTGGTGGTGGTGGCTGCTATTATTATTTTCACTATTGTTGGGTGCCTTCAAGTCATTTCTGACGTTTGGCAACTCAAAGACAACCCTATTTTGGGGGCTTTCTTGGCAAGATTTGGCCAGAAGAGGTTTGTCATTGTCTTCCTCTGAGGTTGAGAGAGTATGTGTTGCCCAAGATCACCTAGTGGGTTTTCAGGGCAGGGAAGGATTTGAACGTGATCTTCTAGAGTCATCATCCAACACTCAAACCACTGTACCATGCTTGTTTGCAGATCTTGCTGGATTGTAACTCCCATCAGCTCTAGGCAACAGAGGTCATGCTAAGAGATGCTAGCAGTTACAATATAACAAGATCTGGAGAACCGCACATTGCTTACCACTGTTCTAAGAAAAAAAATTTCCATCTCAGGAGCGTTAGGAGTGGCCAGCCTCAAACTTGAGCGACAGCACTTGTTTTCTTTCTTTTTAAAAAATTTAATCTCTCCTTCCCTTCTCTCCCCTCCTCACCTCTTTTTTTCAACAAAATAGATACAACACCATTGGTATAAACCCGACAGCTGAAAATTAGCAGCTTTCAACTAAAATCATTCTTTATGAGAGGTAAGTCAAAGTATAAATGTTTTAAACAATAAATACAACAAATATGGTTCTCCTTCATAATGGCATTCACAGTCTACCATTTGAAACTCAATACTATTGTGTCAATACAATAAAATATAACTAAAACTTCCATAGTATTGTTACATGCCACACACTCCTACTCTATGATATGATATAATTGGTGAATCTCATTTAATTGGCATAAAATATAAATCGTATATGCTTATGGCTGACAAAAAGGACTAGCTGAACACATGCAAAAGTAGTTCAGGAAAGGCCTCAAGGCACTGAGGATTAGTTGGAGGAGATGGTCCTCTCAATAGCACAAACCCAGTAGATAACAGCCAACAAAACTCCTAAACAAACCAACAGTGGCCAATGCCCTATAACCTTCTTTCTGCTGAACTTCAGCTTCCATGCCACCAGATCCTCTGAAGATGCCAGCCACAGATGCAGGCGAAACGTCAGGAGGAAATACTAATAGAACACGGCCTCAAACCCCAGAAAACTCACAACAACCTATGGATTCCGGCCATGAAAGCCTTTGACTTTACATCGAACTTTACCTTTTGTTTCCTCAAATGCCAAACCATTAAGGAGCCATCATGATTTCCATCAATTCTTTGCCCCCTAATGTTAAGACCATTAACCCATTCCAGACCCCATTATTTGCTGTGCCAGAGAGCAAATAACACCTTTCCCCTCAGGGTACAAAAAGGGCATTTAAACCCTGGCTCTGAGCCAGACAACTTGTAGTACTCTGGACATAGACTGTCACTCAGCTGCTCTGATTCCCATCCTCATACTACTCTCAAGCCCTTAGTCTGAGCCACATCACGTTATCTCTTCTCTGCAAGATAGGTAAGTATCACCCACTTCACCCCAACTTCTCGCTATCCACTTTTTCCTTCCTTTCCTTCAGTTAGCCTTGCATGATTGTGAGACTGTTTGAATCTTACGTGTGGTTGTGATTTTCCCCAAATAAAACATTCTTTGATCGTCCAACTAGTGTCTCCACATTACTATTGGTATACATAGGTGGAAACATCCTGTTATGTTACCCCTCTCACGGGCCTCCCTTTGAACTAATCATTTCCCAAGTTTCCATGATGGGATTGGCATTGCAGGTGGACCTCTGAGTCACCCTCCTTTTGGGCTAACAGTACACAAACAACTGTGAACTACATGGAGCTTAATTCTGACTTCCTCAGACTTCCTTGGAAAGATGGGCTGCGCTGGTCCTAGCCTAGCTGATGGGCGTAACCCAGCTGATCTGGCAATGCAAACCAAGTGCTGCTGATTTCATTTTGCAGAAAGGGTTTTCTATGTATTTTGGTGGGGGAAATTTCAACTAGGGTAATAAAACTTTTTTTTCTCAGCTAATAAATTAAATTAAATTAAATTAAATTAAATTAAATTAAATTAAAAATAAAATTAAAACAAGCCACAAGCTGTCTGTACCATTATTACAGTGTGGCAACTGTCTTAAACTTAAGACACGCAGAAGGCAGGAGCAGCAGTGGTGGTCTCACAGTTATTTATTCTGAGTACCACATTTCTTCTCACCCTTGTGGGACAAAGTTGTATTTCTGTGCACTCCTCAACTGACCTGGTGCCCTCAGGTTTGGGGGAAGATGTTACCTCATTTCCAGAACATTGATCGCCAGGCCAGGTAGCTTTTGTACATGGAAAGGGTAGAAAGAGGGACTGTCTTGTCCTTGCATCCCACAGTAAAACATCAGACTGGCCCAATTAGATCTCCTGTATAACATTGGTTTTCAGGGATACACTACTTTGTGCATATGTATCAGGACATTTCATTGGAACTGATGAGAGACTATTCTTGCTGGTGAGAGCTCCGTCAGAACAAACAGTCAGAACAAAACTCCAGTGTGAAAGGAAAGCTGAAAGAAAGATATGCAAAAGGAAACTCCAGAAGCAAAAGCAAGGAAAACGCCAGATGCCTTTTTTTAAAAAAATATGCTAACATCTAGCATCTTAGTAAAATGTCATATAAATATTTGGGCTGTGTGGCTCCAGTTGTTTTTGTTTCTCCACTCCCTCATTTCTGTCCAAAACATGGATCATTCATTTCACTTCCCACTACACTCAACTCCCTGATAGGAAAAAGCCAAATACACAGATGATTTAGTGTTGACTTTGTGGATCTTTTAAGTCAAAGACGATGAAAACAGAAACAAATGACTTGCCATAAGCATCCATGAGAGCAAAGCAAAAAGTCTGGAATGTTCAAGAATTCTTAGAAACTTCTCTCTTTAACCAAACATGGGCAATGAAGAACGCCTAGTTAAACAAATCAACAGTTGCAGTGGCAGTGAAGGTGGGTTTTTAAAGAATGTTAACGCAAATCAAATTTTTTACAACTTCATATCTAAAAGAAAGCTTAGACCATTTTCCCCTATATTCTTTACTGTCAAATCAGCTTTCCCACTCTGATTATCCACTATTTATATCTACAGATATAACCAAATATTTTTACTTATTGGTGTTGATCTAAGGCTGGTAGCACACAATTGATTGCATTCAAGAAGTAGTGCTTAGAAAGAGTATATTGATTCCCATCATTTCCATTCAAGCAATGGCTGAACATTATGACATAGATGTGCATCTTAAAAGAACCAAAATACACATGTGCATAGTCTTTCAGAGCATCGCTGAAAGAGGCTCCTGTACTCTACAAATGCTAGATCTGGAAAAGAGGGAGCCCCAATGGGGATCCATTAATCTTAGAATGACACATAGTGAGCTACTACTAAAATAGGAGGTCAACGGTGAAGAAGTACATCCAGAGTACCTCTGTGTGTTTGTGTGAAAATGCCTATTATCCCAAGTGAATAAAGTTATTTTGGCATCTGATGCAAAAAAAATACCCAAAATATCTGCTTTCCTTTGACAGTAAAATGCAATAACAATAAATCAAATCAGTTCCTACCACCCCAAAATTGTCTGAGGCAACCACCTTACTTTACTTGAAGACCAGGTCAACCTTGTTGATCCTTGAAAAACACCCACAGACGTATGCATTTATTCACATATAGAATTATCCATATTCATCCATACTCTCAGGCATCACTAACCTATCCAAATCCTAGTTTTCACTGAGTAGCTGGATTGTATCACTTCACACTGCATGAGTATGGTAGGGCTCACATGGCTGAAGTTCCTTCATAATCTTTTTTAAACAAAATATCCGCCTAGAAAATTAGTTGTCTAGGAAAAATTTTTAACCTTTCCTTTTCCTTCATACACAGATTTTCCGTATGTAGAAATAGTGACAGCTGGTGGCTTCATGTCAGCTCAGTGGTGAATCCATTCTAGGATTTAGTCTGAACTTTAAAGGATCCATGTTTCTGAACCCTGTCTCCAAAACAGTTTCTTTAAACTTTGGAACAAAATGTTTGGAAAGCACCAACTAGCACTGTTTTTGACATTTTTTTTACTTTTATCAACCTAGGCCCTTTCCTCACGGGGGGGGCGAAACAGGGCCGCGCACGCAGGGGCAGAGCTTACCCGCGAGCTGGTTGCTCCGTCCCTACGAAGAGCATGGATCCGCCATTCCAAACGCCGCTGAATTTCAGCGGCGCTCGGCGGCGTTCAGCAGCGCTCAGCAGCGCCCAAAATGGTGGCCGGCAGTTTCCAGCGGCACTCCGCCAATCAGGACAGCACGCCAGCCAGAAGCCCACCTCCGGGCAGATCTGCAGGGACACGCTACCGCATCTCTGCAGTTCTTCACTGGGAGCTGCCACAGAGCAGCGCGGGTGAGTTTTATAAAAACCACTTTCGAAGGTGGTTTTTATAAAACTCACAGCGCCACCCCCGTGACTGCGCTAGAGCAGTTTGAGGTCTAGAACCTCTTTTTTTAACTGCTCTAGCGCACCCCCCGGTGAAGAAGATCTCCAGGAGAGGTTGCTCTAGCATGGGCAATATGCCCATGTGGAAATGGCCCTAGTCTGCACCTGACATTGAAGACCAAACAGGTTTATCATATCAAAATTGGGTAAAGTAGACCTTAGAGACTTCTTTCAGTTTAGAAAAATCAAGACCTTCTGTTTCTTGTCTTCCCTTGCTGTGTACTAACAGAAGTGATTTAATAGTGTCTAGGGCAGGAGTTCTAACAGTGTGCTCTTGTTTTAGAGCAATACCTCTAACTTATAGCAAGTCAGTCCTTGGGAAGGTCAAGAATTCTTGAACTTCACGATGCACTTTTGAAAGGAAGTTCATGAACTCTCCAAAGGAAGTTCATCTGTATGAAATAACATGATGCCTTTTTTAAAAATTCTCTTCTCTAGAACAGGGCTGGAAAACCTGTTGTGACAGAGCCCCCCTCTTGGCTGGCCCCACAGCTACAACACTTGGGCTCTTGTCCCTCACCTTGCCCTTTTACCTTCCACATCCATCTCTAGATCTGGTAGTTGGGCCTGAAGGTGATCCCTCTTATGGAAATATGCTGTGGTTTTTGTTGTGTGTTGATCAGTGGTAAAGTGTGATCAGTTTACCTTATTGATTCTACAGTGGAAGCAGTCAGATACAGTTGTAGAAAATAAAACATGATTTAATACATAACAATTAGGTTAAATATGCACTCCCGGAATTCTGCCCACCCTCCAAGCTACCAAAGTCCTATTTAGTTTTATCCATTACCTTCTTCCGTGTGAGCCTGCAATCTACCAGGGGCGGGCTTTAGGCTGGCCAGCTTCAGTGGTTGGTCAAGACCCTCGACCAACCCGGAAGCCACCATTTTCATCCCCGGAGCAGTGTGGAGTGACAAGCACGCCCTGCTCCGGAGCAGCCTGGACTGGACTGGGGAGCCAAAAGACCTGGTAAGTAGTGTCACAGGGTGATTCCCTCACCCCATTCAGAAATGGCCTCTGTTTCTGACTACCCTAACTAAGGCCATTGCCACCCTACACTGTTATAGTGCTATTATTCCACTTTCAACATCCTATGGAATCCTGGGGGTTGCAGTTTAGGGAGGAGCATTTAGAATTCTCAGCCAGAGAGTTCTTTGGCCTCAGTAAACTACAAATTCCAGAATCCCACAGGATGTTGAAAGTGGAATAATAGCACTATAACAGTGTAGGGCAGAAATGGCCTAACTTCCATGAGCTATGATTGGCTCACTCCACACAGTCTTGACCAGCTTCTAACATCACTCCAATAGCCTTTCAGATGTTCTTCAATTCCAGCTTTCATCTACCCAGACAGCATAGCCAATGGTCATAAATCCTAGGCATTTTAGTCCAACAACATCTGGAGGCCCAAAAGTGCCCTGTACCTGTTTTAGAACCACTGAGTGGTTCCATCATGGTCGGTGGGCCAAGTATAGTGTTTTGTTGGTTGCTGGCACATCTTTCTTTTTTTGTTAGTTTGTCACCAAGTGATAGGTTTTAAATGATTGTTCTAGGAAAAGATAAGTTTAGAAGGAAAAAAAATGCATTTCCAAGAAGCACAAACCCAGTGTCCTAAATGGATATCTGGCTAGGTGGGGGAAGAGAAACCTAGCTGAATAAAGCCATTTGTTTGAAAGACTCATGCAGCTCTGATACCATGATCTGTTTTCAGCAATTTCCCTCCGAAGACGTTGTGTCTACCAGACAGCAGCTACTTTGTTCTCAGGGCGTTTGCATCCAGTTTCAGAGGAGACACATAGTCTGTACTCCCTCATGGAAATTTGTTTTATTCTTTACCTTAAGGTTTAATGAACGGCTTACTGCATATATTGTTGCCATTTCCATAAGAGAGAAACCATTGCACAGCATTTAACAGCCTGAAAATGTCCTCAGAGGATTGTAGTGTTATTTCCTCTCAAACAACAAAGAATGTGATATTGCACAATAGGCAAGGAGGATTTTCTCAAAAGGAACCTTTGCTTCAGTTTTCTCACCAATTGTAGAGTTAACTAATCTCCATTTTCTTCATCTGAACACATTTTTCTAACATTCTAAACAAGCTTGTTTTAAAACTTAATTTTAAAGATATTTAAAGTTATCATTGTTCTACCTATAAGCTCCCTTCATAGGCCAGGAAATGTAGCACAAGAGCACAACCTTTGATTTCATGCTTCGTCTTTAGTTTTGTGGGTTCAGTGTATACTAGCTGAGGAAGGAATGTATCTCAGCATAGAGTACACAGTTTGTATGGGGAAGGGCCAGGTTTATTCTCTGACATCACTAGTTAGACTCGGAAGGGCTCCTATCTGAAATCCTGGAAAACTATAATCAGTCAGTGAAGATCGTGCTAAACTAGATTCTCATAAAGGAAAGAAATTACGCAGGAGTAAATCCAAGTGAAAAATTATTCATGGTACTCGGAAAGTTGCAGCACAGGCTTTTACAAAATAAATGTACTCAATGTTACATATGACTATGAATGGTGAAACCTGAATGAAAAACTACAGCATTAGTTGCATACAATGATGCACGTATCTGATAGCTTCAAGGTAATTCCACTACCTAATGCATTCGGTGTTAGTCATTTGGAACTAATCTGGAGTTAGGGTGGCCATGTGTGCTAGTCATACGGAATATTTATTTGAAGGGCTCTGAGTGGGCAGTCTTCTACTAGAATGTATCATCTATTTAAAGGCTGCCAAAGCTAATTCAAATATTCAACGTCACTGAAAGGAGAACCAGCTCCTTCAAGCTGCCCATCAACAGTGGACTATAGAATCAGCAGGCATACAAGTGATCAAGCTGCACTATTCTTCCTGTAGTTCTTTTTTAAAAAAACCTATTTTAAAAACCCTATTTCAACTGAAGTCATTTCTAAATTTGCGATCTAAATTAAATGGGATCTGCAGTTTAGGGAGAGGCATTTAGAATTCTCAGCCAGAGAGCTCCAGTAAGTCACCAAATTAAAACCCCAAAATTCCGAAGTGAGAGCCAAGGCAGTTAAAGTTGAATAATAGCACTATAACAGTGTAGTGTGAGAGGGAGCCAATACACCCTGTTATTTACAGCCTTGGCTTCCTTGACTGAGCCTAAGCTTTTGTTATGTGTTCTTCATCTTTTGCTACCTTCTTCTACTTTACCAAATGTTTCCTAATGAGTTATGTCATCTCATGATATGTCCAAATTACAATAGCCTCAGTTTAATCATTTTGGCTTCTGAGGAAGTTGCAGATTTGATTTGCTCAAAGACCCATTTATTTATCTTTTTGTCAGTCCACAGTATCTATTGAACTCTCCTCCAGCACCACATTTCAAATGAGTTGGTTTTCTTCTGTTTGTTTTCTTTACTGTCCAGCTTTCACAACAATATGGAGAACTCTACATACATATATTAGCATATATAGCTTTTATGCAAATGTGTGTCAACTTCCGTATTCTTTTTTTGGTGATGCACAAGTGGCTACCCTATCAGAAACACAAATTACTTATGATTTGGTGCACTGATATCATATAGTTGAGTATAACTAAACCAATGAGATGAAAACCACTCTGGACTTTGGTTGTGCCTGCTACCCAAATTTAGAACGTCAAACTTTCTCAGCTCCCAATAAAGTCATCCAGCAGGAGAGACCACCAAAGACAATGAAATTCGGCCACGAGGCATTTCTTGTCTCGAGAGCAGAGAGAATGTACTATGAAAAGGGGTATCATATCCCTACACTTTGAGGGCCTCTGCTGGGAAAACTCAGTTCAGGAAATTCTGGTACATCCAATCCTACGAAAGAGGAACTGGATGCTGAATCTTAATGCAATAGTATATTACTTTGACTAAGCATGTTGGTTGAAGATATAATGTACCAGTCTAAAAACATCCCATGGATTGTACAGCATGCATAGAGATCTGAGTGATGTCTGACAATATAAACAGTATCCCAGGCCATTTACACACTAGACACCATTAGTGTGTTGTACCATTACAATTGCACGATGGTAACAGATTAGGAACGCTGTTTTCCACACCCTTCTGCCTTCAGTAGATGAGTAGTGCTATTGCCACCAGAGTTCCTTCCACACTACAGCATCCTTGGCCACTCCCTTTCCCCGCCTTCACCCCACCTCACCACCTCTGATTGGTTGAGTTTTTTGTTTTGTTTTTTTCCTTTGGAAGCTGTACTAGCACAACATTGTTGTAACCGCACTACAAACCACCGCACTACTGCATTTTCATACTATAATGCATAAACATGCATTTAAAAAAAAAGTTTTAACACAAAGGAGAATTTTAAAATAAACATGGAGATGTTATCGATTTCAAAGTTACCACATTAAGGGAGTTGGGGTGGGGGGAGAGAGAAGCTGGGCATCCCCATGCCCTGCCCACTGCTGGATCCGCAACAACAGGAAGTGCTATCAAGCACTATTATGGTTCTGCACAGAGCCAGCTGACAGGATTGAAGCACTAAAGGAGGTATTTAGTTGATTTTTTCTGGAAATAGTATAAGGCACTGTGGCAACACTTGGGGATGGGATAGCAGCTGGATAGTGCTGACTTTGTGCAGTAGCATAGCTCCTGGACCAGTAACAACCTGCTGCCGTAGTGTTATAGCAGTGTCATATGGAAATGGCCCCCATTGGGACACTATGTATTGTATATGGACACTTTTGGAACATCCTTCATATTGCAATAATCCATGTTGTGTAGTGTCATAGTCCAATGCCCAAATCACAATCACTAGTCTAAGCACATGAAGTAACCACATGTGAGAACTGCACAGCCTTGGGCACAGTTAGCTCTGGCATGGGAATCCTGATCTTGTTTAGACCAATGTTTTGGCCATGGGACTGAAATGTAGATCAGAGGAAAAACATTTCTGCTTGCAACATAGTTAGAGAGTATCATGAAAACTAGGTCTTGTTGTTGTTGAGTGCTTATCTTTATTACATAGAAAAAAATATGTCTAGGCCCTTCATGAAAGGACAGGAATTACACTAACCATTGTTAATTTTTGCCCCCTCCCTCAGTATTAGCCAGCAGAAAACTCACTTTTCTAATCTGGTACTGCTTTGATAAAGCTTTATCCAGATTTTCAAACACTTCAGTTGTAATTCTCATGCTCTGAGGCTCTTAAGCTAACATGAGGTCTTTCAGTCCACAAGAGTAACAAAGCCTATTACTTTTTAGGAGGGGAAGGAAGTGTAGGACTAAAAATAATCTGATCTTCTACGCTGCTTTTTGTACTAATGTTAGCTATGTCATCCCTGAATATGATTCTTAAGCATCAGCTGGAGAGCTATAATGAGTTCTTGGTAAATCCTGAGTGATTCCTAAGATCACAATGAAGATAAGAGAGGAGAAATATTGAAGAGCTAGAGAATTCTACCCAAAGCTGACCCAAGGTATTTTGCTACCTAGGGTGAAAGAGAAAATGGTGCCCTTGCCTGCATTCTACATGCAGAAGCCAATTAGTTAAATCTTCTTCCAGTAGGGGCCACCATTCAGGGAAGCAAGCTAACTTAGGCCCTTTCTGCATGAGGCTGGTGAATCAGTTTGTACCATTTCTTACCGGATTTTCTGGGCTCAAAACAAGGTGGACTTTCCCTCATTTCCTTCCGCACAGCTATTGCGTATGTTCCATTCTGATTAGGAAGAGTGTGAGTTCATGAATCCACACTGCCTCCGCTGTGGCCACTCCTGCTACTCCCCTCACCTCCCCCATCGGCTGTGATTGGCCCTTTTTTCCCTTTTTTTGCATGGTTTAGTATGTCATTGCGTATGTGTGTACGTGCGTACATGCGAAAGTCCAAACTACTGGCCCCTCCCATGAGCCCTCCGCTGACCACCAATTTGCATTGGTGTGGATGTACGTGTCTGCACCACTGTGAAAGTACGAATCAGATCGATCTGGAAAATTGGAAAACTGATTTCTTGCGGTTTTCAAATAGTGCGCTTTACTACCACATGGGGGCGCATTTAGTCGGAATTACATGCAGAACGAAGGTAAATAGACCTAACCTAGTCTACTCCAACATGCAGAAGACCTCCATGGCAAGACACATTGGCCTGCCTTAATAACCATATGCGGAAAGGGCTTAGATGAGTGGGATCAGCCATGCGGCACATAGAGAGCATTGTTTCCCAATAAAGTGGAACACCTGGGTGACTCAGGAGAAATAGTCAACAGACTACAGCTGTTGACTGTCCACTAGTGATTTTCACTCTGCCTAATGGCAAACCCAGCTCTGTTTCTCCTACAATTTAGTAATTACATACTGAGGAGACAAACCACATTCCTTTGTAAATGTTAAAGATAAAGATAAAATGAAAAGCAGCTTGTCTCTTCTGCAGTGGAAGTAATAATTTCAGAAGCTGGAAGGACTGGCAAAGGGACAAAATTACATCCCAGGTGGAAAATACTGCTTTCAAGTGTTCTTCTGCATGGCAGCCGCAGGGTAATACAAAGCAAAAATGACAACAAATAAAGAAACAAGTCATAATAGTAGTCCTTGCTATCCTTTTGCTCAGCTGTTGACTAGGAAATAAGGAACAGAAGACTTGCCTCAAGATACAGGCATGTTATATGTGATTTAATGAGAACACTAGTGTGTGGTGTCAGGTTAAAAAGATAAGTATCTTTATGTTTTTTTATAATCTTTTTTTATTACTAGAAGATGCTTGTTCATCAGCTTTTGGTGGCCTGTGGCTACCTGCTGCTGGATACGTCACCTGCTCAGGTGGTGGCAGAGAAAAACAGTTTGGGTTGTTGGAAAATGGCCAGAAAAGAAGAGAGATGTTTTGTGGATGACTTGCTGTATCCTGAGCAGAGGGTAGACAGTGGGTGGAAAGTCCCATGGACATGCTGTTTGCTTTTGGAGATCTGATGCTACCTTCAAGATCAGGAAGATTGGGAAAGCTGGCAAGCTTCTAAACTAAACAGTTAGAACCAAGGCACTATTACCTTCCAATACTTTCTTCTTCTTACAAGGAAACACAGGCCACCTCAGAATACCTGGTTGCTGAAGAGCCTGGAAGAGTACAAAACACTGTTTCTTAAAGTTCTTTGAGGCTAATGGCCAGTAGCAACCTCAGAAGTATCACCCTCCATTTAGGCGTTGAGGAATCACAATGGTTGTTATCAGCATAAATCAAGGTAGACAGTTTGGAACCATCAGGTATGTTTTTGAGCTGATGACATACAGATAAGTATTTCACAACTCTAGGAGGCAATTCAATGCTCTAAACAATTGTGGCATTGCTGCCGATCCAGCCTGTTATTGATAGGAAACCAAACCCTACAGTACCTCAATCTTACTACATATTACTTTTACTCATCACTGTTTGGCAATATGAGATGTACATCAATACAGACAAGAAATAATTTAAAACTGTTGAGTGGTTGTTTAGGTAATTGCTACTCTGGGCCAAATTCACAAGCAATGCCACTGGCAAAGGAGAGTGCACTGCTGCTGAAAGGGGAGGAAAAAACCCTCCCATCTACTTCCTCCACCAGGTTCCAACAAGATGAAAGCTATGCTGGGCAGACAGTACAACAACCATAATTGATATACATTTTGAAAGTCCAACCTTGAATCGTAGGAGCTTTGGAACAAATAAAAGAAAGTCTTTCCTCATTCAGTGGATAGTTAAAGTGTGGCATTTGCTATCTACTTGATGGGGTGATGGCTGCTAATTTGAACAGGTTATTTATTTATTTTTATTTTTTTTCTAGAATAAAAACCAAAATCTACTTGCAATAAATTAAAAAGCTCTAAAAGGGATTGCACAAACCCATGGAGAATGGATGTATCCAACATTCCTAGTCTAGTCAGATAAATAGATAAGAATGAGATGGATGTTGACAACCAAGAATATGCCTTAAGGACTATAGCTAGGATGGCAAAGGATCTGAAAATGAAACACCTGAGAGGAGAAGACAAAGTCTGGCCCTGGAAGTTCATACAAGCTTCCCAAGACTGGGTTTGTGGCCCTTGACCTTTGCAGGTACCCCAGAACCCCCTTTTCCTATCCAAAAACAAAACAAATGGCCTCTTCTAGAAGACTCCATGAATGGCAATTTACTTTTTAAATGCTTTGCACACATACTTCACCCACATCCCCTGCACTGTTTAACATGAAATACTTTTTTTCAACACCAGATGTAGGGTTCTGGCTACTTCCCTTTGTTTCCCTTTTTGATAGTCCTTGCAGCCTCTGGAAGGTCCGAAGAGCATAAAACTGAATCCACACAGATGAAAATATTTTTTAAAAAGATCATTCAAAGAACTTATTACTGAACACAAAGAACCGGGTTGTTCTATCAATAGGTTGGCCAAAAACAAAAATCTTAGAAAGCTTTTTTTTAAAAAAATTATGTATTTTCTATTTAAAATTAAGTAATTGAACAGACTATCAACAAGCCATTCCCAACATTATCTCTTTAGTTTTTGATGTGCTTAGAATACATAGTGATAATTTGTTGTTGTGTGCCTTCAAGTCATTTCTGACTTATTGTGACCCTAAGGCAAACAAATGCAGGGTTAGTGAAAATAGCACAGCACAAAACCCAGTTTATGTATCAAATTGGAAGGGGAAAAAACCAAACAATTGAATTTGCTGCCTGTGCTGACTTTGAAGAGCATCCAAAACTCAGCCTGTTAAATGTGATAGCAATGTAATCATGATGATTCACACAAAAACACAAAAGTGGTCTTTTGCTATCACACTCTCATGTTCCTACTCCACATTTTCAGGGAGAAAGTGAATCAATTGGCTAAGATCATGAGTGTAAAATTGGGTGTGTGGGGAGCAATCAACATTAAACCATTTTTAGAAGTACTTTCTCCTGTTTCAATAAAGATCCATATTTTCTTGTAGAAGGAGAGTAAATCAAATGGCTAAGAGCATAAGTGTTTAAATTTATAAAAGCAAATTAAAAGTAATAATAAATTACAGTTAGACACCAAAGAAATGAGGTAATTATTAAGTTGCAATCATAATTCAGTAATGCAATCATTGCTGAGGGGGAAAAAAACTAAGAAAACTAACTAGTTGTTGACAACTACTTATCCCCAAGCTTGGAGCTGCTGTGTATAATACCCGAATCCAAGCAAGTTATTTCAGCACATGAAGCAAAAAATCCTACAAGCACCTCTATCATTCCTGGCAATAAACATGTAATAATAAACAAACCGAATAGCTGACAATTTGTTCACCTTTCGTGGCATCCCAAATTATGCTGCCTGAAGTGGCTGCTGCACTCTGCCTAATGGCAGAGCCAATGTAACAACACACAAGATGTGAATGGGAACTGGAAATAAAAGAAACCAACAGAATTAATTAGTGAGACTTTAAGAGAAGGCCACCTGGCTAGATTCGAAGAGATTGAAAGGTAAAGACTGCAACACAATAGAGCCATATGTCGTCAGGATGGTTAAAGACTATAGCTGACAAGTGGGCATCCACACTCGAGTCAAATGAAAGGAGATAATCACCAGTAGGGCTACTAGATTAGAACTATTCCATCTTCTCATATCTTAGGGCTCAAACTTGTGACCTGGGAATGACCTCTTGTGATAGCATAGGAGGAAGGGCCCAGTCATGTTACAAGAGGCAGCCCCTGCTGATGTCCTCAGCATTAAACTCCAACCACAGCTGCACAGGGTATGCCTTTCAAACGTAAAACACCAGATCTAACAAATGAGAAAAATAGATGGACACACACTTTTTAAAATAGCTGCTTCACCCTGAGATTCCTCCACTTCAACATGAGGACTTAAGAACTAGAGACAGACCTTAGATCTTAGAGCACCCCCACCCTACTTGGATCATGAGCCACCAATAGATATTATCTCCCTGTGCTGAACCATCTTCCTCTGCATACATAGCAAATAAAGATAAGTCAACCTGCCTCATATTTGATACCTGATTTGTGTGTGTGTTTGTTTGTTTGGCCTTACACCTCGGGAAACAGATACTTTCATGAGGGAACGGATGGATTCTAAGTGGTAAAGAATTTCATGTAGAATCAAGATGAGCACAGGTGTTCAATTGCCACATTTTAACAGAAGACAGGGACACAATTTGTATAGTGCCTATTATTATTATTATTATTGTTGTTATTATTATTATTATTATTTCAAAAGAACATAGATTAAAAATTCATAGTATACAAAAGTTTAAAAGCAGTTCAACTATGATATGATAAAAAAAAATTAAAAACGTTAACAGTAACAACAAAATTTTAAAAAGCACATTATAAAAGGCTTTTCCCCTAAAAAGCCAGTCCTCCAAGGCCATCAGAACAAGGTCTGCTTGTGAAAACACAGGAAGGAAAGTGACAGCCAGTCTAACCTCTCTGGGAGGAGAGTTCCAGAGACTAGGAGCAGCTATGGAAAAGGTCTTCTTCCATGTTCCCACCAGGTGTACCAGTGATAATGGAGGGACAGAGGAAAGTACTTCCCCAGAAGATCTCAAAATACTTCTTGACAACTTGTTTGGCCTAATGATTTAATCTGGTCTTTTAGTAATCTTAAAAAAAAGTGTGGAATGCATGGAGAGAAATAATTTGGGACAGTATCCTTTGGAGAGCAGAGCTGAGGTAACACTCTGTCAGGGCCATCTCAGCAACAGGATGAATAAGGAGTCAGTCAGTAAGGGGACTATACTGAGAAGAAGGAGAAAGGCTAGATTGCACTGCAAAGTGTAACCAATTCAGTTCTTTTGGACAGAAGACTAGCTAAAAGGATTAACGAAACACAGAGGCTATATTGGTCCAAAGCTCCTAATCTGCTAGCCTGAAATCTTTGTTAATGTGGGCTGAGGAAAAATGTTAAAATGCATTTTATAAATTCAAGTTTGCTCTGTGAGCCAAGAATACATAACTTCCATGTTAAGTGAAAACATTTCCTGAACTCCACTGTAATTCTGCTGTGCTTGGTAGAGATAACAAGGGAAGGCTGTAATTTTAATTGGTCCTATAAAGCCAGCTCTTATTAAGGTAAATGAATGTAAAACATAGATCAAAGGCAGCCTGCACAACCAGCCTGTCAGCGGTATCATTGAAACAGAATTAGCAGCCTTTCCGCACAGCAGTTAACACTGGAAGAGAGCTCTGCAGTGCCTGCCGTGATCCACAGAGCTTCCCCGCCTTTTTTATATGTTTTTAAAGAGCTTCAGAGGCAAAGGTTCATTGATGTTTAATGCCACTTGATGAAGAAGCAAGAGGAAGAGTACAGTGGAGGTGGTGCAGGGAAAAGGAAAACAGGCCAAGATCCAGTTCCTTTGTCCAGTGGGATCCAGTGCATCTATATTCATAAATTAATCCCATCTCCAATGAGCTGTACTCTTGCATACACATATACAGGGCTAAAGGCTTAAACTGCTTCTATCAATCATATGGTGCTGGTGTTGGCTTTAGATTTGTTTTTTGAGACATGGCCACCTATGCTGCTATGGAAAACTCCTTTTAAAACTGTAGTTCTATCAAAAGTAATTCTTCTTCTGCTAATGGATTATATTCTTGTTGTTCAAGTGTGTGTGGAGAGAGGAGGGGCACTGGGACCAGACTTATTGATTATTAGAATAGAGCCCTCTGCATAACTCCAATTTCTAGTCCCAACTAAAACAGACCCATTGAATCAATGCAACTTAAAGGTTGGCCGTTGTACCATTGTTTCAGTGGGTTTACTTTAGTTGGAATTAACAATTGGATTTAGGCTGTTGAACTAAATGGAACATGACTAACTTATCCTGTTGAGTTCAATAAGTCTATTCTGCTCCGAAGGGACCTGTCTGGACCCATCTAATCAAAACTCCATTATGTCAGTGTTAGCTCTTGACAGTTGCCAAAGCTGATGCTGATCTTCTCATATTTTCTGGAATACCTAAAACATGATTTCCCCCATCATCATACATGCCATACCTTGTCCAAGGACAAGACAGAAGGCAACAAGAAATGTGCACTTGTTAGTGGAGTTTTGTGAATTGGAAGGAAGTAGGGAAAAAGGAAGACCACAGTGCAGGTGGATTGACTCAATCAAGAAAGCCATGGCCCTGAACTTGCAAGGTGTGCGCTGGGATGTTGATAGCAAGGCTACTAAGAGAGGTCTCATTCATAGGGTCACCATAAATTGAAGCGAGCTTGACTGCACCTAAGAACAACAATGGAGTTTTACCTTAAATAATATTGCAGGCTTTTCAAAATAATGTTTAAGGTTTTTACAGTACAATAAATTAATAATGAGAGCTCCATAATTATGGACTTGTATGTTTTTCAAGGTATCTCTAAATACTTCAGGCATCTAAAGTGATGCTTCTTTTAACGAAGCACACATATTCAGTGAGTTGTAACACGTAAAGAAATAGCTCAATTTTCATCACACGTAGCACAAAGCCCCATGTATGTTCAGTAAAGAAAAGATGGAAGAAGGTGAGTGAGTAACCAGGGGTGGGGAAAGCTCACCACAGTATGTAACAAAGCCTTCTGCAACCTAGTGCTTTCCAAATATTGCTGGACTGTAGTTACTATCTGCTCCTGCCAGCACACTTGTTTATAGAGGAGAATGGTGTAGTCCAAAACACATATTGGGCACCAGCTTGGGGACAGTTGATAAAAGACAACATTACCATCTATGGTTCCAACCAGTCTCATGCCAAAAGACCTTGTCAGGCAGCAGAACTTCTATAAGGTTTCAGATTTAAAAAGTATGCACATGGTTCCTCCTCAGGCAAAATAGCTGAAGTATTTCAAGGGAAATAATATAAGAAGGAGAGAGCCACTGAGGTGTAGTGGTTTGACTACTGGACTATGACCCTGAAGACCAGGGTTTGATTCCCCACTCAGCCATGGAAACCCACTGGTTGACCTTGGGCACATCAGACACTCTAAGCCCCAGAGAACTCCACCATAGGCTTGCTTTAGGGTCATCATAAGTCAGAAGTAACTTGAAAGCATACAACAACAACAGCTATATGAGAAAGCTTAGCAAAATTGGTTTTCTATATTTCTCTTCCGAATCTTATTTCTCACATTTCTTTCTTGAGTGGGTAAGTTATGGGTTAATAATTGCTCTAAAACCATAGAACTGTTCAGGAGCCAACTGAGCTGAGGACCATTGAGGATCTATGGAGATTATACTAGATTCTCTTTTCTCTCTTGATATAGTGGTTTGACTAGAATACTGGGAAACTAGGGTTCAAATCTCCGCTCAGCCATGCAAACCCAATAGGTGATCTTGGACAAGTCACAGTCTTTCAGCCTCAGAGGAGGGCAAGGAAAAACCCTCTCTGAAAAATTCTGCCAAGAAGACCCTTTGATAGAGTCGTCTTAGGGTTGCCGTAAGTCAGAAATGACTTCAAAGGACATGACAACAACCAGTTCATATCTTCCTTGTAGATATTGCAATAAAAAAATTAACCATTTATTTGAAGAAGGTCCTACTTCAGCTGAAATCCCTTTTCCCATCACAGGCTCATTGAACACCAACTGAACTGTGAGAACAATTCTGGTAAGTTTTGCTTGTAGTGCTCTCTAATTGTGAATGGGCTATAGCATTTTTATTTTATTTTAGCTTACATGTAAGCTACTTAGAAGAAATTTTATGCTTAAAAGGTGCATAATAAATGATAATGAGTAATAAGAGCCATATCAGCAAAAACAGTCTTGAGAAGGCTGTATCCCTTTTATTAACTTCACTCCTGCATACCTACTGGTAATATTTCCTTCTCCCTTTGGAATAGATAATTATAATACATTATAAACCAGCTTTAGGAATACTCAGCCATGACAGAAATTATACTATGAGTGGGAACCTTTGTTAGGAGTCTATATGTGACTAATCTTACTGGAGATTGCCAGTATATGAAGACCACTAATTACTGTTAGCATGATCATCTCAGATATTTCACTGGTGAAAGAGTGTGTTCATTGCTAGTGCCTCTGAGTGTTAATGACAGTAAGATTAATAGTATTATTGAAGAATGAAAAAGGAGGCAGGTGGGCAAAGGCAACAGAAGTTCTTGCCCATGTAGTGTCCTAGATATGGAATGCTCTTCTCTTGGAGTCCTGACTGGCAGTGATACTGCCTTTATTTTGGTTCCAAGTTGAAATTGGGTATTCATCCAAGCAACAAAACCTTATGAAATCATGATTTGTTTTTTGATTTTTGAGTTGTAGGTTTCATTCTGTTTGAGTTGAAATGTTTTAAATAGTATAATTTGCTTAAATTGTTTTACATTGGCTGGCATCCTACTGAACAGTTATGAGCTGTTTGGTATTCATGTTTACAATTGTGGAACTATTGCCATGATTGCAAAAGCTCCTCTTTGTTACCCTAAGAGGTGGAAGGACTTTGAGGTCCATCCCCAGTGCCAGTGCCTCCTTAGAATTTTGGGGAACTGTAGCTCAAAGGGGGTCTGTAAGCAACAGAAACAGCAGGAGCTTTTCACTTGTGTACTAACTGTAGAGAGGACTCCAATTAAAAGTTAAACAGAATATTTTATTTGGAATTAACAAACACACAAGAAGTCAGACACTCTTGAGAACCTTACAAGGCTATCACAAAGTGAGGCAGGAAAGGTTGGATACAGAGAGATTGGGTGGAAAGGGTGATATTTATCAGTCGTGAAGCAGAGGTCGAAGCAGAGTGGCTCGGACAGCACACCTGTGTATAGCAAGAATGAACAGAGGTCGGCACCACATATTACTTCCATGTACTACAGTTTATTGGGGCTGGAGCTAGGGTTTTTATGCCATATTTCCTGCTCTGAAGGTGGGTGCATGGACAAAATGGTAATGGCTTTCTCTTGTGGTTGACAAAGGAGTCTGGAACAGGCTGATTGTCTTAGTTCTAGGTGACACAACATTGATGGAAGTCATGACAATATCTTAATGACTGATGGGTAGGGGTGAATAGGAAAAGTCACCATTGGATATCCTCATAGTAGGGTCCCTGATTGCTTCACCTGGGCAGTTTTACCTTTTATTGTTTTCAGGAATGCTTGTAGCTTGCAGTTTTTGAAAGGACTATCACAAGCCCATTAGTGTTGGGCTTTCCCATCTAATCCTCTCTGAATTTATGACCTTATCATGTCTGAAGTCATCCTGAGCTGGCATATGCTTCCAGTCAGCGCTCTTTCAAACATGCGTTTCAGCCTTAAATGCCCAATTATGAAACAGCACATCCCACAGAGTAGGGGTGTATGGTGGGGTAACAGCTTCCCATACCTAGCTTAACATCCAGCAGTTGCACTGCAAGCTAGAGGTCTGTTCTGCTGGTGATCAGGATTCAGCAGGATGATGTTCCCACCCCTCTCCTACCAACAATCTGTGATACGATAATCAGAAGCAAGGTCACTGTCACAAATCCTCATCCCATTGTAGCTCACTGGTGGGCGGGGGCTGGAAATGTCATCCTGCTCTGCTCCAATCATCAGTAGAATATGGCTCCATTGCTCAGTATAGCTGCTGGCTGTTAAGGTAGGTGTGGGAACCCAGACCAAGAGACTTGTGATTAGGATCTCAGCCATTGTTTAAATTGATTAGATCATTTTAAAGGTTCCTTGCTAATTGTTCCTTAGCCTGATATAGGGAGAGTTAGAATTATTATAATTGATTGATTATTGAGTGACATTTCTTTGTGTCTAATCTTCCGGGGGCAGATCTATCACCAATAAAGGGAGAAAATACAATTAAGTTGTATTTTCTTTCTCTGAATGGTGACTGGTTTTGTAAGCGGAGAATACGTCAACATAAAACAGTGAAAGCATGGGTGGTGAATATCTGTTCAGTCCACTATCAACCTTCCTTTTCTTGCTTCTTTTTTCTGTATAAGTGTGCCAAGGAGTGAGAAAAAATTTAACATAGTTCTGCATCTGCACACACACACACACGTGTGTATGTGTTTGTGGAAATATGCACAAAACATTCCTCCTCACTACTTTGTAGGATGATAAGGGTATCTGAATATCATGTCATCGTGTGGTTACACACACACACACACACACACACACACTCTATAGACAGTTTGTTATCATTTGGGAAGGGGGTAGGTAGGTAGGTAGGTAGGTAGATCGATGGATGGATAGATAGATAGATAGATAGATAGATAGATAGATAGATAGATAGATAGATAGATAGATAGATAGATAGATAGATGGTTTCCTGTAATTTTGCCCAAGTAGGTCCACACATGACTGCAAAGGATGTGTCTACTTTATTCTTATTTTTAATGACCATTAGAAAATAGAATCCAAAACCCCAGGACAAAAAAAAAGAGGTTATATTGTCACATTGTCAGCAAATCTGGTTAACGTAACGCCCAGCTCTACATAAACCTGTTGCAAAAGATGCCTCCTGACACACCCATGAAAACAGAGAATATATAAAAGTCTAGCTGAACTGTCACGCAAAGAAATAATATAGTTTTTATCAGATTGAGAAAGAGACCCAAGGAATCTCTGATAGTAATAATCTGCTTGGCAGGGTGTGGTGACACTTGACACGTTAACGTTCGTCAGATTCCGATCAAGAAACTGCAGGTAGCTGGGGCTATGCAGACGTCTTTAGAAGCTTTTGTTATGGATTGTGTCTGACCACTGTTAATAGGGCATATAAACCTCTGAAAGGAAAACTATAACAACAGAGCTTGATTTTCAACAAATGTAACACTTCAGCAGCTTTGATCTGATATGGGAAACAATTCCACTATGTCAGTATAATGTTGATGTGGGACTGGTGTTCAGAAAAGGAAATACCAAAACTAAAACAGAAATCATATCTAACAAATAAGATTCTAACTCACTCCAGAGGTCACACCACACTGTTAGCATACAGTGATAAATATTTGTCACAAACAAGATGGAGTGACTATATAATTTAGTTAAGCATGCCTGAAAAAATATTCCATTCTGAACCGTTGTATGTTCTTACTTATCCAGTCTAATATTCAATCAGCCATTCTTTGTCTTATTTTGTTTGAATTTATGGACTTTGCAAAATACACACATATATTTGCGCTACCATTTCTTCTGCCCATTCCTATATATTTTCCCCATCAGGTTTACCAATCTGCATAGATGCTTGTGCATATTCATGAATCATAAAAGTGAGAAAGACTCTTAATGCAGTGGTCACAGCACAATATCTTGTTGTGTAGCATTTCAGCAACATGTACAAGCTGTGCTAGCAGCAGATTTCTGCCAGAAGCATTTTTCCATTGTCTGCCACTATCAATGCCCCCTGCCCCACTCCAAGCTGTACTCGTTGGAGACTATTTGATCTGTTTGTTTATAGTCAAACTCTCTTCCTTATATTCAAATTTCTATTTGGCTGCAGTATTGCTAAAAATATTGGAATAAAGGGGGTTCACTCCTTAGAACTGGGGTTCACTGCAACAATTTATTGCCTGCGGTCGTCAAGAGAAAAAAAAAGAAATAAATACTCATGTCAAGCAATAAAAAAAGAATTTGCCATACTCTTGCAAAGCCATATTTGCAAAGCCACCTTGAATCCCGTGCTGATTAATTAATTAAAGGCCAGAATCCTGTGTTAGCTTATGCTTAACTAAGTACTTAACTGAATAATTTCTTCTGGTCCAATCCCCAAAACCCAATGAAAACATCATTCAATCATGCTCACATCAATGGCAGCTGATGCCCATTAAAGTAGCTTGAGGGGAAGTTATAATGACAATAGTGTCAAAATCGTGACTAATTAGCAACCGCAATTATGAAACAGTTACAGTTAGATAACTCATTTGTATTGACAATCATTACTTAGTCATTACTTAGTCATGGTTTTGAGGGGATATTAAAGGAAGCAAGAAAGAGATGGTCAGAGCTAATAAACAACCAGTTATAGAAAAAAATGAAAAGGCAGAAAAAAATACTCATTTTCTTCCACAACTGGATGTTTGTTAGCTTTGAGCATCTCTTTCTCGCTTCTTTTAACCTTCCCAATCACAGTGAAGATTTTGGTTTTTTAAGGTCACTGGGTTGAACCTAGACCTAGTCTCACTCACAAAGCTTAATAACTTAAACTCTATTTGTTCCAATAGGTCTTTTCCAAACATGATTACATCTAGATCCAACCCTACGGGCAGGATACATTGGTAGATTTTCATGAGTGGAACAGCAGAATCCAATGTAAACAGAAGGAGATCCCCTTCATCCATTTCCCACTCCCTGCACAATGTTTTTCAGGTGGCACAAAGGGCTGGAAAGGAAAGGAAAGGAAAGGAAAGGAAAGGAAAGGAAAGGAAAGGAAAGGAAAGGAAAGGAAAGGAAAGGAAAGGAAAGGAAAGGAAGTTCAGTCATGTCTTGCCAATGTAATGCTATGTTTAGCCCTATCTATGCATATTTGATAGCAGAATACATTACATATACATTATATATATACACACACACACACACACACACACACACACACACATATATACACATACTTACTGATTTTTGAAACTGACAATAGTATTTCCATGATGGACAAGGGCAAACTGACAACTACTTTGTGCCACTAGGGACAAAGGAAATACATGTATTTTTTTTAAAAAAAAATCATTTTAAATTGCACATGTAATTCGAGTCTTTAAGTGTTCAAGGCTATCATAACAGTGGCAGCTTGATGTTCAAGTCTTGTGGGTTTGATTGATTCTGACTTTCAAGTTCCCATTATGTTGTTTGGCCAACCCTAGGCTAACTAATAGTATAAGGTACTAACTGAATCGTACGTAGAGAGTAGACACTAGTGACTAAGGAAGCATGTAATTATATAAGGGGAAATTTGCCGAATCTAACTTTTCCTCTCTCAACATTTAAATTATGCAGGAACACACCCAACATGATGTCAGATATGGCTTTCAACCAGGTAGTTAATGTAGGGGCATAAATATGGCATGAACAGTGACAGATGTAATTTCCAGCCTTTGATTTGCAACACAGATAAGGAATATGTTTATCCTGATTCATAGCTACAGGCACAGGATGTAAAGAAAGTAAATAAGAAATGCAAAGAAAGTGCAGTCTTGGGATACAGACTGATATTGGCTAGAAGGTTTCGGCAAAGAATGTCCACGTGAAACCACCTTTGAAGAGACACGTGATTTTCAGAATAAGATGCAGTCCCTGGCAGAGTACAGAGTGCTGAGAGACATATATTCTGCTTGCACAAATTCTGCAGAGAAGCAAAGCATTTTGCTTAAGGAATGAAAAAAAGCCAGAACAACAGCCAAGCATGGGATACCTCTCTCAGAACAAAAGACTCACAGTATCATTTTTAAGTGTCTAATCAGAACCAAATTAATGGCCCTTATTCCAAGCTGCAGGTGTGTGCCATAGATTTCAGAATCGGATAATGATGGAATCAGGTATGGGTGAGACTAAGGAACAGCCAAACCAAGGATGAATGCAATGAGTTTTCTCTGAGCCCACACACATTACATAATTATTGTACTATATCCCATTTAAACTGTCATGGCAACATCCCACCTTGGACACTGTACAAAGAGATAGGCAGGGTATACAATAAATACATAAATAAATAAATGCCCATGGAATCTTGGGATTGGCAGTTAGGGAGCAGCATTTTCAGCCAAGTTGCTCTAGAGCTTCACAAAATGACAAACCGCAGACCTTAGGAACAGTATTGTTCCTTCAATCCCTCTACCAGCTAACTGGAGATTCAAGATGTTGTCATCCACAATAGTAATTTTTCCAAATTCTGGTCATCTGCCTTCATTGCCTGGTGTTCAGAGGTACGTTGCTTTTATACAGAAGGGTCCATCTAGAAGCCATTACTAACTAGAACTACCATCTACATCATTATGAAGTTCTGGCACAGTGATGAAGAAGAGGTAACCCTCTGAACATTGTTGGGCTGCAGCTGCCATCATCCTAGTCCACTGGCTATGTTAGCCAGCTATGGCTCAGGGAGTTCACACAGTCCAAGATAACCACAGACTCCTCAAGCCTGTAGTAGCCAAACTGCATGAACTAATTCAGTTGTTTAGAAGGACACTTTCTGTCCTTTGGGATCTTCAATCCCATACCCTCCAACATTTCACAGATGACCATGAAGATGCATGTGGCCAAGTCACAACAGAATGAGGTCATGATGGTAAAAGTTGTAAACTGGAAAGAACATACAAGCAAGGAGAGGCTGCAGCAGTTTGCTTTACCTGAGCCTACATCAAAGAACAAGATTCCATCCCCACCTCTCTTACCCTCCGCTCCTGAGTTAATTGAGTACAAACCACCTTTGCACTTTGAATTCCTCAGAATGCAGCATCTATTGAAAGCTGAGGACAAAGGGAGAGAGTGGGTGGAGGAGAAAGAAAATGGGGCATTTTAAAAACAGTTCAAAAAGTGAGATGAAGGACAATGAGTCAGGACTCCAGGACAGCTCGAGGGTATGCAATCCAATTATTGTTAGATATAAATGAGCCCAAGTCATTGTTCTTGTTCATCTAGAGATTCCCGTATTTTTAAAAAGCCTTGTCACATAGAGAGAGAGCACACAGACATAAAGACAGCAACCTATACTATGACGTCCAACAGTCAAGGAGAGGCAGGGAAAGCCACACCTAATCAATTGTATTCTTATTTTTCCAACTTCTCTTAAAGAGACTTGGATTGGGTGCCCCCTTTCCTCCTCCCCCCTTCTACACAACTAGCTGCAAAGACTTCAAACATGCCCCACAGTTGGCCATTAAGTACTTGGCACTCAGTTGCCCCCCTCTCAGCTTCAAAAGGAAAGAAGAGGCTCATTCCAATGGAGTTGTGCCCCTCCCACTAGAGCCAGTAAAAAAAAGGAAAGTACTACAGCAGCCATTGGAATGAGCGTACATGATCTCAATTGCTTCTCCAGAAAGTAAAAAGAATAAACACAGCAGCTCTACTAAGAGGGCTATTCCTTGAAAGGACCCCCTTTGTACTGCAATACCCCCAGAATAGGCTCTCTCTCAGTTTCTACAGATACATAGGCTTCCCTACTTAATGGATTTTTTGATTGTATAATATATTATGTATTACTATATTTATTGATAATTATGCTGTAAGCATGCAGTTATTTCCACAGAATATTGCATTTATTGATCTAGATTTCTTTTACATTTTTTTCAGGCTTTCACAAACTCAGAACTTACGTTTCACAGTTTCTCTGCTTAAAACGGTTTTGTGTGTGTTTCTTCATTAATAATTTTAGTCCTCTTGTTGCCTGGCCATACCCTTTTTGACCACCCTCAGATGTTATTTGTCCAGTTTTCATCAATAAATGTTATATGGTATGCTATATTAGAGAACTAGTGTTGCGGTTTGAGCATTGGACTATGATGCTGGAAATCAGGGTTCAATTCCCCGCTTGGCCATGGAAGCCCATTTGGTGACATTGGGCACATCACACACTCTCAGCCCCCAGAAAACCCTGTGATAGGTTCATCTTAGGACCTCCCTAAGTCAAAAAGGACCTGAAGGCACAAAACAACAATGGCAATGCTATGTTAGGCTTTAGATCCATTTTAAGTTATACTTAGCATAGCAGATCCATTTAAATCAATGGGACTTATGTTAATTGTAACTTAAGATCCACTGATTTTGATGGGTCTTTTCTAAGTATGATTAAGATTAGATCCAGCCCATTGTGTTCATGCCTGTTTAAAACTGAAAGAAGAAATTGTCTCAGAGGGAAGGGAATAGAAACCATCTTTTGTCTGAAATTCAAATAAAAAGGAAGAACTAAAAGAAGCTAACACTTCTGAGTGATCCGTATCTATGAAAACTCTATAAAATTTATGGGTTTCTCATAAGTAAACAGGTGACTTGAAGCCACATACACACACAAAATAAGCTGCCTTGGAGCCATTATTTAATGTATGTCATTCACCCACTAGATCCATACCTTCTTTCTAGGCCTCCAATACCCAGTATCCAATATTTTTTCTTCTTACTACAATTGACTCCAAAGGAATGGTACTTGTGGCAAAGTCTACAATTTCCTTGATGCAGAGGCAAAAGAGACAGCTGGAACGGGATCTTCTAGTATCTGGAAATGACTAAGTAACTTGACAAACATTCAGACAGAAAATTCAGGTATATTACTGGCATGAAATGAGCCTGAGAGTTGGTCCAGCTTATGTCCAATCTAGAAATCATGTACACAGGGGAACAGCTTCTGATTTCTGAGCATTACAGTCTCAATTTATCTTACTTGATGGTAAGTGCATGTGGGAAGTCTCATCATGGAAACAACAGCAAAGAGTACCGTGAGATGGTGAGAAGAAGAACAGCACCTTTGGTTACTCAAAAGGTTAAGTTCTTGTATTTGAAAACTGAATGTTTGGCACTGATGAACTCTGAAAAAAGGTTGGGAGCAATTTTATAGTAGTACGAGACTCACATTTCCCTTCATTCTGAAAAATCGTAGCTATGTGGACTTCTTATTCCCATACCCTTAAAACAATATTTTCTGAATGATACCATATAGAACATATTTGTTTACCTGAATCTCAGCCAGAAAATCTACACTGATTTGCCAAAAAGCTGGGAAAATTATCTCCACAGTCCACTTATGATAGAAACCATTTTAGACAGCACATATAAATCCTAATTTGAGATATCAGCTGATTCCACTTAGTATGGAAGGGTTGTTTTCCTGTTTATTAAATTCATTTGAAGGAAAGTTACATAATATGTTAAGGACATTTTCTTGGTCTAGGGATACTTGGTTATCCTCTTCTCTAACCCTCATCCCCACAAAGAAAGGGCAGGGATATCATCATACCTATTGTTCCCTATAGTATAAACGCTTCTGTAAAATCAACTATGAACTCTGATTCCATGGTTCAGCCTTCCCAGTTTGCTAATGTGTTCTCAGCCTTGTTGAAAATTCACTGAGAAGACTACCTGATGAATGAATTTAACACAACTAATCAAAATAAGCATTCAATTTGAGATGGCAGTAGTGTTTAGTATAAGGGCTTCTGATGTCACAAAGGCACTACAACACACTAGTAAAATTTGTAATAGGTTAGAGCCATGCTTACCAGAGTAAACATACTGAGGTCCATCAGATTTAAGTTAGTCATAAATAAGTTAAATCTCATTAATTTCAATGGGTTTGTTCTAAATACGATTGAGTCCCATTGATTTCAGTGGATCTACTTTAAGTATGATTAAGTTTGCATTCAACTCAATGCATTTTCTTCTTTGGAAAAGCAGTATGCCAACTTAAAATAGAGGAGGAAAGCTGCTTTCCCTTTAATAAAACCCAAGCATATCCTTGATTGTTGTCAAGTGCCTCGATTGCAAGTGGCATTCACATTATTTTGCTTGGAGGCAACTAAAGCTAAGAATATAACACCATACCTCATTTCATGTCCAAATACACTTCTCTACACATCCGAACCAATCAGGAGATGTTTTCTCTAAATGCTGCAAAGATTTCCTCTTGTTGTTTCAGGATATTTCTAAAACGTGCCTCTGAGCTGAGGGCTTGGGTTTGATTAATGCATCGTTTCCTTTTTCAAATTAGAAACAGGAATTGTGAGTGATGGTTTAATAATTTTTGTTTGCTCTTCTGCTCTTTTCCAGGCGGTCTTAATTGCAGCCTGGTTCCCAGGCCTGATTAGGAAGATTGTACATCTGACTGCAGTTTAAGACAGTGCTTCGAGGCAGGAACTCAGACTTTTTAGTTCCACTAAATGGGAACAATCTGGGAAGGAACCAAGAAAGATACCAACCAGTACACTTTTGTTTCTTCTGATTAGAGAAACTGAGCTGCGGGCATAGACAGTATTAGGGTCTGAGTATAGGTTACACAGAAAGAGGGATAGCAAGGCTCTGATGCCATTGGAAAGTGAAAAAGAAAACAACAAAAAAACAACAAAGCCACACTGAGGAGGGAGATGCAGGCCACAGAAGGAAACAGAGTGGGTGTTTAACCCTTTCATGCTATTTCCCCTGAATTCTAAATATCTATTTGTGTAGAGGGAAGGTGTGGAAGAGATTCATAGGAATAAGTGAGTGGTACCACCATTGTATTACTTAAATTATCCCCAAGCCTATGGGAAGGGAAGGCCTTTCAGTCTCAGAAACCAGACTGATTCCATGCAAGCATGTTGAAGGTCACATGCCATCACACTGCCAGCACAACGCACGCTGCTGTGTTTCCCCAACTTGATCACTCAAATCTCATTCTCTCTCTCTCTCTTTCACCTCCCCACCCCACAGGCCTTTTCTGCAGCTTACCAGATCCCAGCAGTGTCCTGCGGGGATCTTGGTAGAGCCTGTGCCTGGAGGGGAGTGTGACAGGAGCACTCCTCTCTGCAATGACTGCCCACAGGAATGCAGGAGGCATTATGGCCATGCCTCTTGCTTCTGCAGCACAGCCAAGCACGGTCCCAGGCTGTGCTGTGGCAGGAAACACAGCCATTGTGAATCTGAGCCTCTGCACACCAGGTAAGTGCAGGAGGGTGGCAGGAGGGCTGCATGATCGCCGGTCATTGATGGGGAAAACCAGTTCATGATGTATTCCATGATTGCACTGCAGCAATGGGAGAACAATGGGACCCAGACAATGTCATGCACAAGCATTGTCTGGGTCCCATTCTTCTCCTGTCCCCAAGGCAGATGACAACATCCCGTGGAAGAGGCCAGAGAGAGAGAGAGAGGCCTTTTCCTACTTCAATCACACCTTTTATGGGTGATTGACACCCATAGCAGTTTTTTAAAAGTGTCATTGCCACAAGGGAACAACAAGTGTGGAATGATGAGGGATGGTCCTTCCTTTACATTGGTAGGCAGGGGAAGGTCACATACTGGTGTTTTTAGCAGCCAAGGTTCCAATATCTGGCTTCCTTTGTCATCAGTCTTCTGTTTCAATTTCTTACTAGTAGGCCTGAGCTCTGAGCTTCAGGGAAACCATTTAGGTTAGTCAGTTGACTTGAAAGTCCATTCTTGCTGCACTAGGCCTTGTTAAAGCCTAGACCACAGAGCTACCTTCTCCACTGGATAAGTCTTCCTGAACTGTAGGGGTTCTGCTCAGCTTCCCTTTCTTGCCTCTGTGTTAATGTGTTTAGGGTTGAGCTGTATGCTAGACTCAACAATATATATCTCTTTTAAGGATGCTCAGCACTAACAACTTTCATTTTGGGGAGAATATTGTGCCATATAGTTCTAGCTGGATCACAGTACACGGAAGCCATTGTATTTATCTGTATGTTATCACTTTATTTATCACAGATTCCACCTCTGGTATCTGACCAGCATCCCAAAATAAGCAGGCACTTCAAGGGACTTAAGCCCTATTCAGGAATTCAGAACTTAAATCATGAAAGAAGAAGAAGGCCTCTTGTATCCCCTTTGTTGTCACATGAAGAATGATAGTCTGAGGAGAAAAGTGTCCTCTGTGGATGCATCCTTCCCACATACCTTCTAACAATTCACAGATGAAAAGCAGAACACTTACAGCCAAGCAACATCAATATGGTCATGATGGCAAAAGTTATTAATGAGGAAGAACAAACATACTAGGAGAAGCTGCAGCAGTTGGCTTTTGCCTGAGCTCACTGGGAAAGGCAAGATTCAGCCCCTTCATCTTTCTCTCTGCTAAGCTTATTGAATACAAAGTACTTTTGCACTTTGAACTCAGCTTGCAACAATTGAAGTAAACTACAAACAAAGGGGCAACATGGAAGGAGGAAAGAGAAACTGGAACTTTTCAAAAGCAGCTGAAAAAATGGGATTTCAGAGGATTAATCAGGACTGTCCTTGCCAAATTGGGACAGCTGGTGGGCATGCTTCCATGCAATTTGAAATCCTGATTTTTCAGGGTTTCAGACTGTATTTAGAGTCTCCACTCAAGGCTCTTCTGAATAGGGTAGGGATGGGACAAATCCAGAATTTTCCAAATGCAAATCCAGATCCAAATTCCTGGAAGGTTCTGGGAATCCAGGAATCTCATGAATCTTTCAAATCTTTTTTAAAAAAGGGTTTAAAAAGCAAGAGAAAGAAGGAGAATTCTGGGCAAGATACACTCTCAGCCTTAGGAAAAGCCTAGGCAAAGGCAAACCTCCCTCTGAAGAAATTTGGCCAGGACAATTGTCAAAGTTTTGCTTCAAGATCTCGCCAGATTAAACATGACATGAAGGCCCTTTCTATACAGGCAGGAAAATGTGGATTAATCCCACATTTTCCTGCTTGTGTAAACAGGTCCACATACTGCAGTACAGAGATAATCCAGGTCAAAACTAGATTTTCTTTGCATAGCTCCTTATCGGCATCCTGCGATTTGTAGTTTGATGATGCTCCAGCACACTTTGGCAGAGAAGGTTCTGACACCTTGTAAAACTATAAAGCCCAGAGTTGTGTCTGAAAGAGCTTTGCAAGGAAGCTATGCAAAGAAATCTTTCAGCTGTCCTTGAAATCTCAAGCCTGTACCTTCCAGTCAAGTGCTGAACTTCAATATTAAATGTTCAATTTAAATATATTAAAATACAACCCCAGATGTAATTCTGAAATTGTTAGCAAAGGCCATTATTATTCCAAGGGAAAAACTTACCTACTTGCCATCTCCCCTTGTGTGTCTGGTCTCCCAGGTTTTCAGGCGTCTCAGTCTTCAATAAACTATTTGGTTGGCAGATTTGAAAGATTCAGTTTGCCTGTTTTGGCACAGAGATTCGGATTCGCGAATCTCAAATCCTTCCCCAGGATTTGAGGATTCGGCTGGCCCCTCTCTAGAATAGGGTTATAGCATCACCAAAGGAAAGCAATTTTCAGTAGAGGAAATGGTATAACAGTGAAACAGTCTCTTTTGTGTCTTGGTCTGTCTTGGGGTTTCATGTAACTGCTTTCCTCAGAAATAGATGGCACTGACCACATCTTTCAAATGCATGCTTACGGTAACACAGTGTCACTCCTAAATTCATTCCTTATCAGTGCAATTGTGTATATGTGTAAGCCTCTCTGAGTTCAGTGAAGCTTAATCCTAGTTACATGGATTTTAGATAGCAGCAAGCTTAAGTGTAGTTAGATGGACTTAGGACTGCAGCCTCAGTCATTTCAAATGTAAGTCATTCTGGACTAGAAAAAAAGGAAGAAGAGGAAAATTTACATCAGTGGTTCTCAACCTGTGAGTCCCCAGATGTTTGTGGACTTCAGCTCCCAGAAGCCCCAGCCACTATGGTCAATGCTCAGGGCTTCTGGGAGCTGAAGTCCAAAAACATCTGGGGACCCACAGGTTGAGAACCATTGATTTACATAGTAATCATTGGTGCATTAAAGTGCAATACAGAATAAAGCAATTATTTAATTCAGTAATTGAATACAAGAAAAAAATGAGGTCTCTGGGAAAATTGGGTAGAAAATGATGCTTTCTGAAAAGCACCTCTTCCCCATGTAGTTTTTAGTCAGTAAAGAAAGTTCTGATTATCCTATTAAGAGGTTTCATTCTGTAATAAAAGATGATTGGGAACAAAATAGATGGAAGCAGATGGGAGAGCTAATAACATTTAGATTCTTTCTTGACTTGGAAATGGAAAAAGACTGAAAAAAACTGTTACTATCATTTGGATGACTGTGACCATTTCTGCAGAAGACTGTTATAGCAGTATGATTCCACTTTCAACATCCTATGGAATCCTGGGGTTTGCAGTTTAAGGAGAGGCTGGCCAGTACTATATTGTGTTGTCTTCTTCAGTATTCTTCTTGGCCCTATAATCATCTTAGTGGTTTTCTGACTGAAACAGTTTGGAGAAAATATGTGGAGAAAATACTGCCTGCCTTTATGATAACTTGAATACAAGATGCTTATTAACAAAAGCCTGGTTAGAGAGTCATCCTACCCAACATAGTTTCTTGTCTTTTTTTCCATACAGAATGAATCACAGAATCATAAAGTTGGAAGAGACTCCAGGGGGCATCCAATCCAATCTCCTGCTATGCAGGAACCCACATCAAAGCATTCCCAATGGATGGCCATCCAGCCTCTGTTTAAAAACCTCCAAAGAAGGAGACTCCATCACACTCCAAGGCAGCATATTCCACTGCCAGAGAACCTATAGCATCTCACATGTTGCCTTGAATCCTATTCATATATTCTCACAGAAACTGAGGACAACTGGTTAAATCTAATGAGTTATATGCTATTCAGTTACCTCTTCCCCTAAAGAGGCTTAATGAAATAATTTGTTGGTTGACAGGCACTCACTATCAGAGGTGAGAATAACTAGCTAAATCTAGCTAGTTATTTGCTAACTCTTTTTCCAGAAGGCGTAGCAAGTACATAAGCTGATTAGAAACACCCTGCTCTTACAGTGCCACAAATACAAGATTTTGCCATGAAGTGTAGTTGAAGAGCACTGCTGAAAACTATAATGGCAAGAACTGAACTTGATATCCTGGCCCCATGCACACAGCATATCTGCTGTAGGTGTTAATCTTTGTAGACCATACCTCTTGATTCTCAATGAGTAGGGCAGTAGAGGTCCAGTTATTTTACAGTGCAGAAAAATGACATGCACATGCTTAGAGACATTGAATGTTTTAATTGAATTCTTCACCCTTAATTTGCCAGCTTATCTTTATAAATACTCATTGCTATACTATGGTATTGAAGTTGGTCCATGTTCTCAAACGGGTATGAGTATGCCATTCTTTATTCTCTGTTTCCAGTTCAGACAAACAATCTACAATGAAAGGCAGGTGAAGTTAAAAAGAAGAGAGATGCAGATTACTGATATAATTTTATTTAACATGTTGTTAGATCAAATTCTTTAGGACAGCATTCTCTGACCAGGCAGTTTTCAGATAAACTGCACAATACAAAATCCGCAGTCCTCAGTTATTTATAGTCCAACAAATCTGAAAAGTATTGGATTGAGGAAGACCATTCAAAATGGCAAAAACTGGACTTTTGAAGGGTCCAGTAACAAAAAGTACCATTAAGGGTCAATGTCGACAGCCTTCATGCCTTTCTCTGTAAATCCCATGGTCTGTTTCAAAAATTAACAAATCAAATAATTATATCATCATCATCATCATTATCAGAATTTTAAAAAACAGTTATAAAGCAAAATCATCACATTGAAACAGTAAAAAAAAAAAAAATGAAAGGCATACAAAAGTTCTTTGAAAAGCACATACCCCAATAAGAAGCTTTCCTTAGACTGATAACATATTAAAAGCCTACTTAAAGAAAAAGGTTTTTGCCTGCCAGTGAAAGGAGAGCCAGCCTAGCCTCCCATGGAAAGGAATAGACTTATAGAGGATAGACTTAGTCTGCAGAAGAGAAGGTTAAGAGGGGACATGATAACCATGTTTAAATATTTGAAGGGATGCCATGTAGAGGAGGGAGAGGGCTTGTTTTCTGCTGCTCCAGAGACTAGGACAAGGAGCAATGGATTCAAGCTGCAGGAAAGGAGATTCCACCTGAACCTCAGGAAGAACTTTCTAATGGTCAGGGCTGTCCAGCAGTGGAATATGCTGCCTCGGAGTGTAGTGGAGTCTCCTTCTTTGGAGGTTTTTAAGAAGAGGCTGGATGGCCATCTGTCGGGAGTGCTTTGAGGGTGTTCCTGCATGGCAGGGGGTTGGACTGGATGGCCCGTGTGGTCTCTTCCAACTCTACATTTCTATGATTCTATGATTTTATGAATTCTGGAGAGTGAGAGTAGCCACTGAGAAGGATCTGTCCTTACCAAGCAAGCCAGCTGTGATTGCGGTGGGACCAAGAGAATGTCCTTTTGGCATACCTCCTTGATTAGAAGGTATCAGTGTGCCATATTCACAAATATTCTAATTGCTTATGGAACAAAACTGTCCATTTTGGTCAGGGAGGGGGAAAACTACCATTTTCACTACAGAGAAGGTATCACAAGGAATTGAGAAGAGGAAATAACTTTACAGAGCAAGGGAGAGATTCCTGGAAAGAGAGAAATCTGGCCACAGTAAGTCCAGAGGGCAATGACACTAAAGAGGGCAAAAAAAAAAAAACCTTGAGGGAAGAGGAGAAGGAAGATTGAAAGTGAGGCAAGTAGGGATAAAAGAAGAAAACCATTTGGATGCTCAAGATCAGGAAGAAGCTGGGAACATTGGCAGTACTGGTGGAAACTCAGTGAAACAGGCAGTCAGCTGCAAATTAAAGCTCTAAGGAAAGAGTGGGTGATGAAGATACGGAGCTGAAAAAGAAGGATCCAAGATGAAAGTATGATCTCACTTTCAGCCTGGAGCCAGAAAGTACTGTGGAGCTGTTGGCAGCAAGGAAGTGAACAGGCAAGTAGAACAGGAAGTCAAAGGGCTGTAATCAGCCTGTAAGTCACATAGCTGAGGGGAAATACATTTCTTTATTGACGTACCTAGAACCCAACAAGGCTGTTATAGCTTTAAGATTTTCATAGAAGGGAATTTTACTATTTGTGACTTCTATTGTCACACACAGCCAAAATTTCATGAATGGACATGGGGACAACCTTGTATGTACTTAATATCCAAGAACCATAGCCTAGGACCTTTTCAGTATTAGTAACTGGTGACAGATCTTCTCCAGTTCTCTATTCTGAAGTGGTTTACTTTCCAGATTGTAAAGAAGTGTGTCCAGGGGCATCTTATATTTTCTTTTCTTCAGATCTTGCCCAGAAGGCAGATGGATGCTAACTTGGCATACAAGCCCTTTGCATACACATGAAGATGGAAAGTTTTGATATTATCTGTGCAGACACTGCAACTATGTAGATGAGGGATGGGTGCTAGCCCAATCTAGCCCACAGGAGGCCTGGAGCTTCCTTACCAATGGCTACTGCCTATAGATGTTATTCCTTACTGGAGATAACTGCAAGGAGACCTCTCCAGATGAACTATTACTCCCTTCCTACCAACACAATCTGGGGACAGCCACAAGTTGCCCATTTTGACACTAGGAAATATTTTTCAGATTCTTTTCCCCATTTCTACATAGGAATACTCCCTTTCAATCATGGCCACTTTTGTCTTACCTTGCACTGAATAAATTTCTTCCCTTGCATAGGATGAGAAATGAATTATTTCTCTGTCAACTTGACAGGAATTCCCAGCCTCCTTTGTTGCAAGAGCCTGGGGGAGAACTCTTTGGAGTAAAAATTATGGGAATAGGAGGATTGGTCCTAATAATGAAAAAGGAAAAATCTTCTGTATTAGGAAACTGAACAAAGATAGGGCAGAATCCCTAAACTTGTTCACAGAAGTCCCTAAAGCTGACTTATATGACTAAAAGTGTGCTCATGGAACAATTATGTGCTACCTTCCTCTCTCTGAAATAAATACATGAGGGAAATAAAAGAAAGAATAAACAGAATAAGTCAGAGAATGGAGGAAGTAAAGCCTAAGTGTGGCAGTCTCCACATACATCTGAGAAGGGAAAACATCAACTACCTTCATGGTTCATACCATTTGCTATAGCACTAGTACTTTAATTTCCAATGGCTATTAGGAATAGAGACATGGCTGCCTCAGACAAGTGGTCTTGAGAGTCATAAAAACACAACATATGCTTTATTCATTTGATGAAAAGAAGGACCAGCCACTACCACCTGAGGCTATCTTTGAATATGGCTGCTCTTCCACTTTGTTTAAACACCATCTGAATTTTGGGGAGATCTCTATGTATAGCTCAGGAACATCTAGATGTTGTTGAATTGTCATCATGTCTCATTATTTTTCCAGCCTTCTGGTGCTGTTGGGAACTAAAGTCCAGCAATATCCAATTGGCCACAGATTCCCCAGCCCTGCAATATAGTAATGAGGAAGTGTGGTGTATAATGTGGATGACTGCTGCTCTCCATTGTGCAAGGTTGCTGCTGTCCTATTCTCCAGCATCTCTGCTCACACAGGACAAAGCTCCTGACACTCAGAGCAGAATGGGATTCCCCTGTGGCCCAGACTGAGCACCTAGGTCCAGCCTAAAACTGATCTATAACAGTTTCTGGGTGTTTTGCCTTTCAGTATAGATGCATTTGTTTTCACATTTGCTGTTGGCTTTCTTTCCCCTGGGTATGAGAAGAATGAAGATGCCAAATTTCAATCTAGAATGAACTTTTTATAGCTAAGTTATAAATCTCAGAAAGAATGTGAAGATATCATGGAAATACTGACAACAATATCATAAATAAAAACCTGCCTCAGATGATTTTCCAAGATTCCTAGTTCATAAAAAGTTTAACATTTTAATTGAGACTTACATCAAAGTTCAATTCAGTACCACACTACAAATGATAGCAAGGCTTATATTATAATAATAATAATAATAATTATTATTATTATTATTATTATTATTATTATTATCTCCTCCTCCTCCTTCTTCTTCTTCTTCTTCTTCAAGGAAATTTGCTAATAACCAGTAATTATTCATACTACCAGAGGATGAAAGCATCCCACAGAGGAATGGGGCAATACCCATATCCTGGTGGTGAGTTTTCTTCCAAGAGGATATTTTTGCTTTTGAAGCTCATTCAGTTTCAGTATCTTCACAGCAAGTATCTTCTATTGGAAAATAAATAATTTAATAGACAAGCCCACTCTTATACAACTATAGAAACACATCATTTAACAATGCCAATTTGGTTTTGCAGATGATTTGCACTCTTTACATTCATGATTGCTCCTAAGAGGATGGCTTGGTTAGCCATTGTCCTACTCCCTGGTGAAAATAGTAGATCCTTCCTGTTGCCAATGGAAAAATTCCAAACTTTTAAATTATAGTTTCACATTCAAAGTATGTTTCTTCCATTTCCTTTTGTTCAGCTTGTTTGAGTATCATAAGGGACAGGGAAGCTGTGGAGCTCCAGATGCTGTTGAACTGCAACTCCTATCATACCTTAACAATGGCCAGTCTGGCTTAGACTTACAGGAATTAGAATACTCCAACATCTGGAGGGCCATATGATCTCCAGCCCTCCTCCAAATCACAAATTCCATTTTTTTCTTGTCTTTGACAGATGTTCTTCTCCATGACGCAACCTTCCCCAAACTTTTGAACGTCAGTTGTCATGCTCACCTGCCTCCAGCCACATTAGCTGAGGGCAATGTACTGTTAGTTCAACACATCTGCAGTGCATAAAGATGGGAAGGGAACTATAAGAAGAAGAAAAAAGTTGGTTGTGACTGAGCTGACCATTTGTGTTCCTGATTAGCACATATTGGTTAGAAAGCACAGAAGTGCATCCTATGTGCATGCATAAAAATGCATTCTTTGTGCATGCATAGACACATATGCTTGTCAGAAGGAACAGCATTATCAGTACATCCTGTTTTTCCTATTTCCATGTTCTTTGTCTATATATTAAGAAGATGAGGAAACAGTCAGCAGTATTAAGTCCCCTTGAATTTAACTGAACTTACCCCTAGGTGTGTCTGGCTTCCTAGGGCCTGTGTGGTGTAGTGGTCATAGTGTTAGAATGGAATGTGGAAGATCTGAATTCTAGTCCCACAGAATTATGAAACTCTCTGAATGATCTTGGGCCAGTCACTCTCTCTCATCTTGACCTACCTTACAGCAATGTGAGGATAAAGTGTAGAAGGAAATACCATGTATACCACCTTAAACTCACTGAGGAAAATGAAATGAATTAAAAAATGAATAAACTTCTGAGAAAGCCCTACCATTTGTTTTTGCCAGCTTGCAAGAACAGTTGAAGGAGTAGAGATTCCCCAGTGCATTTCAGTGTAAAAAGAGACTGGTAAAGGAGGATGTTTTTTCTTAGGTAACCTGGTAGCTATCTATAGGGCTTTAAAGGTGAAATCAGAACTTTACACAGGGCTGAACCAAACTTCTGTTTGTCCAGCCTCTACAGATTCTGAGGCTGAGAAATTCTGAATTTCTACCAGCCTCTATTGACAAGGAGAAATATAACTAAGCCCACCTCCTTTCAGATTCCTAGACAGACTCTCTCAGTCCTTGTATGAAGACAGAAGCCATTTCCGTACTGGATGCTTATAGCGCAATGATTGCACCTGCAACATCCTATGGAATCCTGGAGTTTGCAGTTTCGGGAGGGGCCAGGTGGGCCCTCCCAAAACTGCAAACCCCAGGATTCCATAGGATGTTGCAAGTCGAATCATCGCGCTATAACAGTTCAGTGCAGAAATGGCCACAGTGAAGTACTACTTCTTCTTCTTCTTCTTCTTCTTCTTCTTCTTCTTCTTCTTGTACGCCTTCAAGTCATCTCCAACTTACAGCAACCCTCGAGCAAACCTATCATCAGGTTTTCTTAGAAAGATTTGTTCAGAGGGATTTGCTTTTGCCTCCTTCGGAGGCTTGAGAGAGTGTGACTTGCCCAAGGCCACAGCATGGGGATTCCATGGTTGAGTAGAGATTTGAGTCATAATCCGACACTCAAACCACTATCATCCTACACTCCAACCTGGCTCTCATTGTGGAGTAGAAGGAGCATCAATAGCAGCTGGGAGGAGCAGGGTTCAAGGACAGACAGCATCAAATCCAACTCTCTTGGTTTTAACCAGAAATCACCTTGCCTATCAAGAATCATCTTCTGTGCTATTCCTCACTCTTCCTGTGGCAAAGGCTAAATGGAATGTAGAAAGTGTAGGCTGCTTTCTATACCCACTTCCCTGCAAGTAAGTCCAACTAAATTCAAGGGAATTTAATTCTGAGAATACATATTTAGGATTATAATGTAAGATAGTCAGCTCACCACCACCACTAATCAAATCCTTTGATTTGACTGTCTCTCCCCGCTCACCACTGCTTCCCCCTCCCATGCCATTTATAGCAGGAGTGGTTCAGTTTAGGTTCACTCTGAATTATTTACATTTAGCATATTCTTAGTTTTATTCTAAATTAGGGCATATGCTGATGATTTTTTTTAAAAAAGAAAAGAATGGGAGCTTGTCTCCATAATTTAAACATGGAAAAGCAAACGTCCATGCACGTAATGGTTGTAGATTTGTTTTTTCCCCTTCTCTATTTTTTTCTGCTACACTGAGCTAATGTTTAGCTTTATAGAATTGAATGTATTAGCAATCCTAAAGGGTTTTTTTTATTTTTTAAGGACAGCATATTTTTCAACAACAGACTCCCTTTTGCCAAACATCCCAGCATTTGTCTCCAAAGACTTTCAAAGCAAGGAAAGAATGAGGAACGGAAACCATAAAGCATGCATTACTGCTATCATCTAATTACTGAATGAATAGAACAGTTGTTTTGTCTGACTGCACTAAGCCAGTTATCCGCTGCTAGCTTCATTGACAAAAAGGGAATCCGCACAAATTATAGGGAAATTCAAGCACCGAAGGAATGTTTTGGTTCAGGGGTTTGCAGTGACTATTGGCTTTGCTTCCTGGCCAAGTTTGCCTCTGCCATGTGAACTCTCCTGGGTTGGGTCAGCCACGATGCTTTCCCAAAAAGCCTGAGAAGAGGACAGGCTTCCATGACATCTGTGTCCCATAAATAAATTAAACTGATGTTCTCCAGTGCAAATTTGTTTCTTGGCAAGCTAGCCTGCAATCAGAGAATGAAAAGCCTTTCATTTGAGAACTCCAGCAAGAGGAAGAAAATCTTTGTATGCAGATTCACCAGAGACCAAAATATTAAGCAGCGGAAGAGAAGAAACATATGCTGCAGTTTTCCTTAAATCTGTGTCTCAAAACTGTCGGGGAGATGCGTGTGCAAACAGTCAAGCACTTCTTTGCAACCTGAACTTTCTTCTTTCTGTGAAAAAAAAAATGTTTCTAGTCCTCATGGAACCAAGAGTAAAACCCATTAAAAGGCATATGTTAGAGTAAAGACTCCCCAAGTTCAACCAAATCGAAATATATGTAGCTTGTTTTGCAGTGTTCTTTCTCAGTGGGAGCAAACACAGAAAGGTGAATGGAAAGGAGAGTAATAGAAGGACCATATATTCAGGAACATGGTTTATGGCAGTAGTGGCAAATTCCTTTTGACACACACATTCTGAGTCAAATGCAAATTTAAAAAAGATACTACCATCCTACTTTGCAGTAGAGAATACAGAGCCTGCCAGTATGGGCATTTCCAAGAGAGTAGAACTAGAAAACTGGCAATAACAGGAGCCATAGCCATGAGCCTATCACCTTTAGAGAAAGGTGCTACCAAATTTATGTACTTCAGGTTGGCCAGTCAAGTTTCAAGGATTAAATCAGGAGTTTGGAGAACACAAGAAGACTGCTGAGGTTTGAACCCAAGCTCCACTTGGTAGGTGGATATTCCCAAGTACTTACAAGCTCCAGAATAAGTGGGTAGGGTCCATGAAAATCAATGCATAATGACATTTGTTATCCTTTAGGACACTGCATGAATATTTGAATGTATCTACACTGCACAGTTTTAGCAGTGTGACACAATAGTAACTGACTTTCCTTCATCCAATGGAATCCTAGTACAATAGGCCCTTCACATTCACGGGGGATACATGCAGAGAACCCCCACGAAAGTGAAATAACTGCAAATAGCACCCATCCTTCCCTGCACATGTGGCCATGCCAACCATCATTGGCAATGGGCAGGAGATGGAGGGGGAGAAAAATATTCCTCCCCCCCCCCCGCCGCCGCTACTGGAGTGATTGCTCCCAGAGCTGCGAGTGGGCAGATGGTGACCAGGAGGAAAAGATCTTTTCCTCTGCCCTTGCCATTCCCTCACCCCCCGCTGCAAGACCGATCATGCCTGAGCTGCAGGAGGGCAGATGGCAAGTCTGATCACACCAGTGGTAGCCAAGGGCATGCAGAGAACAGACAATTGCCCTCTCTGCACACCTCTGCCAGCGAGCCAAGACATGCAGGGAATGGGCTATCACTGGTCCTGAATGCCCCTGCAGGCCTCCTCTGGAGCAGGGGAGGATTGCACCCGTAGTGGGCCAGAGAAGAGCAGAGAGAGCGAGATTCTGCTCCCTGCATGCTTCCCCCACCCACCCCTGGCAGGTTGTACCTGTGGTGGACTGGAAAAGAGCAGGGACAGTGAAATCGCGCTCCCTATATCCTTCTCCCACTCGTCCCCAGCAGGATCGCACTGGTGGTGGGCCAGAGAAAAGGATAGAGAGTGAGATCATGCTGCCCTCATGCTTCTCCCACCTGCCACTGGGGCAATCGTGCAGGGGGCGTGCAGGAGGGGAGAGGAGGGGTCAAGATCACCTTTCCTACTTCCTCTGCCACCCACCTGGTGGGATCCCTCCAGTGGTGAAGGGGAGCAGTGGGGAGAGTACGAGATCATCCTTCCTATTTCCCTCTGCCCCCCCCGCCCTGGCACGATGGAGCCCTCAGCTACCTGGAAGTGGAGCTGGGCAGAGGAGATGCCCCCCCACTTCACTCTCCCACAAGCTGCCAGTGCTATAGCTAGCAGGGGAAGGGCAGGGGAGGAGATCTTCTCCCTGCATTAGGGAATGGGAGGGAGAAATGGGGAGGAAAGCCACACATGAATAATCAAATCCTTGAGTCTCAAACCCACGAATGTGGAGGGAGAACTGTATTTGCAGCTTACTGATGGATTTAATTCACTGCTAGAAAGCTCTAGTCCATTGTCTCAAACTAGAGGCCACACTCACCAAACTTTAAATTCCAGAATTCTGCATAATAGTGTGATGCCAATTGAAATGTTATCACAGTGCTATAATTGTGAAATGTAGATATACTTTTGGTTCCTTTTGAGGATGAATGAGAAGCAGAGTACGGGATGTTAAAGTTTGAAATTCAATAATGTTAAAGATTAGAAACTGGGAAATCAATACACTAGTGTGATCACCAATAGCTTGATTCATGACATTATCATTAATTGACATGTTAATCAAGCATTAGCATGAGACCAGACTGTACATTTTATAGACAATGGCACTTTTAATCTTAGGAGTACCTATTTCTTGAGTCCTTCCAAAATGCTATTTTTGTCCTTTTAAAATTTGCCTAGCTCCAACCTGGATTTTTTTCCCTATATGGACCACAAAACCCATAATGGGATTGTTGCCTGGAAATGGGGGATGTCCAAAATGTCTGGGAACTGTCAAGTTGAGGAAGACTGTCTCAAAACATAGAATATCATATTACAATCTCTTTAGTTCAAGCTATCTGTCATTCACATCTCTTTTTTCTTTCCACTCCATCCAACACAGACATTTTACTCACATTTCAAATGCCTTGTTTGTTAAATGTTAATAAGTAGTTAGTCAACTTATAGCAACACCATGAATTTCATAGGGTCTTCTTAGTAGGCAAGGAATACTCAGAGATGGTTTTGCCAGTCCCTTCCT